>JAYDZK010000169.1:109313546-109367844 GCA_034509185.1 Euphonia xanthogaster | reverse complement strand
AAAAAAAAAAAAAACAAACCCAACAAATTCCTCCCCCCCCCCCCCCCAAAAAAAAAAAAAATCTGATGCATGCAGCATCTAAATCCTTTTATTTTTAGGTGTGCCTGGCTGGATCAGGGTGCTGTGCTACAGGTCTGTATGGAATGAGGAGAGATTCACAATATTCACATTGCTTTGAAGCAATGATGGTTGTGCAGGTTTCTTAACCTTGGTTCTTGAAATGCAGCAGTCACACAGCAGTGTGTGGCTCCATGACAGATTGAAAAAATGTAAATAATTCCAATGCATACAACACCTAAATCCTCTTATTTTAAGTACCAAGTCCACACAGTGACTGGTACTAGAAACAGACTACTCTAGTATCTCCTCAGTATTCCTCAGGATGTTCTACTCTGTGTGATGTGACCATATTTCTGGTGATTCGCTCAAACCTAATGAAAGAGCTGTTTACAGCACTGGAAATGAAAGTTCACCTCAAGTTGTCCAGAAGCTGTCCTCAGTACAAAACCAGTTTTCTCTGCCTCATGCAGTCTACTGTCTTGATATTCTTTTTTTTTTTTTAACAAATCAAGTATTTCCCACTTTTAATAGGCTACTGAGCCTTAAAGCACAACGTCTACTTCAGAAACACCACAGTCTTTAAACATCTTCTGGAGACAATTCCTGTGTTTCTCATTGTTTAGCTGCATCTCTGAATCTTCAACCTATTTCTGTCTCCTTTTCAATCTCAACACCTCTTTTCCCCAATTTTAGATCACCTGAATTTGTCCTGAAAAAAAAGAAAAGAAAAAATTCTGCTTTTCTACAGGAAAAGCCATCTCACAGCTGAAATTTAGTTGTGATATTTAAACACTGTTTTTTCATTTTAGTTGAGCAGTTGTTAAGTATTAATGCTAGGTACAAAGAAAGCAGTCCTGTGTTTCCTTCTTTGTGTCACCTGTCTTCTGAGAGCACAGACATTAAATAATGTAATTCAAATCGTAGAACACAAAATCATTAAGGTTGGAAAAGACCTCTAAGGCCATCAAGTCCACCGTTGCCAGGTCCACCATGAAACCCTGTCCCTCAGCTCCACATTTACACATTTTTGAGCACTTCCAGAAAAAGTGACTCCACCATTTCCCTGGACAGCCTGATTCAAATTCAGAGCAAAGTAATGGTGGGTGTGGTTTCATACCATACATTCACTTTGGATGTTTCTGGTAGATGAGAAGTAATATCCCCTTTCAAATATAATGTACTTTGCCTGTACAGTCAAATTATCTATAAAATTCCCCAATTTATCTATAAAATAAGACATAAGGGGAAGAACTATGTTGAATACCTCTGAAATCTTGAATACACACATATTCTATGGTTGCCTTCATGCCATGCATGAAATTTGTGATATCACAATTGTATTGTCCTCATGATATCATGTGACCCCTTTATACAGAGCCATTTTTTCTAGTATGGTGGGAATAAAGTTCCACCATTGTTTCTATGAATTCAGTTTTCTGGAGATACTTGTCAGTACATTGGGCACAAAAGGCAGGAACTCTTCCACCCCACAAACTATCATAATTTGTACAAGAAATCTCCAACCGCCCGAATTTATTGAGACCTCTATGATCATGCTGAGGGTTGTGTTTTGACAGCTAGAAGCTGAAATGTATATTTATTTTTGGTAAAATAAACAGGATATAACCCCATAAAGGGGCAGTAATTAGTAACTATGTGCTAATTACAGTGTGTGATGTACCGAGAGACACATTTTCTGCTTTAATGAAATTACTCTATGTAGGAAAAAGTGAAAAGGCCAAAATCCTGGATCTCACACCTCTTCCTTCTCCTCTAATTTGTGCGGCTTCCACTGGTCCAAGAACCTACCAAGACCTGTTGCAGGATAAAATAGAAAATGGGGATTGAATAATGATGGAGATTTTCCAAGAGTGAGATCTGTAGGAGTGATTGAATATCCAGTGGCATCCTCCATGCAGTTAAATGTGAGTGGACAGAGGGCTGGAGGACATTCCCATCGGTGCAGAGAGCAATCCTGAGTTGTCAGCAGTGGACAGAGCACTGACCTCAGAGGCTTTTCCATCTCTAATTTTAATGGTTCCTTGAGCTTCATAGCTTAGGAATACAGGGAGATGTATTTAAATGATTTGTGAGGTTTGCACATCCAAGGAATATTTTAGCTGTTGTGACATCCTGTAATGGGCTTGGTGCAGAGAAGGCAGGAAAAGTAAACCATCCCCTTGGCCTGAATTTACTAGAAAAGTCTCTGCTTTCTCCTGCTGATGAAAGTTGTCATTTCTCCTGTAGTTCCCAGTGTGTGTCACTGGCACAGAGGAGGCAGAAGGAAAAGGGGAATAAGATAATGAATTAAAAATAAAAAAAAAAGAAAACCTCAAATCCTAAAAGTCATCATAACAAACTTGCCGCTGAGTGAAGTTGCTGTTTGGCTGAGCGTGGTGACTGCTGTGCTGTGACAGATCCTGTCAGGGAGGCACTGCCCCAGCTTGCAGGTGTAAGCATGACCTATCAAACTGAATGGGAGCTGACAGAAGGGATTTCTGCGACGTGAAACGGAGAGCTGACATGAAAACAGTGACGTGTGAGGGACCGAATCACCGCGAGCACAACTGTCACAGATGATGTCCCGAGAAATGACAGGAGAATACTAACTTTACTTGATGTCAGTTTAGTTGTCTTTTGTGTTTGGAAGAGTAACTGCTAGGAAGGGAAAAAAATTTTAAAACATACAAGGGAGGAAAAAAAAGGCAGCAAAAAATCCACATGCACATCCATTTCAGCTCAATGACCAAAGCAGTTTTTATGTCTTCTCACAATATTATTAGCATAATTTTATTTGTTGGAATTTTTTTTTTTTACATTCTTTCTTCTGGCTTGGCTAGAATGGTAGGTTTACACAAGCTATTTTAAAACTGATACTTTATTTAGTCTACTGACAACACCAACAAAGACCTGCTGCTACCACTGCTATCAGCTAATTACTGCTGCTTCTACAAGGATGAAATCAGTTACCTTTTCACAGCAAGAAGTGAATATTTTCAGTATTTTCTGAGTATAAAAATTAAAACGGTTCCCTAAGATATCTAAAGTTTGTATCACACTGTTTTGCAGACTTACTGCATTGAAAAACACTTTGTCTCTCCTTCTGCCAAGATTTTGGGTAGCTCTTTAACTGTCTGGACCAGGGACAATCTCTTCCTTGCACTTTTCTTAGTGCAATAAAATCTCATCTAGAGCAGGCATCTCTAGTCTGTGTCTTATGGAAATAGCCTCACTGTGGAGTAGAAATGGTTTAACATGTTGAGATTACAATAAAGACATAAACCTTCTTATCTTTTCATGGATTACTCAGCCTGACTGGGAGTGCTGATGTTGGACAAACTCTAAAGACCCTGAAGTTCAACAGACAGGAGATGAGTCACGACCTCCCTGCTGCCTCTGCCTGTGCCAGGTTGGATGTCAGGATTGGCATGAAGGCAGTGAGGTGTGAAGGCAGCCTTTGAAAGGAAAAAGGCTCCCACTTTTCCCATGTTTCCAACTAGAACACACTAAAAACTTTCCTCCAAGCCTGAAAGCAAAGTGGATTCTAAAATCTTTCCTTCCTCTGTGACCAAAGTGCCTCAAAGTAGATTCGAACCCATATTCTTATTTTTCTCTGAGCAAGAGGACAGTGCCCAGGACAAATTACAGATGATGAGTAAAATATTGACTGCAGAGAGCCTCAAATGGTAAATTTCTTATGCTGTTGTTGCCTTAGTGATTTGATGTGGTTTAAAAAGCAAGCAACCAACCAGACAAAAATCCCCAAAATTCAAACAACTTTCAGGGGCAGGTTGGATGGGTTTTGGAGCAACCTGGTCTAGTAGAAGGTGTCCCTGCTCATGTCAGAGGGTGGAATGAGATGAGCTTCAAGTCTCCTTCCAGTCCAAACCATTCTGGGATTCTGTGGATGGAGGTAACCAGAATATTTTTGTCTGACCTTGGCTGAGTCCCTTTCTTTTCCTTCACCTTTTCTCCCTGAATCTCAGCTGCTTGATCCGTGGAGAGATCCATTTTCTTTCTGAGTCAAATTCCAAGTCTACAGAAATCTGTAGGAGTATTTGTATTGACATCTCAGGGCTCTGGACCAGCCCATCAGGAATGGTGCCATGCCTCGTTCAGATGTTGAAAAATTCCATTTGAAGCCTCCAAATGCTCCTACATTGTAAATAATAGTCAACATTTCATCAAATGAATTCAGCTGGCTATCAAATCAGATCATGGTGACAGCTGATCAAAGCCTGAAACATTTCTTTATAAGCACTGTCTTTATTTTCATTTGTTCCAATTGAAGGGGGAAAAAAGCCAAAAATTCAGAAATGTCTTAGAAGGTGGAATTGCTGAAGCATTTTCTTTTGGAAAATTAATGCAACCTTATTAAAATTCTATATATATGCAGCCCAAAATGCCTTTTTTTTTCAGGTGAATGACATATTGAAGCAAAGCAGACAAAATTATTAGATTTGAAACTATTGAAACAGTGTCAAATTATTCTTGATGTGCTGGATTTGTTGAATTACTGTGCATCAACAGTATGTTGGAATTTAGTGAAACCCCTCATTTTCTGACAGAAAACGATTTTATCCAAAACCAATTTAGTCTTTTCTAGCTCCAATTAATTCTGATCATAGAACAAATCACATAATAGATGGTACATGTGATCAAAGGTCTAACAAGTTGTTCAGAAATGTTGAGATGATGTGATAAATTTTCTTTCTTTGGGAATCATAAGCAGACAAGGCACCAGCCACAATATGATAAAAGACTTGGAAGAAACAAACTACCTGTAAACATTTCCCATTCATTATCTTGGGTTTCTGCAACCGTGTGACAAATCATTAGTCGTAGTGTAAGGCAAGCTTTAAAAATGTAATTACTTAATCATGCAGTTAGTTCCCCATCAATCCTACCAGCACTTGTTCTTAACTAGCTTTAAAGAACAAAATTAGGAGTAATTTGTAAGCAAAAGTAATTGAGGGAAGGCTGATATTGCCAAGGTGTTGACAGCAGTGCACATGGTGTTTTTTTCTTTTAATTCCCTGGCAAAGCAGTGGTCTGCAAACTTTGCTGAGAAGCACTCCTGGCTGGTGGAGCCTTAAAACTTGTCCTGGTGTCCCAGGACTGAGGTCAGGAATGGGAATTGTCCCCAGTTTGTCTCGCCACCTTTGTGGGCAGCAGAAAGGAGGTATGGGATGAAGAACAGACAGGTCCATGACATCTGGATATTAGTTCTGCAATTAATCCCGTTTGGATTTTGGAGATTTCAGCATCTGTACCAGCACAGAGGTAGAAAAGGGAAAGGATATGTTGAGAGCAGGAAAAAACAGAGCTTGTAGTCAGTGGATTTCATATTTCATAAAACTTCAGGGGATCTAAAATAGGGTAAAGTAAAAATGGCTGATCAATGGAAACTTTCTAATGTGATCTGTTTCACTGGAGACTGTAGATTAATCAATGCTTGAACTATTAGAAGGAGGGGGAAAAGTATTTTTAACCCTCTTTTCACCTGTGATAGTTATGAAAAATGGTTTGAAATTATTCAAGAGTCTGATCTTGTTGTTGGCAAGGATGAAAAGGTCTAGTGCCTTGATTTTAATCCACTTGTGAACTACAATGTGTGCATGTGGAAAAAACAGTGTGGCCATCAGTGCAGGATTATCCTTCTGTGCTGGGCACTGGTGAGGCCACACCTTGAGTCCTGTGTCCAGTTCAGGGCCCCTCTACTCAGGAAAGACCTTGAGGGGCTGCAGCACGTCCAGGGAAGGGAATGAAGCTGCGGAAGGGGCTGGAGCACCAGGAGCAGCTGAGGGAGCTGGGAAAGGGGCTCAGCCTGGAGAAAAGGAGTCTCAGGGGGGCCTTCTGTCTCTGCACAGCTCCCTGACAGGAGGGGACAGCCAGGGGGGTCGTGCTCTGCTCCTAGGGAACAGGGACAGGATGAGAGGAAATGGCCTCAAACTGTGTGGATATTTATGAAATAAGGCTGGAAAACTAAAAACTGGATTTTTATTTAAAAAAAAAAAATGTATTTTTTGCAAGCTTTCTTCTTGGGAAGATTAAATTGCCGTGCAGAATACTGAAGATGGATGTAGACTGTTCAGGGAGATTCCTCTACACTTGTCAAGTACGCCATGGAGGAGAAAAAGACAGAGAATAACCAAGGCAAATGGAAAAATAAAAGTGGAGTTTTCCAAAGGAAATTTGCCTACTTTTTATCAAATATTTCATGAAAAGTTATTTCAAGATGTGTCTCCTTTGAAAACTGGTTGCTTCTTTTAGGGAAATTTGGTCCTGATTTGGGAGGAGGAGGAGGTGTTGGATCAGTTTTCACTTTTTTACAGCAGTCAGCAAGGCATGATGAACTAAGGAAAGACCAAAATTAAGAGTTTTCTGATACTGTGATCTTGCCCTCCCAAATGCTTGCAGAGATACAATGGAAGAGAGTGGTTTTTCAGAAAAGAGAATCCTTCTGGTCAGGGATGAGGGCTGGAGAAATATATTCAAAGGGAATGTGATCTGAAGAAGAAAGTAGAAATGGCTGGTGAAGGTTAAAGTTCACTGCAGAAAGTGTCTATCCCAGCTCAACTGAAACTAATTAAGTGATTGCAACCCATTTCTTTTCAATAATTGTGCCTGTGGGTTTATTTAGGACATGATGTTGAATGATCTCTAAAGGCACAGTCCTTGTGACACCTGATAATGATCACAGTGTGTTTGTGTCAGCCACCTCTTGTCTCCACCAAGGGTTGGGGTGTTTAATAAGAACCACACAATCAGCTCATTTCAGTAATTTCTAAAATACTTGAATCTCTGGATAGTAAAATCTTGCCTTTTTCCCATGCTCTTGACTGTGAGTTGCAAATAGGGAGGGAACAGAAGAAAAGTTACTTTGATAGGACAAGGATAATTTAATTTCAAAATGTAAGAAATACTTAGATGAGATATTAGGAAGAAAATTTTCCTTGTGAGGGTGGTGAGGCCCTGGCACAAGTTTTCCAGAAAAGTTGTGGCTGCCCCATCTCTGTAAGTGTTCAAGGCCAGGTTGGACAGGGCTTGGAGGAATCTGATCTGGTGGAAGGAGTCCCTGGCCATGGAAGGGAGGTTGGAACTCGCTGGTCTTTGAGGTCCCTTCCAACCCAAACCATTCCAAGGGTCCATGACATGCTGTGCACTCCCAATGTGGTGCTTTGAATTACAGCATTTCAGAGGCATGGAAGAAATCATCCCAAGCAATGCACACAAGTAATTAAACTTCTTTTCCTTAGAGACATTGTGTGTGTGGACCATGATTTTCATTCGCTGCTTTAACCAGCAGGTGTTTCAGCAACAGGAACAAGAGTGTTTGCCTCTGAGGAGGGGGATTTTGTACTCAGCAACATTTGAGGAAAGATGAGCCAACCTGACACATCCAAAACCCAGGAAAAAGGCATAGTCAACTCACTCAGCAGAAACCATTTTCTCCTCACTAACTCTCACCCCAAACTCCATACTTTCTAAATTCTTAGGATGGGTCTTGTTTAAACAATTCATAATGTGATGGTACCCAGTATTTAATAAAAGCACTGAAACTCTTTCATGGTGCCACAGATTCACTCGCTGAACATGTCATGAGGCAACATTTTATAGGCATTGTAAAATCTTTTTACCACACACAGCTGCATTACCCAAAATGACTCAAATCTGCAGGGCATCTGAAACACACACTACAGCAATAATAGGCTTTGCTGCTTAAAAAGTGATTATGACTAATGCACAAAAACAATTATCACCAAGCTTAATTGCAAAGGATTAAGTACAGCATATATATGTATATAACTATGCATACATGCATTTAAATTTATGTTCATATACATCACATTCCGTATCTAGGACCTTACTAGGAAAGAGGATCTAACAAAAATAAAGATGAGGGGAATATGAGTATTTCTGGAGGGAAAAAAAGGAAAAGAACATAAAGCAAAAAATAACCCTACAAACCAAGAAAAATCTTGTTCAACAGAAGATATGGAAGTCAGCCAGAAAGCACAGACAGTGATCTGAGTGTTAAGAGGGTTTATTGAGAATGATTATATTGAGTTCTGTTGGAGCTGAATGTTCATTGGCAGCACTGTAATATTGGGAGTGATCTGCAATTGATCCTCAGGTGAAGACAGCAAAACATGAAAAAGGTTAAATTCTATTTATTCTTCGCATATATATTACCAACTTCCAGGAACGTAAGTTTTAAAATAATTTATAAGCCACGGGTACAACCTGTGGTTTTTATTTATTCCCATCCTGGAAGTGTCCAAAGCCAGGTTGGACAGGGCTTGGATCAAACTGGTTTAGTGGAAGGTATCCCTGCCCACAGCATAGGATGGAATGAAATTAATTTTAAGATCCCATCCACCTGAACTGTCCTATCTTCTATGATTTCTAAAGTCTGAATTAAGTTGTCATTCATGATTTTTTGCTAGCTGTTTTATGAAATAGCTTATTTTTTTGCCTCAATAACCATATTTTCATGAACTTCCATTCCCAAGATAACTTCCCCATGTACTGATATTCTTCCAGGCTGTCAAGATTGTCTGGCAGTATGATCTGGAGAAAGGTGCTGTATTCCTACACTGGCTAAATCCAGGGCAGCACACAGCATTTCACACCTGGCAACTACTCAGCCCCACCAGCTCAAGTGAACTCAGTGTATGCATAAACTTTTCCTATAAATCAGCAGAACAGGTACCAACTGCTTTATTACAACCATTGTTTGATGAGGTTATTGTTATTTTTTTTCTGAGCTTCCAGCAATGATGGTCCTTAAGGAAGGAGGCAGTTGTGATTAAAGCAGAAACAATTAGGAAAAATGAGCTGAACCCTCAACTGTTGCCAGCTTCATTGACTTCAAGAAAATTAGGTCAACTGATGTCAATTGGGGGCCCCACCAGTTGAGTTATCTCTTCCTTCTGCTCCAGGCTTTTGCTGTGACCTTCAGTAATTACACCGGCAGCAGGCACACAAGTGGAGAGACTAAGTTGTTTAAAATGAGGTGGATAAAAGAGAAGAAAAAAATACAATGATTGTTATTAGTATGAATTGCAGTAAGGCCCATAGGCTGGGAAAGGCAATATTTGTAGTGTGCAATCAAACATGGGTAGGATGATGCCTGGGAACACTCTGTTCCACCAGCAAGGCTCCGTCAAGCAATCCTTTCACCCCTGGCTGTGGATCACTGTGTTAATAACTGTGTCAAGGCTTCCTTGATTGTGCTGCTACAGATGAGTTGTTTGATGCAGCTTTTTAGACTCTGAGGCTGTGTTTGAATTAGCAAACCTGCAGCAGCAGGTCAGTGGCACAGTGTATCTCCTCCCATTAAATCCTTAGCGCAGCCACTGGATTGTGTTTAGCTGTATTTTTATAGAAAAACTCACACAAATGGTTTGGGCAACAACACTGGAGCACTCCCCATCAGCAATTTGGATTTGAGGGTGATGGTGACTGTATGTGTGGATATAAACACTGCTGTGCCAGGTGCTCTGACTCCCAGAATTATCCCTGGCTCTGTTGAAATATGCAACATATGAAGACAATCGGTGTAGCTCTGTGGTATCTGTTTACTCTATACTCAGATATCTCCTACTGAAAACTGAGGTTCCTGAATTTATGGTAGACAAAAATTACTGATTAGCTTAAAGACCAGCAAAATGCAGGCATTCTGCTTGGCTTCTCTACAGGTATGGATCTTAGGATTGTTTTGACTGTATTTATTTTTTTTTTTAATAATTAGAATGCAAAAAATTTTGGGCCCATAGTGATGCTTCATTATTTACATTTTATTAAAGATTGATTTCATTGAATCTAAAATTTAAGCATGTGGCATTAACTCAACAGCTGCTACAGTGGAAGGAGAGACAGGCTTCTTCAGAAGAAAATTTGCCCCTCATCTCTGAGATGTGTCTCTCCAGATGGGACAAATTTCCTTCTGTATGTGCACATCCTCCTCTGTCAACCATCAAGGGAGCCCAGATGAGTTTCTTGGAATGTATGCCTGGTGTTTTAATGATAAAATTAAGGAATTAATCACATCCACAGACCTGAGGTTTGTAAAAGGAGGCTAGAACTTCCAAAACCCTACAAAAGTTAATGGGAATTAGGTGTTTAAAGCCAAAATTCAGGTAGAACAGGGCTGGTTCTCCTAGAGAAATATAGATTTTTTTTTTTCTGATTTTTTTTCTGATCAGACTCACTCCACATGACATTCTGATTAGGTAGAACTACATCTTGAACTTTTGAAGGATATCCTAAAAGTTGAAATTCAGTTGTTTGGAAACCAGAGGAAAAGTTATGCAAACCCTAAAAACAGTTTAAAATGGATGTCTTTATTTTTTTGATAGACTTTTAAATATGTTTATGTGAGATTTTTCATATCAATGTAATATTTGAAAAATTTATTCTGTTTTCTTTACTGGTGATGAACTGGACCCTTCTTGTTAAAAATCTTGCGTCTTTTAAAAATTCAAATTTGAAAAAATGTCAGCAGAAAAACCTGATATTTTACTCAAAGGCTGCTGTGTTTTGCATTTCTGATGAAAAAAAATCTGGAAAAAAATTTATTAGCTCTTTAGGAGAACATCTGTTTGTGATTGACTTAAGTCATTAGTCTGGTGTTTTTGTTTTGCTTCTTTTTTTTTTTTTTTTCCTCTTGAGAACCTAACTTCAATCTTGTTTCTATCCTTTCTAATAAAAATCTCCGATTTCCCTCTATCAGTTTTGAAGAGACCAAGATGTTCCATTTTCACGAGGGGGAGAAAATAGCAGTGATTAAGTCGAGCTCTACACCTCTCAATAGAAAACAGATATTTTTTATGGAAAGCGGCCACAGCTGCACATAACAACATGCATTAGTGCATCTTGCAGGGAAATGAAATCGAACAGCAAGACACGATCATAAGCCTATCTTGGAGTGTAGTCAATTTGTCCAGTAAATATTGTGGCATTAACAGTTTTATTTGTTGATCATTTCTGATGTTAATGGTAATGGGCCCCTTTGGTATTGGGATATTTATGTCTGACAGCGTGGTGCAATTTACATTAATAAGACTCATTAATTTCAGATGGTTTCTACTATGAAGAAAGGAAATATTAGAAGTGTTTTGTGGTGGTTTTTTTCAGCATCAGTCTCTCTCTCCATGCAGCACAGAGCCACTAAGCTACATGGCTGTACAACAATGAATGCTCCCTTGTTGTTGCTATTAATGATTTCCTTGCCTGCCAAAGTTGAGGGTGGATTGCTGCCTCTTGGAGGAACTATCTTGCTTCCACATTTGCTTAGATTTTTCTTCTTTTCCTTAATTTTGAGGGGTTTTTTTTGGAGAGGGGGGGGTTTAAAGTTGTTTGGTTCACTGGTTTTTTGGTCTGTAGAACTCATAATCTCAAGTAAAACCAAAAAGCATTTCTATTTCCTCCTCCCATTTCCTACATCCTCTTGGCTTCCATGATGATGACAATCCTGGCCATCATGTAGAATCTGGATGCTAAAATTAATTACAACTTTGTGGGAGGATCTATAAGAGAAATGACAATTCCTTCCTTGAAAATGGTAGGAATGACTCAGTTCTTTCCTGCATTCAATTTTTATAACAGGAAATAGAAAGCTAATTACTGGTTATTAAGGGCTTTCTAAATCTCTCTCTCTTTTATTAGTTGGACAATGAACAGTTACTTTGTATGAGATGGGAAAAGTCAAAGCAAATAATTTATTGGGACTGATTTCCATAATGGGTTTTCAGGCACAGGCTCACAGCACTGGCAGCTGACATGACAGCCACTGTCCTGCCTTAGCTGCAAAATGGTTTTTATTCTTCATGAAAAGGGAAAACTCAATATTTTAGCTCTTTAGAACTGAGACAGATGTACTGGACAAAAGTGCACTGACTCATGCTGTCTAATTACACAATGTGAAGATTTTGGTTTCATTTGGGTTGACGGTTGGTTTTTGTTGGGTTTTTGGGTTTTTTTTTCAAAATCTTCTCTTATTTTATTTTGCAGTCTCTAAAAACATAAACTTGTAAATGTGCTTTTTTCCAAGAAACCCAGAAAACATGATAGGTCCTAAGGAACTAATTTAAGCAATTAATTGTATAGGAAAAGCTGAGCAGTTGGGCTTTGGAATTAAAGTGTGAGGGTTTAGTTCTGGGGAAAAAACCCAAAACAAACACTGAGGGTTTTAGTCAGATCTGATTGAAAAAAAAAGAGAGTTGGGGTTGTTCAGCCTAGAGAAGAAAAGTTTGCAGGGAGACCTTAGAACCCCTTCCAGTGCCTAAAGGGGCTCCAAGAGAACTGGAGAGGGACTTGGGACAAGGACATGAAGTGACAGGAGAATGGCTTCAAACCGACAGAGCACAGGGTTGGAGTATAGATGAGGAATAAATTCTTTTTTCCTCATCTATAATCCAGGGTGGTGATGCCCAGAAAAGTTGTGTCTGCCCCATCCCTGGAAATATCTGAGGCCACGATCATATTACGGTTTTGACTGGAAAGGACCTTAAAGGTGATCTCATTTCCTACCCTGCCATCGGCGGGGACACCTCCCACTAGCCCAGGTTGCTCCAAGCCCCATCCAACCTGGCCTTGGACACTTCCAGGGACCCAGGGGCAGCCACAGCTTCTCTGGGCAACCTCTGCCAGGGCCTCCCCACCCTCAAATACTTCCTATACCTTCATATTCTCTCCAGGTGTTTCTAAACACCTTCTTTTTCCATCAGTTCTTCTTTCACTGATTCAATAAAGAGATGAGATTTGATGAGCACAAATAGCCCTGCACAGATTTCCCCCTTTTTCATAACTCATTGACAGTTTCATTATTTCTGTTCAAACAAACCGGAAGCGTAAATTCACGCTCTTCCCTTTTGCCTGACCGCGGGCAGATGCTGAACAGCAGTGGGAAAAATAACTGTCTCCCTGTTTCCCTGGAGCTAACCAAAATTGCTACCCCTGGAGCTGAGTGAGATTTCAGGGGCAAGCTGAGAAATGCACATTTCTCATGATGATGCGCTGATTAAACTTTCCTCTTTGTGTGTTCACGTCCTTTATTTGCATCAAGGACCAGACTGGTGCTGCCTGCAATGCAAACTGCCCCTCTGTGGGTACTTTCTAATGCTGCCAACAAAAAAAAGGCAATAAAACAGTAAAAGGAGATATAAAATAAAAATAACAATGCAATGGAACAAGTTTACTATGCTGAATTAATGTCCTTATGGTACCATCATATTAACGCTCCAATTCATATTTACATGGTGACTGCACAGAAATACAGATTTTTATTTTTTTCCCAGTGTCCCTCCTTCTTTGCAGCCATACAGTTGTCGTTCATATGAGCAGCTTGCGGGTGCCACCTACTAATTCCCCAAGATGCAACTTTATGAATGCACCAGGCAATATCAGGGCAAGTCCACTGCAGGCTGGGGAATGAACAATCAAGAGCTGAACTGCCAAGGAGGACTTGGGGTGCTTGGGATGTTTGGACGTGCTGGTGGGTGAGAGCTGGCCATGTCCCATCTGTGTGCTCTGGGACCCAGAAACCCCCATGCTCTGGGCTGATCCCCCTCTGTGGGCAGCAGGGGAGGGGGGAATTCTGCCCCTCTGCCCTGAGCAGGTGAGACCCCACCTGCAGAGCTGCCTCCACATCTGGGATCACAGCACAGAAGGACACGACCACTAAGATTATCAGAAGGATGGATCACCTCTGCTCTGAGGGAAGGCTGAGACAATTGGGATTCTTTGGCTGGGAGAAGAGAAGACTTCAGGGTGACCTGATTGTGCCCTTCCAGTACCTGAAGGAGCTGACAAGAAAGGTGAAGACAGTCTGTTTCCAGGAGCATGGAGTAGTAGGCCAGAGGGCAATGGCTTCAGACTGAGGGCAGGTTTACATTGGATTTTAGGAGGAAATTCTTTACTCAAAGAGTTGTGAGGACCCAGCACAGGTTGCCCAGAGAAGCTGTGGCTGGCCCATCCCTGGAAGTGTCCAAGGCCAGGTTGGACAGACTTGGAGCAACCTGGGGTAGCAGAAGGTGTCCCTGACCATGGCAGGGGGTGGAACAAAATGAGCTTCAAGGTCCCTTCCAGCCTAAAGCTTTCTATGATTCTGTGATCCTGATAAACCACAGTCAATAACCCACCTTAATCAACCCAAGGATGTAACTTAAGATAATTTGTTTGTTCAGGGGCAGATTCACCACCTATGAGAATTAAGACCTAATTCTGGCTGTCTTCTCCAACCAAATCTTACCAATACTTGAAAGGGATGTAGTCTTTAATGTGAGTGAATAAGAATCAGAGACTTATTTTTCATTTTTTAGGATAGGTGCAGATGGGAATCATATTAGATTGCACCCTAATATAAAAATCTATAATTATTAATTTGTAATTGTGTCAAAGTTGAGATATTTGGCTAGAAAATTATTTGTCCAGAGTTTACATCCAGATGCTTGCTTTTTTATTTTTGTTTTAGCCTTTTTCCTCTTGAAGGGTAGTGAGTCTGATTTTTTTTTAATCTTTTGAAATGTTTATGCTAAAAGACCTTACTATTCAAAAGAACAAGAAGAAAGAATCATGAAGATATTATTAGCCCTGCTTGAGGAATTGCTTAAAACAAGATCAGGGATGTTGTTCATGTGAAACCTTCTCAGATTTGGCCAAACTGTAAGTTTTTGGAAACTGCTCAGTAATAAGACAGTGCAATTATCCAGTGGTTTAGTCTGAACTCAGCATGATTCAGCCCCTCACGTCTCCTGCAAGACTGTAGATCCTTGTCTGCTTTTCCCAGCTCCTTGGTCTCAGGGCTGAGCAGCCTGGGACTGGAAGACTGTAAAGTACATGGAGACAAGGGAAAACCTCATGAGCAGTTCAGCAGGGGGCTTTTGATGTGGTGGTAGAGAGCTGCAGCCAACTCTTGCTGCTGGATACCTCTGTCAATGGGAGCTGGGGCTGATTCCTGTGGGTAGACTTTTGCTGCCAGAGTGCAGATCAGAGGAAGGAAAAAGAAACTGCAGAGTCCATTAAAAAATTATGTGATGTAGAAATACGAGCCTTATTTTGTTGTTGTTTCTAGGTTTTAAACCTTAGGTGATTACCTGGACTGAGAAATAATTCAGGTGTTTGTTGTTTTTTTTTATGGAAACCAAACTACAACATGCTGTTGGAGCCAGTGCAGGGGAGAACACAAAGATGCTCTGAGTGCTGGAGCCCCTCTGCCCTGGAGACAGGCTGAGAGCTGTGGGTGTCCAGCCTGGAAAGGAGAAGGCCAAGGGGACACTTTAGTGACCTTTCCAGTGCCTAAAGTGGCTCCAGGAGAGCTGGAGAGGGACTTGGGACAAGGGATAGAGGGACAGGACAAGGGAATGGCTTCCCATTTCCAGAGGGCAGGGATGGATGGGATACTGGGGAGGAATTGTTCCCTGTGAGGGTGGTGTGGCCCTCAGGGTGCCCAGAGAAGCTGTGGCTGCCCCTGGATCCCTGGAAGTGTCCAAGGCCAGGTTGATGGATCTTGGAGCAATGTGGTCTAGTGGAAGATGGCCCTGCCTATGGCAGAGGGGGCGGAATGGGAGAATATACCTACTGATAATGTACCTTCCAACCCAAATCTTTCTCTGAATCTACGATTCTATGCTATCAGATCTTCAAAAAAATTATCTTAAGGAGTAGTTGTATGCTGGCAACCTTCATCCTGGAACTGCTAAATTTCAGAATTTCATGTTTAACATTCTGGGATGATTATTTATTTGCTTAATTTTTTTATTAGCTGAAATTTGTGTCTGTCACCATCCAAGTGAACACACTAATTTTTCCCTGTAGTTCTGAATGTATCCATGTCCTGTTTCAAAGAGCAGGCACTTGACTACTGGGCTTCTTACTAAAGGCTGCAGCCTTTTATCTCCAAGAAAACTGAGGAAAAGGAAATAGTTGTAACCACTCCCAGCGCCAATTATCAAGTTATATATAAATATTGCTTTTCCCACCCAGTGACACAGACAGCTGCTTAGAGGTAGCAGTACAGAAATCACCTCCTGAAAGGTGTCCATGTCCTTGACAAGAGCACCAGAATATTTTCATGGGACAGCTGCATTTGCAGTTGTTCCTCCATATCTGAACATATTCCCTAAGTGGATTTGCTGTTGGTTCTCTGCTGAAAACAAGGTTCCCATTCTCAGCGGTGACACAGCTTGAAATAAAACTATGTTACTTTAAAAAAAAAAAAAAAATGCCACCGTTAAGAGTAAATTAAAGCAGATACGTGGGCTTTGATCAAGTTACAAGCAGGCAGAAGTGTTAATATACTGGAGCATTTTCACAGCGGAAATGAATTACACCACGGGCCATGCAACTGTAAAGTCGAGCGGAAACTGTAACAAAAAAAAAATCAACGACTGAGTCTAAACTGTGAAGGATGTTGGCAAATATCCAGGAAAAGGTATGGCTGGTGCCAAGCTTGCATAAAAGAATGGTTTAACAGTCACTCCAATTGCTATAACTGCTGTTTCTTTTTTTTTCCCCTTTTTTTTTTTTTTCCTTTTAGCTGTTTTTCCTATTGTAACTAATCTCATTAAATAAGGCCCATTGTCTCTCCCCCTCAGACAACAGGCTCATTCAGAGGAGCTGTGCCATGCATTGAGATCCTCCAGCAGGGTCTGAAAGGGACAACAGCACATCATAAAAAATAGGATGGATTGAGTGCGTTCCACCCTGAAAGGGAGGAAAAAGCCTTCACAGCATGTCTGAAATCCAGCACCATTTGAAGACATCTATTGGAAAAGGTTGTGTGAAATCCTATCAATGCTTAAGATTATTGGGAGGTGGGAGAGAGGAGAGTTTTGGGCATGTCTGATGATTCCATAAACCTATGGCAGTGTGACAAAAGAGGGGATCAGCCACCAGGATTAATGTGAGGGTAACAGAAGGAAGGCAAAATGTAATGCAGAGAAAGGTCAAGTTTGAGGATCTAATACCACTCCCTCAATGGAAATGGGAAGTTCTGCATGAATTAATTAGAGAATTCAAGCAAGTCTAGTTATGAAATACCTCATCACTTACCCACCCCTTCCCTTTATTAGAAGAACACTTGATTGAATGAATGTTGATCATGAAAAAGCTTCTCAGAAAGTAAAAGAAATAACACAAAACTTAGTTCTTTCAAGAACACAGAGATAGATAAAATAACATCCTTATAACGATTACGATGTGTAACCAGTGCTTGTAACTAAAATTCCAAGACAAATCTAAGTATTTGGTGTCATATGTCATTCTGACACCCTGGGAGAAGATATCAACCCCCACCTCTGTTCAACTCTTTTAGGTGGTTTAAATGTTCAGCTCAAGCTCTCTGCACTTCCCCTGTAGGATCTCATAGAAAGCTGATGGCTAACAGACTGCATGTTCTATTTAAAGGGAAAAATAATTAAGAATTCGACTTAAAATTTCTTTATCTTAGCGTGACCAATACCTTTCAATCTTACTACAGGAAGTCAAGATATTTTGGACTTTTGACCATCACTGAGCAGCACATGCTGTTGTTGAGGAAAATTTCCCTGGTTAGGAAAAAACCAACATATGGATAGAAAAACAAATGTATGGGCAGATAATCCTCAGGTATTAATATTATCCTCAGTGCAGTGATAGCTAAAATGTCAACTTCCAGGTGAGTTTCCATTCAGTGTTGCACCTATGGAGGACACTAAGTGGAATCCATGTGAGTTAAATAACTTGTATTCTGGAGAAGGATGTTCTCGCTAAGCAAATGCACACAAAGACAAATTGAAACATCACAGAACCTGTAGGAATAGGAATAAATCACAAATATTAAGTAGATTAATAATAACTGTAGTGTCTCATCACAGAAGTTTTATCCTTCAGCCTTGGCACTTCTCTCCACTGAGGTTTTTATTAGTAGTTTCAGCAAGAATTTGTTCTTTCCATTTCCATTAATATTTTAAGAAACAGAAGCATTGTGGGCAAATCAAACTTAACTGGAACATGAGGTAAATCCTTCAGCCATAGCCAATTTGGATCCCATTTTACACAGAGCTAATCTAGATTTAAACCTGCTGAATTAGACCTGAGGTCTCACAGTCAAGTCAGAAAGAGCTGACTCAGATTGTTTTTATCAGCTGTAAGAGGACTCTGGATGCTCATCTGGTGTCAGCCATCTATGTACAGCACTGGAGTTAACAGAGCTATTTATATTTAATTTTCTATACAGGGAGATAAAATTATTCATAATTTATACTTCTTGATCTGCATCCCCTGTGGTTTTAGTGCTTTACATAAAAGTTTAGTACCTGGACAGTTGCTGAGTGATACATCTGGTCTGGTGGTTCAGTGACAGAGATTTTTCCACTAACATTAGTTTAAGCTATTTGCAGAGCCAGGAAAAATATTGCTGATTACTTTTAATATTTGGATCCTCCAATAAAGTGTTTGACTTTAATAGAAGTACTTTTCATGTCTTGCCTATGACATTGCCTGGGTAATACACTAGTAAGTGGGAACTCACTGAAGAATTATTTGATAACATCATGGATCTCTCCTGCACGTTTGTGTACACAGATAAATTTTGAATTCCTTCAATAAAAAGTTGTGGTTGTGAAAAGGTATGGCCTTACCACCTATCTGAAAATTCCTTACAGAAATTCTGAGACATTTCTCCCAGCTGCCACATGTGAATTGCAAGGTAGATAATTTCCAAGTATTGACATCCTTTCAAATATTTACTGTGCTTTGCATTCATATATAGAAAGAATTCATTAGGTTTTTTTAAAGGAAAAAAACCTCATCCCCTGTGAAATAAGATAATGAGAGTTAAAACTTCATAGAAGGGAAAATCTTTGGAGAAATTTTGATTACTTTGTGGCTCTTGCACATAACAAGAAGCAAAAAGGAGCACTTCTTGACACAATACCAGGAATAATGTGCGTAATAAACAGCAGTAATTCACCTCCAGGCACGTTATTAGTACCAGCCCTTATGTACGCTCACACAATCAGAAGAGTCCATGCTGTTCTTCATTTTTCATCCACTGCTGCTGTTGGGCAGTACTACCATGAGAGTGGTCCACAGGTTTTTGGTAAGATCAGGCTGCTCCAGAACCTCACTCCACCAAATCTGAGAATCACAGAATGGTTTGGGTTGAAAGGGATCATGAAATTAATCTCATTTCAACTCCCTGCTATGAGCAGGGACAATTCCCACTAGCCCACGTTGCTCCAAGCCCCATCCAACCTGGCCTTGGACATTTCCAGGGATGCAGGGGCAGCCACAGCTTCTCTGGGTACCCTGTGCCAGGGCCTCACCACCCTCACAGGGAAGAATTTCTTTCTAATATCCCATCTAAATCTATCCTCCGTCAGCTTGAGGCCATTGCCTCTTGTCCTGTCACAGCTTTCCCTTGCTGGGATAAAAAAGTCCTTTTACAACCATATTGAAGGTTCTCTTCATGTATTGGGAGGTTCTATAAAGTCTCCCCAAAAAGCCCTCTCTTTCCTCATCGATCACCAAAGTGAACAGCATGGACTGGGTAACAGGATAATTATTTCATTTAAGAAGTTCTTAGACCTTCCCCTTGCTTATTTACAGGCAGCTTTTCTATTCCTTATCCATAGTTCAAGTACATTTACCCATCATTTTACTGGTATGTTAGGAATTTCTAACATTGCCTATTCCACCCACGTGCCAATAGGATATGATGGTATTTGGGACAGGAAGAGTGGGATCAACTTCAGCTCACTCCATCAGCCACAAAAATGGATTTTTAAATCTCAGCCATTTACCTCATCTCCTTTTAACTTCTTTAAAGCATCAGCTCTACTTTGAGGATGTTGGTTTCAAGCATCACATTTTTAATCACTCACAGGTGTTTCCACACTGCCCCACTTTTGTCAGTGGCACTGAGGCAGATTTTGGAGGGCAGTTTAGCTGTGTGAATGTAGAGTCTTCCTTCAGGATTCATTGTGACATTCTTCCCATCCTTTTGACTGAATTAACTCACTCTTAGACCAAAAGTGGGATCCAAAATGCTCACATGGGAATAAATATCATATATGTCTGGATTTAGGAGACCTGAGTCACAGCTCAATGATTACACTGAATGTAGATGTCTATATGTGGAGTCACTATCCTGCTCAGATTTAATTTCATTTTAATTAAATTTTGATTTCTTTAATATATACTTTTTAAATTGTGTCTGTCACCAATTGGCTCCCAAATTTCACTGCAGTTAAAATAAATGATTTCTAAGTGTAATACATTTGCATTTCGCAACCTGACTTGCAGAATAAAATTCCAAACCCAGAAGAAAATCTGATCACTCCAAATATTGTGAAGAAAAATATCCCCTTTTTATTGAACTTCATGCTCTGTTCTGGCTCATTCTTATTATAAACTGCTGTTGATTATCTAATTCTTCTGGGCATATGAGCAATGCCAGAATGTCGGTTTTACATTAAAAGGATGTAGTTTAAAAAACAAAACAAAACCCTAAATACAGAAATAAAATATGTGTTTAATTAGGGCTTTAATCTTTCCTGAGCTCATTAAAAAAAAAAAAAAAAAAAAGTGGGGAATGGATGCCCATAGGGTCTGATAATATTTTCCTAGAGTGAAAACTGCTTCTACAATATATATTAGTAAACATCCATTTGTGTTAGTAATTAACTTCAGTGTTTTGGTATCCATTTATTTCTCCCAATTTCATGTTCCAGTCCAGATCATTGTTAAATGAGCAGCACCATAATAGCCCTGACAGACCTGTTTGGACAATTGTTTTTCAGTTAAAGCTGAGCCATAGCTGATCCCTATTTGCCCCACAGCTGGGCTTGCAGATCACTCCAGACCTTTGCTTTTGGGCAGATGAGCTGAACAGAGAAAAATTCTATTAAAAATTCATATATTTTGTGGCTAGTGAACCCAAAATTAAGCATATTGAATTTCTCCAGGAAATAAAAATAGAGTTTTTGTTAGGCTTCAATAACATTAAAAAAATATACAAAGAAGAGCTGGGGGGGGGAAAGGACAAATAAAAAGAACCATTTTAGGGAAAAAATGTTCATAATACATGGAAAAAAGGCTTCTAGTATATACTAAGCACAAACTGATAAGCAAAGCACAAGAGGCATGAGGAAGCAAGTGAAATTCCTTCCTCCATTAAAGAAACCTGATTGAAAATATCTGATTAAACCATAAATAAATAATCCCAGCACATAAATCTGGAGGAAAGAGGAAAATATATTGAACGAGTAAGGATCGCTGTGAAGTTTCCAAATATTGTCCTGAAAAACCCAGAGAAATTTTTCAGTCACTGGTGTTGAGAGTGTTTCACTGACAGGTGGTAAATGTATCTCAAAGAGAGGTGAGAAACAGGGTGAAGGAAATAAATATTACTAAGTGGTTCAGAGGAAATTGAAAATACTTTACTGGTCATGTGAAGGACCAAAGCAAAATATAAAGTAAATTAAAATGTTAATATTGTTCCTTAAATTACCAAATCTGAGCATACCTGCAGATATTCTTATGTATACGTCCCCTGTCTACAGATTTGTGGTGTGCATATTTAATGAGAAATGCAGAATTGTGTCTGTTGTTTTATATCATTAAACTCTTTTTTTCTCAGTCCTTTTGTAAAGGAAATATTTCCTATAGATGACTTACTATGAAAAATATTTGCAAAATTATTAAAAATTTAAATATCTCACTAATGTAAAAAAGCTAAAACTGTTCTAACAGTCCCAAGAAAAATAAGCAGGGGATATTTTCAAACCATCCTGCCCAGTCAAATATTTTTGTTTCAATTATGTCTCTTTTAACTCAAGGTAAAGGTGTTGCAAGGATCTCTTTTGAGCATGCAGCATTCTGGATTTTTGTGTGTGAACTCTCAGCCTGTTCCTGGTCAATTTTTTCATGACTACCGGGCAGATT
The DNA here is from genome assembly GCA_034509185.1 of Euphonia xanthogaster. Lineage (NCBI taxonomy): Eukaryota > Metazoa > Chordata > Aves > Passeriformes > Fringillidae > Euphonia > Euphonia xanthogaster. The sequence goes on along the minus strand of JAYDZK010000169.1, from coordinate 109,345,851 downwards.
TGTCCAAAACCTTGGCAGAGACCAAGCCAACAATTGCAATCTATATCAGACTTTGGAAAAATATCTCAGTCTGTGCTGGATCCTGTTAACTGCAATAGACAGAAAAGTGCAATGCTAATTTTCTGTGTAATATTGGCTGAGCCAATTAGGTTTTCAAACCTTTGTGCCTGAAGTTAAGCATATAAATTATTTTTAAGGTATTTAAATAAAATTGGCTAGGTTTTCTGAGAATCTTCTCAGTCAATTTGCTTTAGACTTCATTAAAACTTTAGGTGATCTGTGTAGTAGCATCACCCATGTCTGGGTTAAACTGAGACTTTTCCTTTTTATATTTTAAATCCCAATTTGGATTAGGAACTCAATTCTGAATTATGTCCTGATCTTATTTCTAAACTTGCCAAGAGCAAAATTATTATAAAGAATCCCAGACAGATATCTTGTTCAGGACAGGGACTTAATCCATATAGGAAAACAAGAATTATCCTGCATATTTTAACATGGAAATTTCAGCATGTGTTTTCATTTGAAACCAAAAGTTTTTCACTTTTTTTTTCTCAGGGCAAAATAAGATGCACTTCCTTTCTCTAAAGCTTCATATGCTTATCTGGGAAGTGGGCACCAGATGCACACTTTTGCTTTTATTTGAGTAAACTGGGATATCCCAGCTGACTTTGGTTACTGGAATTATTGCTGAGCTATTGGTATAATTGGTATTGGTATTATTACTGGGATATTGATATCATAACCTGAATACATTTTGACTGGCAAATTTGACCACAGAACTCTTTGCTAGACTTGAGGAGTTATCCCAAAATATGTAGCATGAGGCATGATACATTTCTGTGGGAACTTGTCTTAAATAACTGGTCTGTTCCAAACATAATGTTTTATTTGGGTTTCTAGGGTCTTGGAATTGGTATTTTATGACCTATTAGGTTAATTGCTTGGGATCATCCACACTGTTTGAAAGATCTGTCTTCTACAGGAATGGGTTTTGACTGTCAGTTTGCCAAACAGACACAAGGAGATCAAATTTATCCAACTGCTGCAAGGTTGTAATGTGATCCCATTTATATGTGCATACCACACATAGCAAAGTGGAACCTCAGTTCCTTATTAGAATCTCTGAGTGCTGTGATAAAGTAGGTGAAAAGGATCAAAAAGACAAGAGAAAAATATGGCTGGATTATCAGCGCAGCCACAGCTTCCCCTGAGATTTAAACTTTATTGCTTTAGACAGTGCATGCAGATGCAGTAATAAGTGGTCATTGCCACTAAAATATCACAGAATCATGGAATGGTTTGGGTAGGAAGGCACCTTAAAGACCATCTAGTGTTAGCCCTCTGCCTTGGGCAGGGATGCCCTTATCCTGGTTCTGGCCAGGAGAGGGTTTATTTCTGCAGTAGCCAGGAGAGAGTAGGTGATCACCAGGACTTGGAGGTGATTCTATACCTCCTCACATAATTTTCTGGTAATGGGACCTAGGTTTCCTTCCAGGATGAAATAGTGTGGGAGAGGTCATGTTTTTTCTGGTTTTGGGGGGTTCCCCAGGGTTGAGCAGTAACATTTCCTTTCTTGGACCCTACGTCATCACAGTATTGAGGTTGTTACTGTTCATTTGCTTACCTCATTGGTGTTCCCAGTAAATTGTTCTTACCTCAACCCACTCTCTTCACCTTCTGTGCCTCCAGTACTCTCCAGCCCTCTGCAGCGGAAGGGGAGAGGGAAGTGAGTGAGCAACTCATGGCTTGGAGTGGTTTGAGTGGGAACACTAAATCAGAGAATATCATTCCTGAACCATGACACATTCCACCAGACCAGGTTGCTCCAAGCCCCATCCAACCTGGCCTTGGACACTTCCAGGGGTCTGGGGGCAGCCACAGCTTATCTGAGCAGCCTGTACCAGGACCTCACCACCCTCACAGAGTGAAAATTCCTTCCTAAATACAACAGGAACTAATACAAGAACACATAACCTCTACAGTAGATACATTGAGAGGAATTTGCCAAGAATACAAATAAATTCATCTTCAAGTGCAATCTGAAACTAAGAAATAGCAGTGTCTCTCTGAAACTGTGTTTCAACTGAATGAGAAGTGATGGGCTTCATGCAAGAACTTGAAGGTACGAGGTGTGAGACTCATCTTGCACCTTATTGAAAAGATGTGCATGCAACACCAAATTTTCCCTATAGCCTGTGGAGGTAACTCCTCTTTTCCTAGCAGCAGCATCTCAGCTAGATGGGATGGATCACTTTCAATAGAATGTCCTTTTCCTAACATTTTGGTGAGCAGCAGGAGAGGAAATGAATCCTCCCTCATGATTTTCTTCATGGAGCCCTGAACCATCAAGATGATGGACCTGCTTGGCCCCTGACAGCAGTACTGGTAATTGTGGTGGGATCTGTGTAGCAGCAAGGATTACTCCATTTGGTGGTTATGCCCTTCACTGGATGTAAGACAAGCTTTCATAAAATGAGGCAGAACCGTTTAATTTTATCCTTTTAATGTAGCTTCTATTTTGTTGAGGCTTTTCTTAATCAAGGATGGAATTTTAATGCGATCTGAAAGTTGGAGGAAAAGCTTGGAAGCATTGTTATTGCTATTTATATCACTGTTTAGTTAGCAGTGGTGAGAGGTAGTCATATCATCCTCTGCATTATTAGAGTGAAATAAATGTTGGGAAACATTGGTCATGACAGAATGAAAACAACAACAAAAAAAAATAAAATAAAAGAAGAGGAAAATGTTCTTTCTCCTGTTTTTATAGTAACAATAACTTCTATAAACCAGCCCAAAGAATAAGAAATATCATGTTGAAAACAAACATGGATATAAAAATAGTAACAAGAACAACCACCAAATCTGCTCTTCAGACAGAAAACAAGGTAATTAACTCTGGTCCCATTCTGATGGTTTCATTTGTATTTATGCAACTTCCTTTATTTTCTCCTTTGTTTGTTCTATTCTCCTTTACCCGTGCGCTTTTATAATTTCTGTTGTTTATTCATGGTGGAGCTGGTTGGAGCTTTCAATCAAAAAAAGAAAAAAAGCAGAATAGAAAAAAAAAGGAAAAAAAAACCTAAACAACTGCACTATCCTCCAACTGGCCAACATGGAGGTTGGAGACCACACGGGGATCAAAGCGATATGAGGACAACAGGGGTTTCATTAAAATGTTCTCCTCGCTGCCTGAGGAAAGAGCAGTGAGGACAGAGTGAGAGGGGGAGGGGGGAAGGGAAATCATCTGGTCCAAACAAGTTTAACTAAAAAAAAATCCAAGCAAACCACCTGTGGTCTCCTTGGAAACTGGCTTGCAACCCCTCCAGCCACCTTTTAATGAAACCCCAGAGCCCCTTTATTAATTTATTAAAGAATCTATTTTCTGAAGATTCATAAACCGCGCATAACTCATATTCCAACACATCTCTGCTATGCTAATAGCGCGTGCTGCCATGAATAATTAATTCTTTAATTAGTAATAATTAGAGGTTGTTGTATAGGTCAAACCATTGGGCTGACAGCATGCTACTGTCAAAATGTCATTTGAATTAACAGGACTGTAGCCCTTTCTACACGGAATGGTTCGTTGTTTGGGGTCGGTTGTCCCCTCCCCTCCAAATTTTATTGTTTTAAGAGTGAGTTGCTTTAGAAGATGTGGAACACATAAAAGGAAATGTTTAATAGCATTTATAGCACAAAAGAAAAGGCTGCAGACCTCCAGCAGATGCTTATAATGGTGGATCTTGGTCTGGGCATTGTTTGTTCCCTTTGTGGGTAAAGAAAAAAAAAAAGGAAAGGGATAAAAGCAGTTGCACTGACATTCTGGACTAAGCCAAATCATGGATTTTGGGTCAAAATCACAAATTTTTAGTCAAAATCACTGTTCACTCTCCATATCCCTGCAAGGGCTGCATTTGTGAGTCTAGTTCTACTCAATTGGTAACCAGAAGAATTTAATCCTTGTAACTGATGCACCAAGATGTAGGTTCAACTCCTTGTCTGTTTGTAGCCTGAAGGAATCTGAACCATTTTCCCCCACTTTTTCAAGGGAATATAGAAGCCACTGGTATAGATAGGCTTGAAAACTGAGTTTAGTCCTGCTCTGCACTATGGGAAACAAACCTTTCCCACCAACAAAAAGCTAAAAATCACCCCATGAGTTAATCCACTTGGTTGGAAAGAAGACAGTTGAAAAGCAAAGAGAAAATGCCAAATTTATGAGAGAAATATGCTGAAAGTATTGATTCTGCCTCTATTTTTTTCACTCCTGGGTGCAGCAGCTTCTGGAGAAGGACAGCAGCTCAAACCAAGGGTACAAATTTCCCAGAAGCGTTCTTCCGTTGGGACATGAACTGCACCAGAATTTCTCCTTTTAGGAAAAAAGGGCCTATCTGAACTTTGGAACAGGCTCTCCAGGGTAGTGGCAGACCCACCATCCTTGAACGTGTTCAAAATTGGCACTTTGTGATATGATTTAGTGAACATGGTGGAGTTTGGGCAAAGGTTGTATTTGATGATATTGGAGGTCTTTTCCAACCTTAGTGATTCTATGAAATGATGGGTTGGCTGGACCTCCAATCTCACCTAACACATATGTTCTGTTATAAAAAAACAATTCCTATATGAGGAATTTGATGCATGTAAACATCCTTTACTGATTTCTTTGTATCTTTTTTGGCAGAGGGAGCAGATACCTTGAAATGCAGTGGGGTTATTACCAAACTTGCATCACTGAAGTGCTGGGAGAAGGTAAGTGCTTAAATGAATGGCAAGAATCTGTCCTGATTTGAAAAAGACAGAAAGTAACTGCAATGGCAGCACAAGACAGGGAAAATGTGCATCAGATGGGGTAAATCACCTGGGCAGAGACCCACACTATCACAATTCCACTGAGCTCAGCTCAGCTCAAAGACTCTTCACGTTGCTGCTGTGCATGACAGACACACACACAAAGCTCTGGTGGAGCAAGGGATTTGAATCATGCATTTCATTCCACTTGAAAGACCCCAACCTGAATGGGTGGGCGCTGCTGCAGTCATCACAGAAATACAAATACACAGCCTTAATCCAAACTAAAGTGAGTGAAATTAAGTCCTTAACTCACAGTAGAATGGACTGGAGCCCAAGAGCCCACTTTTTTCCATTCCTGCTCTGACGAAAAAACACACATACTTTCTTTCTAGGAACAACCAGAAGCCTTTATATTCCTCTCTTCCTTGCCTGCTAACAGAAAAATTAATAAGTGGAGGCTAAGCAAATGCAAAAAGGGCTTGAGAATGTTTTCCAGTTAAAAGGATATTAGAAACAACCTTTTCCATAAAAGAGGGAAAAAAGATAGAAAAATATGACAAGATAATAAACACATAATACTAATAATATGCAGTGGCATGAAGTGGCAGATATTTTGCTGCTAGTCAAAAAATTATGTTATCCAAAATCCTTTTGTATCGTTACATATTGATGTTTAAAAAATATATGAAACAAAAAGAAAGCCACCAGAGACTGTACATAATGGTTGTTTCCTGTTGACAATGCAACAAGGTCAAGAAGGATTTTACATGAAAGCTCTTTGAAATCTATATCAAGGGTCTGGTTTGTAAAGCAGAACAAGTATGGTGATGGTGGTGGTGAACATTGTTGTAGATATGCTGCTTGCAATACAGGGGACAATTTATGTTCTCCTTCTGAAAAAGTACAAAGGTTTATTGGTGTGCAAATGATTGAAATTAATATGCTAATCAGATTTTCAAAGTCAGCAGCTTGTATTGGGTTGTCAAAATACCCTCAGTGGACAGTAATAGCAATGGGAGAGTATTGGCATCAGTGTTAATAATGGGACAGAACTCAAACATTTGTCACCAGAGGAAGCATGGTCAGAGCCATGGTGACTGAGCACAGTTATTAGCCCAAAGTTAGACAGAGGTTGTTTTCCTTGGAGACCATAGAATCACTGAGGTGGGAAACAGCCATCAAGATCATCAGTTCCAAACTTAAGACCATTTATCTTCATGCCCACTAAACTATATCACTCTACTCATTTTTTGGACATTACCAGGGATGGTGATGCCTCCCTGGGCTGCCTCTTCCAATGCTTGACCACTCCTTCAGTGAGGAAATTTTTTCTGATATCCAACCTGGACCTCTGCTGGCACCTGTTTAGACCATTTTCCCTTGTGCTATTGTGAATTGACTGGGGGAAGAGGTAAAACCATACTTCCCCCAACCTCAGACATGTCTCTAGTCTAGAAAGCACACATTGATTAATCCACATGTCTCTTTTTCCCCATCAAGGGCCCAGGAAATACAAGGGAATATATAAATGTATGTTCTCACACTCTATATTTTACAATATTTTATACTGTGTGCTTTTTCCTGGCAGAAGACCCAGTCTTTTGTTCTCTCTACCCACTTGATAGGTCTTTTAATTCTCCTCAACAAAAGTCCACAGCCACACATGGCTTTGTGGAGCTACCATGAACCCTGTGAACCACAATCTGTCTCTTCTGTTCCTCCTTCTGTCCAAAGAACTTCCCTTTTTCTGTTCTCTCACAACCAACTGCACACCATTTCTTCTTAGAATTTTCGCCACTGCCTCTTAGTCTCTTTTTGTACGAGAAAATTGTTCTGCTCTTTTTTTCTTTTTCACCTGTTTTTCTACCTATTATTTCCACAGTTCTTTTCTTCAGAAAACTTGTTTTTCAACTCACTCTTCCAACAAAGAAACTCTTATTTTGCCTTGTTTTCCTACTTTTACAATCATCTGCTCAGTTTCTTGCACTCTTCTTTTTCAGTGATTGTCAAAACATCCTGAATCACAGATGTTTGGTCTCTTAGACCATGCCCTGTCTCAAGTCATCTTTGTATTCAGGAGTATCCTGCCCAGACCTGCTTAACTACCAGCGAATGCAGAGAAAGGCCACAGGGATATTCAAAGGGCTGGAGCACTTCTGCTCTGGAGACAGGTTAAGAGAGCTGGAGGTGTTCAGCCTGGAGAGGAGACAGCTCCAGTGCCTAAAAGTGCTCCAAGAAAGCTGGAGGGGGACACTGGAAAAGGGCATGCAGTGATAGGGAAGGTGGCAATGACTTTAAGCTGAATGAGGGTAGATTTAGATGGGATATTAGGAAGAAATTCTTCCCTGGGAGGGTGGTTAGGCCCTGGCACAGGGTGCCCAGAGAAGCTGTGGCTGCCCCTGGATCCCTGGAAGTGTCCAAGGCCAGGTTGGATGGGGCTTGGAGCTGCCTAGCACATTGGGAGGTGCCCCTGCCTATAGTCGGGACAAGATGATCATTCAGGTCCCTTCTAACCCAAAAGATTTTGTGATCTGATGATTCTGTGAACTTTATGGACAAAATACTTCCTACCTTAAATCTAGTGTCAGTATGTGTAAAACGAGACCCGTATCCTACAGCTTCTGCTTACAGATCTCTGTTGTCAGTGACACTCTGTGTTAGTTTGGGTCAGGGTTGTATTGAGTGACACTAGTTCATCTTCCTTTTCCTAAATATATGGCCATTTTTCTCAAAATTCTTAGTTTTCACTAAGATTCTTCTTATTCCCTTATATCACCTTAGGATGAATCTCAGTTTATGAAGTCCTCCAGTCAAAAATTGCTTGTTCTTGGTGTCTGTGGTCCAAGTCAGCCTGTTAGAACTGTGTCTTAGCTGTGCTCAAACAGCTTCTGCTGCATGGCACCTCCCAGCTCATTTGGCCCTTCCACTGACAGTTTAATACTCAGTGTCACAATTCTAATGCACTAACTTTCAGACTTGTTATTTATTTGACCAGATCTTTTTGTTTTGGTCATTATCCCTGTGGATAAACTATCACCATGTATAACACAATGTAGATAATACAGCCCCTTGCAGCAGACTTCTTGCAGCAGACAAATTGGAAGGATTTGTGCTCATGCAAAGATTTGCATGGCTTGTTCATGCACAGATCTGTAGGTCCTGCTACACAACACCAACCTTACTACAGAATCACAGAATGGTTTAGGTTGGAAGGAACCTTAAAGCTCACCCAGTTCCAACCCCCTGCCATGGGCGGGGACCCCTTTCACTAGCACAGGTTTCTCCATATCTCACCTAACCTGGCCTTGGTTGGATGTTCCAGATGAATTGAAGCAGTCTCTTTTAGTGACCTTGAGGCAGTAGATTCTGCCAGCTTTGTCTGTGAGAAATGGCAAAGCCAAGAACACAAACCAAACTTTTGGGAACAGTGCCAGCTAATGCTATGAAGAGTCTGTCTGGCCAAGGATCTCAAGCAGTGTTGGCTCTGAGTTCAAATCCAAGGTGTTGTCTTAACTTCCTTTGTTTAATTTGTCATGAGAATATCAGAAGAAAAAGTCTGCTTCTCACTTTTTTTCTTATTTCCTTAACTTCCTGTCCATGACCAGCAGAAGGTCCTCACCATTGGACCTATTTGTTTTTCTTTTTCCTTCTTCTTTCTTCTTTCTCTTTTCTCCTTTCTTCTTTCTTTGCCTTCCTTTTCCAATAGAAGGACTGCAATGCTTCATGTATTTAATAAAATGCACTGGTCCCAAACACAGATCAGGAAGATCTAGGATCCAGAATTCTCAGTTCCTGTCTGAATTCTAAAATTATTTTGATTTTGTGCCTATAAATATATCCTGGGCATCCTGGGCACAGGATGTGTCCTGGTTGGCGTGGTATCACTTTGGCCCTGACATTTCCCTTTTCTGGTTATTATCAGAGTTATTATAGATACACAGGTTGATTAAAACATAAGACATTGCCCTGGGGTGCCCATTTTATTTTTAGCTCAGAGGAGACTCAGCAGCCTTGGAGAGCTTCTGTGTGACTCCTGTGGATTCCTCCTATGTTTCAGGCCTCCAGGGCCAAGGCAGCAGCACTGGGACATTACTGAGCATCTCAGCATCTTAGGACATCTGGTCACTCAAAGCTGTAAATGAGCAAGACTTGCCAGGAATTTAATAAAGGTTTTCTTGACATTTCTTTCTTGAACAGAAAAGCCTAAGTGGTCTCTGTGATTGGTGTGCCACACAGAAAGTCTGCATTGTGGTTGAGGCACAATTCTGTCATCCCCATTCCTTTTTCCCAAAGTGCAAAGAGGAAGTACAGGACCATTGTGAAGAGGCTTAAAAAGCTCTATCTTCAATCATGCCAAAGATTCTCCAGGTAAGAAACACAGAAAAGTTTAAATTTCTCAAAAAAAGGGAACATTTTAATACATTCACGCTTTTATTCAGAGTCATTTCTGTGCAAATGAAATGCTGGTAGGGTTTGATGGGCTCTTAATGGGCATTATCCCACTGAGAGTACTGGGAGTGGGGCTGCAGTGATCTTTCTGCTCTGCTTTTGGGTTCCAGAGGGAACAGGTAAAGTCAAAACATTCAGCTTCAAGCTGAAGAGCAAAAAAAAATCAGCTTGAAGAGTGCATCTGTACGTCTTAGATATTTTTTCTGTCTGAATCACTGGGTTTTTATTCCGTAAAGAGTATGTAGATGACATGTAAATGTTATGTAAATTGGGTCTATAGTCCATTAAAGCGCAATATTATAATCACTAATACCCTATAGGCATGGACAGATCAACCAACCAAGTTTTATTTGATCTTTGTCAGAGGCACTGAGCCCTTTTATGCAATATTTTGTGTACACGCCTTTATTGTGAAGACCATCATTTCAAAATGTGCCCATTTCGGATAAATAGATGTTGCTGATGTGCCATGCAGCAAAGTTCAGCAAGATATTACTACCAAAAATACTATTTATAGACTGACCGAAAAGAAGGAATCCTGCTTTCCTTGGAGAAATTTCATCTGAAGTGATCACCTAATCAGCAGACTTGAACAGCCACAAATTGGATACAGCACTTAGCCTTCAACACCTGCTACTTCCAGTATCCAAATGAAATGGAAACATGGGTATACAAAAGAAGACTGCAGGGCTGTTTGGCCCTTGCCTTGCAAAAATATATTCCTTACTAATTGGCACAACTCTGTTAATAAATATTCACTGGTTTACACAGCCCTCCTGTTTACTTAATGAAATGGTAGTTGAGGGGTTAATGGGTTAATTGGGGAAAGGAAATGAATCTCCAAATGTATCAAAATTTGATAAGTAATTTAGCCTAATTAATAATTTACATGTCAACATTTTTCTGGGTGCCACATGCACTTTGGGAATTTAAGGAATGAAAACCAAAATCTAGGTAAACTCACAGTAAATTGAAGGCACCAGTTGAAAAGAATGTGAAAATCTGTGTATTGCAAGCTCTTTCCTAAGGTTTTTACAGAACTTTTCTTGTAATATTCAATGATAAATGTGTAAGGTCGTAAACTATGGAATCACAGAATGGTTTGGGTTGGAAAGGACCTTGAAATCAGCCTATTCCAAGCCCCTACCATGGGCAGGGACACCTTCCACCATCCCAGGTTGCTCCAAGCCCTGTGCACTTCCAGAGATAGGGAAGTTTGTAAGCTTGTCTTGGATGCTTGTTCAAAGGCAGTGAGCAATCAGATCTCCACCAGTAGGAGTTATGCTAAATAACTGAGCAGAATATACACTATTTCTGCAATTAGTTCTGGAATATTATTATCTTAATATTAAGATCCAAGCTCATAATATTAAAGATCCAGGCTCCCTGAGCAGGGAATTGTCAAGCTGCATTCTTGGATATATGACAATTATATGTGAACTAGAAATCGGACACACAAGATTAGAAGTCTGGGGTGTCAGAAATCAGTAACATGATTAAATTTGAAAGGCACTACTACCTCAACCCATGCAAACCTGATCTTAAGCATAGAGTAGGTGACTCTCTCTTCTCCAGCATGAAGCTGTGCTGGATTTTCATTCCATTCTGTATTATGCACTGCATAATAGAAACTTCTATAAAGTTTACATACATTTGTGCAAGTAGACCCATACTTTTAATTCTCATTTGAAAATAATTAACCCTTAATCAGTGTGACAATGGTTTTGGGTTATATTTGGAATCTTTAATTGTTCAGTTTCTAGATTTCAAAGAAAACTAAGAGAAGATCACTCTTGACATTTATGGATGCATACCAGATCCTGAAACTTCCTTTAGATAGAATATCATCTTTTTTTTAGACAAATCTGTTAATGTTAATATGTTAGGTCTTCTATGGAACACAATTATTCTAGGCTGAGATAACCATGTCTTAGTGATGGAAGGAGCAATCCCTTCATACACCCTGAAACAATGAGATGGGATATGAGAAGCATGAAAATATAAAGAATTGAGTGTTGACAGTTAAAAATTTTTGAGCTATACATTCTTTCCAAAGAGAAGACAAATATGTGGATTTATATTGAGGCATAAGAAAAGCCTTTGTCTTAAAATCCTCCTGTTTTGAGGACTTTATCACATTTGCTATGAAGCAGCTTCTTGGTTAAGGGATTATCAGGCATTCTGTTTGTTTGAATGATGGGAGGACAGAAGATGCATTTAGCAATCCTTAAACCATCCCTGACACCACCAGATGAATGTCAGGTCTAGTAAGGAGAAACAGAAATGATAGGCATTCCCCTGCCTCCTTGAGCAACTTACTCTATTGGAAATGACATTTACCCCTCATGAATGGGTTCTGTGCAAAGGCTTTTGTACCACAGACATGGCACAAACTTCTTTGGAACTCTCCAGAAGGACATATGCACCAGAGTGGGTTTCATCTTGCAAAAATAATCCCATAATTTTCCTTCAGTAAGGCAACTCAACTTCAAGGTGCTCAAATTAAAGGATTTATATTATATCAATAATTAATTATCCAAGTGAGAAAAGTACCTCTATACATTTACAACTTTCAGACTGTTTCATCCCACCATATGATGGGATTGACTTTGGAACTGCCTAAACTGACACACAGATTTTCTGATTAAAATAATACACCTGAATTTTGCGTTAATAATGGTGAAAAAAATTTAAGCTAGCTGCAATTGTTGACAAGCAGGACATTTGCAAGACCAGTTAATGACTTTATTAATTATTTTCCTGTTTATCTCATCTTTGTCTGCCTTCCTGTTTCTTCTGCCTGTCTGTCTACCCAGCTATCTGTCTACTATCTTCAAACCACATATGAAGTACAGCTAAAAACACAAAGCTCTCATTCAGGGTTTCACATATCCAAGGAACCTAAGTGTTCTCCTAATACTAACATTCCTCTGGAACACAATTTATAAAACTTTCCTTCCTTTTCTATAGACTTTGACTATGTGCCCTTGTCAGGACATGTGAGGTCACTGATGTTGTCAAAGATGATCTTTGTCAGTTATTGAAATGAGAATTAATTTGACCTAATATAAGCTGACAGATAAAATAGTTCATTGGTAAAACAAGCCAGTTCCAGAAACTGGTGCTAAAGAAGAGCACAGGAGCAAAAAATGTGCATTTATTTGCTCAGTTCAGGTTTTGAAAACTAGACTTTTAACAGGGCTTAGCAAAATGCATCCACCTAGATACTGGTGAGAAGAATGTCTGATATCATACTTCTTTCACTGTATTTGCACTTAATATATGGCTTGTTGTGGCTTGTTCTTTTACAATTTTATACAGTTAATTTCACTGCAAGAAAATTACCTCTATGATTAGTGATACCATTGTAGAACCCATGAGACACTGACATTATGACCAGGGAATTATTCTAAAAAATTTATAGCCCAGAAAATTTTGTTCTCCCAGGATAGAAAATTACTGCTGGGTGGATCACACAAATCAGGAATACTTGATCCTTATTATGTCAGGGAAAAAAAAAAAAAGAAAAAAAAGGTTGATTTTCTTGAAAGTGATAAGACAGATTGACTTTTCTTCAGGTGCTAAACTTTCCTGAGCAGAGGTCTGTGCTCTCTGCACACAGTCCCAGCTCTCCTGCCTCTGTGAGTAAACTAGAGGTGAACTTTAGTGTTTGTGGGATTAAGGCCAGGGAAGACAGGCAGTGCAAGGAAGATTAATGCAAGTCTGCATGCCATTAAAATTAATCACTTAAAATTAAAGATCCCCTATCTTCTGCTGCCCCTTGAATGTTGTTGATATGACAGTGTCATAACTGATCTATCCAGCTCATGTTTCTCTCTTAAAAGATAAATTGAGATATTCAATTTCTGTGCAGTCCCAGCGTGATCTGAATCCAGCAAATTTCACGTATATGTGCACATTCCTTCTATACAGCTCTGACTCATAAAAAGGAAAGGAAGAAAGCAAAGATAAAATAATATTAAACACTAGACCCTAATATTTAGCAAGTGGCTGCCATTCCCAAGGATCCTATAAAGCTTTCTGAAAGTGACATCTCTTAAGCATTCGCTTCACCCATCAGTGAAAGGCAGTCACCTAAGGCTGCTTAGACTGCTCTGAACATTTCCCTTTAAACAGCTTTGAATGGAAATTGTCTCTTTGTTCAGAGCGAGAATGTTTATGGAAAATACTCATCTCATTGAATAATAATAAAAAAATGTTGTTTTCCACTGTCAAAACAAGATTGTTTTGTTGTTTTTGCTTTGCTTCAGTTAGTTTTCTGTCTCGAAACAGACAATTCTTGAGAGTACATTTAGAGGTAAAAATGGTTTTCAAAAGTTTTACAGGGAAAAAAAAAGATTTTTTTTTTTTGTTAATTGCTGAAACCCTCATCTTGATTACCGATGACAAGCTTTCGTGCCTTAATTTGTTAGATAAACTACGATGCACCTATGCATGTGGACCAGTGAAGTACCTAAAACATCAAATGTATTTCCCAATCCTCTAATGGAAGTCACAGGATCTTCAAGTGTTTGGGATGAAATTCAACAATTCACCAGAATTGAATAATTCAATAATTAAAATAATTCCATAAGTGAAAAGTATTGAAAAGTGAGAGAACTACGTAAAATTTATAGTCAAAAAAATGTGGGCTGGCCACAAAACTAGGGCTGGCCAAGCAGTGGCTTTTAGAGTTTGATGATATATGTATAAAGGAAACTGTCTGAGGAAAATAATATATGAAGAAAATAAAATGGAAATGTGCTTTTTACATTGAGTTGAACAAATGCAACTGTTTTACTTCAATAAAGAAACTACAATTTCACTTCTGACAAATTATATTCATTTTAAACTTGTAAAATTATTTATATAATATTTTGAATGGAAGAGTCTTCTAAGCAGAAAATAAATAATTATGATATAATATTTTTAGTTTATAGATTTTCTTTACATATGTGCACCATCCAAAAAATAAAAGTATGAGAATCTCATTATTCATTGATAATATTAAGGTTTTTCTAAGAAGCTTTGATTCAAAACTTCCCTTCAAAGATCCAATTCAGAAAACCCTGAGAATTATTATATCATAAATATATTATAACATGTATAATCCATTATTATATATTTCATAGAGAGACATCTTCCTAAGACTATTTGATGTGTTAACCAAAAAATTACTTACCTTTCCTCAGAACTTAAACTGTTACTGGGTTTCGTTAAAGCACTGTTGTTTTTCTGACACCTTGGCCTAAAACAAAAAAGGTCAGGAAAGGAGTCTTAGATGCTAAAAACCGACCAAATTGTTTTCTGGGAATAGGAGCAGTTTCAGGTGCTCCTGTGTATCAACAGAAGCCACTTCTTTACTGTTCTAATGCTTCAGTGACTGTGATAGTAAAGACGAGGGGATGGCCTCTGATATTGGCAAACAGAGATTAGGGAAGGTGAAAAAGACATACCAATGTGTTTCCCTTTTCTTGATTCAAGACACACGGTGCAAAAATCCATCTGTTTTCCCAATATGTCTGAATTTGTATGGATATATTTACAGTTTTATGTGACATGGCTTCTTCTGTAGGCAGGCTTCTGTATTATGCATCAGATCCATTCTCTGTACTGTTTTATGATGCGTAATTTTCCCTTACAGTACAAGTCAGATTTCAACAGTGATATATTTAATAAAAAATTAGATACACTTCTACTGACTCACTTTTTTTTTTCCACTTCATCCATTATACTGACCACATCAAGTCAGTGTTTAAAATAAAATTACTCAAATCACTGCTGAATAAGTAAGATACTCAGCATGCTACGGCTTCTGTCTCAGTCATGAAGGATAAAGATGTTTTGTAAAGAGCTAATGCCTGCCACACTCCTGAGTTATGGGTTACTAAAGAAGCTGAACACTCACCTGAGGGATAAAGCTATCCCTCACCTAATATATTTTCCAAAAGTGCAATGTGCCCATAATTCTGGATGTCTGTAAACTCACGAGTTGTTACTACTGCTCTAGTTTGGTTCAGGGCTTTTGTCCAAACGCATGTTTTGTGAAATCTCCCTCCCTCTTGCCTTTTCCAGTTAATGTACAGGTTAAAAGGTTAATAAAAAAAATAAGCCAGCAAAATAAAAGCCCCATTTAACCCTATAAAATGGGTGCTTTCAAGTAACTTTTTTCAGGAGAAGAGTGAAAATGGACACCTCCTGTCATGGTCTGAAGATCAAAACCCTTGGGTTATTGGAGATCCAAGCCTGGGAGTGCAGGTGCTGAAATGTGTTGTCTCACAAGTACTGAACCCTACTGCCAGCACCTTCTACCCACCACTGCCACTTTTTTCCAGTCTCAATTTACTGTGCAGTAAAATAGGCTTGAAGTTTACATATAATCCAATTCATATGTAAGACTAATGTGCAGTCTCACAATGTCTGCAATTCTTTGCTCAGTAAGAGCTGCCTTCTGTCTCAATGTTGATCTGTGTCACTAATTCTGTAACTTCTTCAATAAATTCCAGTCATGGAGCAAATCCCTCACATGCCTTCATTCCTAACCCAGTGTGGATAGGCATCAGAGTTTGTCTGGGTAAAGAACTCACTGAGGCACAAGACCTAGGCATGACCCAAACCAACCTAATAATTGGGCTGGTGTTGATGGTTGATGGCACCATGCAGTGTTCAGAAGTTACTTCCAATCTAAATTGTCTTATGAATTTATTATTGGTATTCTATGGCTTATATTAAGCTGATAGCAGACATTTATGTTTTAGCATGTTGGGGGGACTTTTTTGTTCAACAGCAACAGCAAAACTTCTTCTCAGGTAGGAAGTTATTACAAAAAGCTCTGAGGCAGGAACTGGAGAACTGCTAGAGAAAAGATTAAGTCCCAAATGACACAAGACCAGAAACCATGAGAGGTTCACTAAAGCTAAGAAAGTAGCAGGGGCACAGAGCTGATGTCTTTTCTAGGCTGAAGGATTTGGAATGTCTTACAGAACATGACAGCCTGCAAGAGTAGCACCATAACAATAGGAAAGGCTGCTCAGATGGGGTTGGGAATTACATGCAGTGATGCTGTGGAGACATGAATGGATCATAATGTGATAATGACTATAAAGCTACATCTACCATGGGAAGTAAAAAAGTGCTAATCTGTGAACATGGGGAAATTATCCTGGTTATTCCTGTTAAAATGGGAGTTTGGTGCTTGTTCTAGTTTTGGCACATGCAACCGGCCTTCTTCTAAACCATTCCACTTGGGAATTAACACAATAAAGGAACTTTTCTTTCACTGGGTGCATGTATGTGATCATCTTCTTTTGGAGTTTAAAAGAAACTAATAAATTATGTGGGTAGGAGGCAGCAAATCTGTCCTGGCACTGGTTAACTTGCATTTAACTCGTTATTAAAGCACCCAATAGGTTTAATTGAGTCTCAGAGAGGAACTGAGATCCAGAAAGGGAAAAGGGATCTGATTTCAGTGCCTGCTTTTTCCATCTTTCATCTTTTAGAAAGTATTTATGCAAGAGCATAAAGAGACAGCTATGCCCCAATAGGAATAATTTTTAACTCCTTTTACAGCTGCCACCTGGGTCACTGATTCTCAGAATGGATGGTTTGGGGAGCTCAAATAGAACACTTTACCTTCACTGCAGTGACCACTGGGAATATTTCTTCGTTGTAGGAACTGATATCAAGGGAAAATTGCTTTGTTCAGGTGAAATATGGAAAGGAAGAGAAGGAAAGTTAGGCAACTGGTCCAAGTAATTAATCATAGACTATAAACCAGGGAGGAAGATGGGTACCTCCACAGGTGGTACCTCTTCTGGCCATCAGTTCCTGGTCCAGAAGCATGAAGTCTCCACTGTCCTGTCCTGTGGGTGTCAGCAGGTGTCCAATGCCATTCAGACAGGTGTTGACACATATAAAGACCATAATTACTCTAGATATGTATTATTTCCATTTCCAAAAGTGGGTGAATGAATCTCAAACTCTCTGGATTTGATGAGTGGGCTTTGTTTTAACTCTCCATGGGTGCCAGTAGAAGACAACCATGTAGGGAATCTTTTTAGCTCTCAGGAATATGAACTTCAGCAGAATCTGGAAAGCTGAAACCTATAAAACATCTGGGACAATGAAATCAGGTCATTTGAATGAGTCTGCTTTGCTTTTATCAAGCTCTTAAGGTAGGTCTGCAATGGACTGGAATAAAACTGGATACTGTGTTTAGATGGAGCCACCACTTTTGAAGTAAAACCAGTCAATCCATTTAGATGGATCAGAGACAGACCAGTAAAGTCAGGGAAGTGGCAGACTTAATCTGGAGTTGAGTCCTAAACCCTCAGGAAAGAAGAGGGCTTCAGAAAACCTGTGCTGTGTAGGACTGCTGTCATGAGATTTCCCAAAGGTCAAGAAGACCAGCACAGATGTATCTTCATTAAGGGTTGGCTTTAAGGAGAAAAAGGTCTGTGATTAAGAGGTCCATAGCAGGGTGAGATGCATTCCTTGTCACCTCATGGGACACGACAGCTCCTGTGTCAAAGGTTTCCCACCCCCTGGCTTGGGTCTATAGGATCCTGGTCTGCCCTATATACATGTTCTGGGCTCTTTCTGCTGCCTGAGGGTGTGGGACAAAGGGCCAGCTGGCATCCACGGTGGCATTGCCTTCTCCATCCAGTGTGGCCACATCTGTGTTCCTCCCTGGGAACCAGTAGGTCAGGGGCTTTTCCCTGGATGATGCTGGCGTGTTGGGCAGTGCTCCCGACCTGTACCAGCTCTTCCTCCTACAGAAACTGTGCCAACACCTCCAGACCACCTCCCAGCAGGACTCTGCTTTTCCCAGGAATGGAGATGGGGTGCTGTGCAGAGCTCATGCCTGGCAGGAGGTTTTGCTGAAAGCTGTCCCTTTGAACCACCAAAGTGGAGCATGAGTTTCATTCAGAAGCACTCTCCAGACCCAGCAGTTTGTGACAATATCAGAGCAGGGCTGTTATCACCTGCCTGTAACTCTTGCTCACCGAGGCTTTCCCAGGTGCATCCCCCCCAGCTAAGGTGTGGGACCCTGCTGAATACCAGATCCCTTTGTTGCACATTAGTGTTGGCTGAGCTGTCACCAGAGGTACCTGCACATATGCAGAGCGCAGAGATTAATCCGATTAAACCTCCACTGACTTTTCCACATTCCTTGTGGTGCAGCAGCCCCTGTCTCATCTCAGGTAGGTGTTTAAGCATGGGGAAGGTGAAACAAATGGTGTTTCTGGTGTGGAAACCCATCAGAAAGCGTGACATAATGAGAGGGAGAGTAGGAGGGAGTGATTAGCTAAGCTTTAACTCACCATAAGTGCCCTGATCCTTGACCTTTTGGTGTCAGTTTTAATTGTAAAGATGGACTTTTTTTTAAAAAAGAAGTCATAATGGTTAAAGTATTGCACCCCCTGACCCCAGGTTTACAAATGCAGGTTTCAGATTTTTTTCTGACATCTGAAGACCACTAAAGAATTTGTATGGTTTATACAATGAAAGCTAATATGAATGACAGCTTTAGTGATAATATATATATATATGTATGTATATATATATCTGGGAATTAAAACTTACAAATATGTTCAGATTGAAATTGATGTAGTCACATAATGACGCAGATGGTAAATTTTACTGATATATATTTTTCCCTGGTGTAGAACACACAGTGGCAATCCAGCACGACAGATTGTATCCTAGGCTAAAACTGTGTCAGACACACAGTAATCAGAAGATGCTATCATATAATTTGCACTGGGGCCAGCCTCAATCTTGTAAGTGTTCTTTGTTCAGCTGCACTGAGCTGTTTTTCAACTGGGTTTCCCTTCTGTAAAATAATTCTTGTAGTTTTTCTGGTATTAAGCTGTTTTTTTCAAGCGATAGTATCCCTAATATTTAGCTATTAATATTATTGTTGCTGTTATGTAACACATAATAATACTAATTATTATTAATACTACTGATACCATAGAGTGGATGACTTTAGCCTGTTCTGCAGCCAGATCTGAGGTTAAATACAAAGATTTAAGTCACCACTGAATGTGCAGAGCTAGATATGAGATTAATTTCTGTTAGTTCAGCTATTCAGGCTAAATTAGACTCTCTAATTAGGATCCTGTTATTGAAAAGGTAAAAGAAATGTTTCTCCAGAGACTTTTTCACCTTATCCCTTTCAGAAATTTATTTTAGGGTAGGCAAACAACCTTGTGAGGGTGTTCAGCTCATCTCCAAAGACTGACTCAAGTGAAATTCCTAAAATTTTAATTGCTAAAGTTAGAAAAGATTAATGCCATCTGTGGCAATTAATACCTTCTGTTTTCACATGCTACACATACCCATATCTGGAATTTATGGATATGTAGAAATTTGTATCAACAGTTGTTATTCTGCAAAACCTTATATGTGTTTTTTAATTCATGTGGTGTTAATGGCCCTTCCAAAGCTAACTTCTTCTCAGTGGGTCTCAAAAAACCACAGAACTAAACATTTTCCCTATGAAATCTTCAAATCTTGAGTTCAAGTTTACTATATATCCTTTCCTTTTCCTCTGTTTTAGGGGAATCATAAGAAAGAACTGATAATTAAGGGACTTTCTCACATTATACAAGCCTTCAAAAATATTTTTATTTAAACTAATCAGGCATTTTCTTTCTATGGCCTGTGTATGAGGAGCAAAGATTCAGAAAATGCCTCATATGTGTGGTTTTTTGGAACAATTCCAAGGATGGCTGCTCCACTGCTTCCATGGGCAGCCTGTTGAGTTTTCATGGATTTATGGGTATTTTGGAACACTGAATCGCAGAATGATTTGGGTTGGATGGGACCTTAAAGCCAACCCTCTGCACTGGGCAGGGACACCTTCCACTGTCCCCGGTTGCTCCAACCTGGCCTTGAACATTTCCAGAGATGGGGACTCCACAACCTCTCTGGACAAAACTGACTCCTTTATTGCTCAAGGAGTGCTGTAAAGAAAGTTGTAAAATTAAAAGCCTGATTAAACACAGTGATAAAATTAATGTGATTTTAGGAACTAGAAAAAAAGGCCAAAAATTTTGCAGATGGACGTGACTTATTTATAGAGGGCTGAGGGCTCTGTGATTTAGCAGAAAATGCTACAGGAGTGGGGTCTAGGTGATTTCAGAGTGTAAACAACAACAAAATGCATATCAATGATCATAACTAGCTATCAAATCAACTCCCCCAGGAACAGAGGGGGCTGTGCATTTCTTGAAGTGCTTAAATCAGAACAATTTGGAGATTGAAAGGCACAGTGTAACTCAGAAAATTTATGGGCCAGGAATAAGAATAAAATTATAGTGTCTTTAGGAAAGATGGTTGTAATGATCCCTTCTAGCCTTAAAAATCTAAGAATATATGAAACTATTTATTTATTTATTTCCAGAATACCTGGGCGAGGGGAAACATGAAGACACCAAGGACATATTTGTGTAATGGCTTAAAAATTGAGCTGTGCTGATTTAATTCTGTACTTGTATATGATTGCTATAAATTAGCAGCGGGAAGTAGTAGCATTTATTATTAATCATAATAGTAAAATAATAATGATAACATATTTTGCTTCTAATAGCTATCTGTTCTATCCCCTTCTCTTCTCCTACTTCTCCTGTGAGCACAAGAGTTTCTTGGAACACCTGGATCTTTTCATTTGGCTGTGTTTTACTGTTGTTTCCAGTCAGATATGATAAACCAAGGGACTCAAACCCTCCATTTCAAATGCTGCCCATTTTCCCATCATTCTCTTCAGCATGCCTTTAGTAGGAGGCAGTTTGCTTAAGGAAATATTTCAGTCCTTGTGTTTAAATACTCATTATATATATTTACATTTATAAATGCACTTCAAAAATGTTTTAAAATTGATGTATATTTGGATACATTTGTACGTGAGAGCAGAACTTGAATTTCTTAAAATTACTCTTTCTTTCTCTATCTCTCTTTGTATGTACAGAGTTGGAAGACAGAAACTTCAAGGTCTTGAAGCAATGTTAAACCTTGTGATCACAAAGCCTGTTAAAGAGCAAGGCAGTTTAGCCAAAACCTAGAGCTGTGCTTATCTAGCCATAAAAATACTTGTGATTTCATTTAGGCTGATGGAGGATGTCCAAAGGAAGTATTATTCTTTATAAAGACACTGGCTGATGCAGTGAACACAACTTCTCACAGTGTCTTGGTGGCTGCTCAGTTCTTCTAGTCAGGCCCCACATACAGGAGAGGTTAAGTCAATCCAAGTCCAGAGTGATGCCATCCTGGAAGTCTTCAAGGCCAGGCTGGATGAGGCTTAGAGAAACCTGGCCTAGTGGAAGGTGTCCCTGCCTGTGACATAAGGGCTGGAAAGAGATGAATTTTAAGGTCCCTTCCAACCAAAATCATTTCATGATTCCATGTTCTTCTCTCCCCTACTCCAGTGTGTACAGACCTGCTCTCTCTTCTTCAACTGAAAAAAGTTTGAATAAATGTTGTTAAAAGTTCATATGTTTCTTGTCTTGGATTAGTTTTCAGCCAGACCACCCAGTCCCACATTTGGATTACCTGAGTCAAGGTGGATGGGAAAATGTGACTGGTGGATCCAAACAGTCCCACAGACCCATACAAGCCCACGTTCCAGGAATATCTACGCTCATTAAGAGGTAGAACCATTCCATTCCGTAGTAATTCTGAAGACACATGACAAAACACTGCTTCTACTGATGTCTTGCCACATAAAAAAAAAAAAAAAAAGTTTACTGATGCAAATCCCTCTTTCCTCCTAACCCTGGACTATGACCAGGCACAGAGGGTGCTGGTTGACTTGGATCAAATCTATAGTAGCTGTGCTAAGTGGATCAATAGAGGTGAAAAGGGGCAGAGAGTGATGCCTGTACTCAGCTGTTGGTGGATTTCTTTGGCACAGATACAACAAGGCTGGCTTAGGCTGCCATGGAAATACTCATTTCATGCTGGTGTCCATCAGGCTGCAGGCAGCAACTGGCTCATGTAAGGACAGTCTAAAATGCAAGTTTGCAGCTGTCTGCACCTTTCCATACAGGTGTTACACCTTTCCCCACCTTCATGTGCCTGAGGGAGGTCAAGTCTTAGTTCATGGTAGAGCACTGCTGCTCAGGCTCTGCTGGTTCCTGCTGGCTTAACATCCAAACATTCAGCTCCAGATGTCATAGCCACGGAATCATAGAATCGTCTGGGGTGAAAGGGACCTTAAAGATCACCCAGTTCCAATCCCCTGCCATGGGAGGATTGGAACACTTTCTGCTGGCCCTGGTTGCCCCAAGCCTCATCCAACCTGGCCTTGGACACTTTCAGGGATGGAGCAGCCACAGCTTTGCTGAGCAACCTGTGCCAGGTCCTCACCACCTTCACAGGGAAGAATTTCTTTCTAATATCCAATTTAAGCCTACTCTGTCTTTTTGAAGCCATTCCCCTTGTCCTGCCACACCAGGGCCTTGGAAATAGTGTCTCTCCATCCTTCCTGTAGGTTTCCTTCAGGTACTGGAAGGCTGCAAATATAAGGATTCATAAAGATGTAGAACAGATTTTAAAAACAATGGGCACTAATATTGTAAGTTACAAGGAACAAAAAAAAAGAATTTAAAAAACAATCAAGTAGTCAACAATATAAATCTTGCCTGTAAAAAGCAACTGCTCACCCATGTTCAAGCAATGTGACTTCCACAAGCTGGTGGGAAGGGGGAGAGGCTGTGGCTGGAATTGCTTAGGAAATGTCACATGCTTCCCCCTGATGAATGTACACATGTGTGTGTCTGTGTGTGTGTGCCTGTGTTTAGCATCACAAAATCCTTAAAGTTGGAAAAAAATCCTTACGATCATTAGGTCCAGCCATGGATTTGTGCATATCTGCATGGGCTTAGTACCAATAAACAAACCAGCACTGTGGTACAGAGGTAAACTCTGGAATCTGACAGACTTTGGGACTAGTCAGATGGTCCATGGCACGTTGCCAATCCATAGTAGCTTGTGCTGTCCCAGACAATTCCCAGGCACAGCTCAGGAGCCAGCATGCACCAGGCACTGTCCCTGGTAGGCAGGTTGGAATTGGCTATTTTATTTTGGAGGGGAGGTTGTTTAATACTAAGGAAATGTCTGAATTGTGCCAGCTGGCCTCAGGGATGGAGAGCTGATCCTGACACTTCCTTAGCTGACAAGCGGAGATGTAGCCAAAATGTCTGGCAGGAGATTTGTCTTGGTCTCACTTCTGCAGGCTTGCCTGGCACTTAACACACAAGTTCCTTTCTCCTCTGCAGTGGCTCAGCAGTGAGGAACAAAAATACTGAATTTTGTTGATCCAAGGATGAGGAGAGGTCTGTGCCTTCATCATGATGGGAAGAAATGAAGCGAAGGGGCCAATCTGAGACAGAGAGCTTGAAAAAAACCCAAAGCATTAGCATCCACTAACTACAGTCTTGTTTCTAATATGGCCCAAGATTGTCTATCTACAGAGGGCTTTTCTTGAGGATTTGGCTTTACCTTTTTTCTGCCCATTTATATTTCTTCTGCCCATGGCCACCTGAATGACACTGATTTCAGACAGAAGAAATGATGGAAAGGGGTGGAGGGAAGAAATTTCCTTTCAGGTTTCCTCCTCTCTCTAATTAAATACAGGCTTCTGTTTCTTCAAGTTCGAGATATAGTATCCATTTTAACATAATAATAATTAAAGATTCTACTTATCATTTTATCTCACAGAAGGCTCACAAGGAGTTGTTCTATAGCCTGAGGCTAAAGCTAGCCCAGATATTAGCTGAACCAAACAGGGCTGTCATTGCAAGCCAGTCTGCACCCCTGCGATGTTAAAAAAAAAAGTTAAATTAATGCCAAGAGATGAACAGTAGGAAAGCATCTGAACTGTACAGGAAAACAGAGATTACAGAGGAAGACAGTGACAAATACCTGTATTTAGTCATCTGCTAAGGTGGACTTGGATTATGGGCTCTGAGGGAAAGAGCTCAGCGGTTTATCCAGCTTTCCTACAGTACCTGGTTACATCACCCTGGCTCCCCAGGTACTGGGAAGAAGGTCTTGTATTCAAAAGATTGTTTATAAATGTCCTTTAGCTATTGCATCTGGCTTTCCTCTCTGGTTCTACAGGGAAATAGAACCTGGCTACCTGAATAATGGGAGAAATTAATTCTTCTTTTTCGGCACACGCTCTGCAGCAATCACACAAGTTCATTTCAGGCAGCACAGAAAGCTGCTTTGTGCAGCCCAGGTAGTGGGTTTGTAAGCAGCCAGGAGGGGAGCAGGGAGGCCTGTTTCTGAGGGGAAGTGTCACCAAGCAGCCTGGCAGCAGCAGAGCTGTCAGTGCCATGCTTGCCATGGACCCTGCAGCTCCAAGGGGCAGAGGCACCACAATATGTCGAGGGCACTGCTGAGTTTCGGCTCAGTGGAGGGGACAACACACACACCTGGGGACTGGGGAACATCTGCTGGAAGAAGTCACTTGAAAAATAACCTTGCAATGGCTTGGGAGAAACATCTGTGCAGCAAATGCCAGGCTACCAGTAGTGGAGGGATGGAAAAGAAGAAGTAAGGGAAAGCATAAAGAACCATCTTGTGTCAGTAATTCAGGGAGCTGGTGACAGCACAGGGGGAATTTAGGTCAGCACAAACTTCTTTGGCCCTACAGCTTTTGTGCAAAGGATCTGGTGCAGCAGCCATCTAATTGAAGTGTGCAGTCATTTTACCACTGACCAAAGTGAACATCAGGGAGTCAAGCTTTCCCCCTTTTCCCCATTCTCCACACTGAAACTCTTTCTCTGTTTTGTTATTTATTTCTTACAGGAGTTTTCTGCATGTGTTTTCTACTCTGTACATAAATAGCAGGAATATGGAAAGTATATGAGTATTTTAGACCAGATGAATTTTGTATCTTTCCAAGAGAAGTGGAATCTAAGACACAGGATGATATATTTTGCCCAGAACAAAATTTGCTGATATATATAACAGAAAAAATCCAAAACCTCTCATGCATTCACATTAACTCTTATTTTATCCATTATTTTGAACAACAGTGTCATTCAGGCAGTGCAAAGATTCAAATGAAACATCTTCTGACAAGATGCATTCCTCTGGGTGAAATCCCACAGGCTACATATTTGGGAAAGTCAAATTAGGTGGTTACTGTTGGTTGCATATGCCTGCAGATTTGAAGAGCAGGAAACAATTTCTTTCATCTGAATTAGCAGAAGTCAAAATCACAGTAGGGAATGTGTTAGCAGTTTAGCAGTGCCTATGATTGAGCGTCAGAAACGTACCCTGGACTTGTTTAGTTCAGTTTAATGGCAGCCAGAGCATCCTAAAGAGTTATATTGGCATCCAGCTGTAGTTTAAGTTGAGACAGGAGCTGGCTGCTTTCTGCTCAGTTTCCACATCCAGCTGGTATGGGCTCAAAGCTGACACAGGCCCAAGTACAAACAGGTGAAGAGGGAGATCAGTGGGACATCTCAAAATTGCAAGATTATTTTTTGCCTGTTGGCCTCTGCTCTTGCAGACACACACTATGAAAAGTCTGAGAGAAACAACATACAATATTTCAGCCACAGAGAAGGCAGAAACACTTTCCTGAAATGTGAAATGGGAAGGCTGAGGGAAGTGAACTTGTGGGAAGAGTTTGAATCACAAAGGTTATGTGGTACAGATCTAAGGAGTATAAAGATTAAATTATCTTTAAAGTCCTTTCCAACTCAAACCATTCTATGATTCTAAATGATATCAAGAAAGGAGAACAGGTATGAAGTATGCTGAGTATTAGAAAAGTGGAAGAGAAATCAAATGCAATTTGGGCAATACAGGTTTGAAGGTAAAACCAGCAAAACAACAACAACCAAGAACAAAAACAACAAACAAAAAGAGACCACAAATCAAACTGAACAATTACTCTGGATTTTGTGTCTTTTATCCAGATGTTAACTCATGGAAGGTGTTGGAGAAAGAACCCTGGATTAGATGAAGTTTTCATTGTATTTTTTTAGGGATACATTTCCTGAAGAGAGCAGAACAACTATCCCATTCACCTGAATTCTTTCCTGATAAAATTTTTTGACAGCTGCCTTTTGGTTGTTTTCTGGATGAACAATGGGAAGGATGGGAGAGGGGCAAAGGAAAAGAGTGAGAGACTAGGAGCAGGAGACTGAGAAATCTCTATTAGCTGCACATGAATTTTGAGAACATGGTGTTTCTACAAGTGAACAGATGCAATATAGTTAAAGACAGATCTTTAACCTTCAGAGCAAGAACCTGCATTAAGTGAAGAGGAAAAACAAGACAGAAGGAATAAAACTAAGTTAACAGGCTTCAGAGGACTTCTGTCACTCATCACAGTGCTGTGAGAAAGAGATCGAAGTCAAGAAGTCAAAAGCCTTAGGCAGGTGTTTACTAATTTTATATCTCCTTATCTTCCTTTCTTCTTTCCTGACCAGCTCATTATGGCTGCATGAATCAGCTCACCAAGTTATTGGCACCAAAGAAATGTATGTGTAAAAGGAAAATTTTGGTTATGCTGCATACTTGGGGTCTTATTATTTGAAATATTCAAAATATTGAAATGCCAATGTCATAATGAACTTCTTCAGTTCATTGTTCTCATAGTAACTACTCCATGACGCTATGGGAATAATTAATTTCATTTGATATAACTTGTGAAGTAGGAGGTAATATTTGCTTTGTTTTTTTAAAGGAATAGGATTCAAATTGGTGAATTCCTTATCTTTGTGGCTGTCACCAAAGCACAGATTCTGTTTGTCTCTGTTCTCCTACCAGAACTTTGTTAACTCCTTGTCAATATAACTTTCATTGTCCCATTGTTTCTCTCTTTTTACTCATGACCCAACTTCAGATTCTATGCACTTTCTTTAAAGTAGTCCATTTTTTTCCATTTGTATTTCTACACATTTTCTACTTTTCATGAGACAGGGAAACCAGGATTAAATCACATTTAGGCATCCTTGGAGCTGTACCTTATTTCATAGAATCACAGGATCACAGAATTTTCAAGTCAGAAGGACCACTAAAGCTCATCTTGTTCCAAGCTCTGCCATGAGCAGGGACCACTTCCACTATCCCAGGGTGCTCCAAGTCCTGTCCAGCTTGGCCTTGAACACCACCAGAGATCTGGACATTCCTCTTGCTGTTTGTCACCCTTTGTGCTCAAAAGGAGTGTCACAAAATTTAAGCTGTCACAGGACCACAGAAACAGCTTTTGTGATGCTGATACTCCCAAGCCAAATGTCAGGAGAGGTTGAGGGTGGGTGTTAGGAAGATTTTCTTCACCCAGAGAGTGCTTGGGCGCTGAACAGGATCCCCAGGGGAGAGGTCACAGTGTCCCAGAGATTAAGAAATGTTTGGACAAAGCTCTCAGGCACGTGGTAGGATTGTTGGGATGTCCTGTGCAGGGCCAGGAACTGGATTTTGATGATCCTTGTGAGTCCCTTCCAACTTAGAATATTCTCTGACTCTCTGATGCAATTTAGATGAGAGGGGAGAGTATCCTTGATACAGAATATGAAGAAAATATAAAAATACAAAAATAAGAATTTGGCTTTGGTCTGGCCTCCTTGATAAACCAAATGGACATCTTTCCACTTTGATAGATTTCACAGGGTTTTGCATAAATGAAAGGATTTGGGCCTTTTGAAATGAAAAGGAGATTTCTGCTGCATGCCAGCATGCTGCTGATGAGGGCTCATCCAAAATGCACCATGACCACGTCTCGCCCTCTGTTCCTCTGTAACACGTGTAGCAACCTGTGTCTGCACCACAGGAAAAGCTGTTTGAACAGATCGTCCTGGGGACTCGACACCAAACACGGCACCGCGCTCGAGAGCCTGTGTAGTGCTTTGTGTTTGTGGCTCTGTTTATCATACTACAAGTCTTGATTATTCTAATGGCACTGGAACTCTTCAGAAACACATTGTTCATACCCCCAAGGAGTTTGCTGCGCACACAAACATTCTCAATCTACTGTATAAACAAATGTGTTATTCAGCAGACAGCGTCGGTTCTGCTGCTGATAACTGGGAAAGGGGCTGACAACAGCACAGAGAATATTGCCTCCACCTCTAAGTAGTTTGTACAGTTTGTTAGGATTCATTCTCCATAATTTCAGTGGGATCTGGAGCTCTTATTGCTGTTTGCTTTGGGTTCCATAGTGGATTTTTGCTTGAGCGTTGCAAAACTTCCTTTTATTTCATGATCTACAGCTTCCTCACGAGGGGGAGAGGAGGGGCAGGCACTGACCTCCTCTCTGATTCCCAGTGACAGGACCCAGGGGAGTGGCCTGAAGCTGTATCGGGACATTTAGGTTGAATATTAGGAAAAAGATTCTCCACCCAGAGGGTGGTTGGGCACTGGAGCAGGCTCCCCAGGAAGTGGTCACAGCACAAACCTGACAGATTTCCAGAAGAATTTCTGGAACGTTTCAGGCACATGATGGGATGCTCGAGGTAGTTCTGTGCAGAGCCAGGATTTGGACTTGATGATCCTCGTGGGTCCCTTCCTAAACAGGTTAATCTATAATTTTATGATTTTGTCTTATTTGAGCAAACACCTGCTCACATCTTTGGTAAAAAGAGTGAGTTATGAGACCCACACTTTGAGAACACATCAAACACAGAAGCTTCTCTCTTGAAAACACCCAAGATGCAAAAAGATAAGAGCTGTCAAATAGTGGGAATGTTTCTTTCACGGAATCATGGTGGTGTTGGCCTTCTCTGTTCCAGTTACCCTCTGCTAGGGACTTCCCAGAAGTCTTTTGTTAGGATACAGCTTTTAGAAATATGCTAAAAGTGTTTAAATGTTGAATGCTTAAAGTGTTTAAATGTTGAATCTGATGTGATGTGAATAAATGTGTAGGGAGAGGGGAGACTGAAGGAGATAAAAGTGAAAGGAAGTAGAGAAGATAGATTCTCCAGTCATTTGTTCAATATTACACAAGGATGACTGAAATGATTCAAAAGGAAATGACTGAATTTGATAGGATAATTATGGTTGAAAATATGTCTGAAATTGCATTCTAGCCCATAGAATTGGGAGCCAGTGGAGATTTTCAAAGTCATTTGGGGGCTGAAATTAATTTGACTTAGCAATTTCATATTGGTTTGTAGTTTCTCACCCTTCTCAGTGCAATGTGAACATCTCTCTATCACTCTGAAGTTTTTTGGGAATACCAAGGCTACGTCTCCTTCATTCTTTCCTTTGAACCAGGTGGATAGAATTTGAGGACTCCTATAAACCAATATTCTAGATCCATCATGAAATGAAGTTGCAAAGTCACTCTGTTCGATGATAATGACTAAGAACTTTAACACTGCTCAGTTGTTTCAAGCAAATAAAGTCTACACTCACAAACACAGATTCCCATCACTCCACCTTAACTATTTTGTGGATACTCCACAACAGACTAAACTGATCTCAGAGATCCATGCTTTGAGTCCTTACTTCTGACGTTCTTAATGTGTTCTTACTATTTTTTCCTCCAATATTATATTCTTTACATGTACAGCTGTCCTCTAAATGAAGAGGTGGAACAAAGAGAATGTGAACAAAAGGGGCAACACATAAATATAGGATTGTCATTTTTCACTCTTTCCTGCCTTCTTTGACTAACACAGACAACAATTCTACCAGGAAAGGTTTATAAATGTGGAAGAAAAATAGAAAAATAAATCAAATTGTTCAACTAGTACCACTTCTTTTCTCATTGCAGCTTCATTTCAAGTCACTGAAGGCAGGAAGGTCCTTCTGATTGCCTAGTTAGTATTTTTATTGCCTATTTCATTTTTGTTTTATGTGTGCATGCCAAGCTTCATATTAACATTTAATATGTCTCTGGAGTTGTGGTTTGGATTTGTGAGAGAAATTTTTTCCCACCATGGCATGATGACCTAGGTATTGATTCCTCTGTGAATGCCATCAGCAGTGAAGTCTCAGCATTTTAGGCAGGAAAGACAAGAGCTGAGATCAGGCCAAAGCTGGAGGGAAATGTGGAGTTGGGACAGACCATGGGAAAAGCCCTCAGATTCAAACTGGTGCTGAGGAAAGGCAAGCAGGGGCAGTGGCCAAAATGCAGTGAGGACCTGGTTCCCAGCAGAGGTTCTGCCTTGCCAGGGCCCTGGCAATGAGACAATCATGGTTCTGGCCACTCCACAGCCTGAAGCAGTCTGCTCTCCTGGCCCCCATCTGCCTTGGATCAAGGCTGGTGCCCATCATGGGAAAATGAATACACAAAATTCACCCCAATCTATTATCATTCCCTCTTCTCTGGCAATGCCAGGATTCCAGCACTGATGCAGCTGAAAGCCTCTGAGCCCTGCTCAGTGCTTAAACTCTGAGAGGCTGAACAGAGCACAGAAATGTCCATAATGAAGTTTAGAGGTGGGGTAGGAACAATCCTTCACTGACAGGAGAACGATCACATTAAAAAAATTAAAATTTCAAAATACTGGAGAGTGACATACAAAAGAGGATTCTTATAAATCTCTGACATAGATTCCAGAAAGAAAAGGACTGCAGGGGCATATTTTTAGTGCTCAGCCAGTGCTCACTTTGTCCTTACTTCATTGTCTTTTCCTTCAGACCAAGATTCAAATTAATAAATTTGTATTTTCATCATGAGTATATTAACAGCTTTACACTGTCTTTGCCTGGCTAGCTAAAACCACTGTCTTTTTATTACACTGTCATAAATTTGAAGGCCAGAAGAACCATTATTTCAGTATAGTTTGGGTTTCCACCTCCTGCAAAAGACAGGATTTAAGTGATCCCTCTAACTCGTGGCTGAACTAGGGAGTCTCTTTAGGAAAGACATCTAATCCTGATTTAAAGACTTCTTTAAAGACTACTTAACAACTCATCAAGCTTGTCTGGGGTTTCTTCTTTGGTTTATAGAAGTAATGAAGCGAGTCCCCCATCCTCCCCTCCTGGAGATACTTCTTAATGGAAAGTAAAAATGCCACAATTACAACACACCATGTGTGGGACATAAAACCTCACTCTCACTCCAGTGTCTGTATCGTATTTAATAAAGTACCAGCAGAGCAGCAATAATGTACACTGGGAATCAGGCATCATAAATAAAAGGAGAAAAATGTAATAATGGGTAGTTGGAGAAAAATATGAAAGCAGCTGTAAGAACTGAAACAGACAAGGGAAAAAGAAAAAAATAAATAGAAAAAAGAATCAAAATCCCTCACAGCCAGGCATGGAATTAATGTATTTTAAAGTGGGTCTACTTTTGGAGGATTCTTCCTGAAGAGAGGAACAGATACACAGGCAAGCATGTACACACACACATACTTGCCAGATCTTACCAGATGATGTAGTTGAGGCTGGCTGAACTTAATTAACTTGGATGAGTGCTTTTAGATTTTAACCTTCCTTGTTTATTTGCTTTCACTGTGCAGCAGTAAAGACTTTCAGACATGAAGGGAAGGAAGAAAAGGAGGGGTGAAATGACTCTTGAAGAAAACAATAAGCAGCTCTGTTTGTCCAGTTGGCTTTTTTTAAGGGTGCAGGATGACTGCTCAGTTTCTGTAAGCCAGCGCTGCTCAGATACTCATTTATACCACCTGATATCAGGCCCTGGGAAGCTTTTCCTTTCTGAAATTCAAAAAAATTAATAAATCCTCTATGCCACAACTTTATCTTTGTTGCTAGAAACATCACTACAGGGACCTGTTCTCGGGCAATGAATCAACCTGACTTGGTTTACCACTTCCATAGTTCTCCTGCTTCCCAAAATAAGCTGTTCACATCCAAATTCATACATGGGAATGGTCCCTGGCTCTTGCTACCTCGAAGAACATGTCTGGGAACTACTTTGTCTGGGCTCAAGGCTTGGCTATGAATGGAAAAATTTGGAAGAATGAGCTGCAAAGCCAAGTTCTGAGCCCTGACTCTGTCTCTAGGAATTCCCAAATTTAGGCATTGCCTAAGCTCTAGAAACAAAAATTTATATACTGACAGCATGCATCCTTCATGTGTAAATAGACCAGGACCTTTAGCTCTACTAAATCATGGAAACATAAAA
>JAYDZK010000169.1:109296269-109303875 GCA_034509185.1 Euphonia xanthogaster | reverse complement strand
GCTGCAGGCTGTTAATTTTATTTTTTTTTTTTTTTTTTTTTTTTTTCGTGGAAAAGACAACCAAACTAATTTTCTTTAGAAATCTCTTTCTTGCTTGATGTTTGATCCTCATGATCTACTGCATATCTTATAGCCGAGACTGATGAAAATCAGAAATAAGAGAGTAGAAACAGATAAATAGAGGGGGAAAACCAATAAAAATTAATATTCAGCCAGACTTGGTGTGGTATATATAAGAAATAAAGCTCATGAACTCAAACACGACCTTAGGCATGCTAGGCCTAAGATGTAGAGAAGATTTAAAGATCTGTTACTAGTTTGAGGCAAAATGGGCAAGAGGGTGGTGCTGTGTTTTGGGTTTTTCTCAGGATGAGAAATTCTTGAGTCTGTTTCTAAAAAGCAGACATCAGACTAACGGCTCTGAAAAAACCTACTCCTCTACTAGATTCTTGGAAACCATAATATTCAGAATTTTAATATCTGGTAAGATTGTAGAGGTGCTGTAAGTGACAGATCGGGACACTTTGGTCTCCTTGTGGGTTTGCCACCTTCAGGACTACACAGGTGAGAAGTGTTTGCTGTGGGGTTTAGACTGCAGATCCTGTTTGAGAGATGCCATAAAAACGATTTGATCACTCTATTGCAGTTGGCCGATTCAGATAAACCAAGGGACGAGGTGAGTGGTCACTCACTGAACTTCAGCAAGTACAGGCCTGAAGTGTGGCCTCCACCTTCCTTCCTAACAAGCAGAGAGAAACAGGAAAATACCTACACAAAGTATTTTTTTCTCACTGAAAAATAACATCTAAAGTCATTATTTCTTAAAGGTCATGGTGTGCTTCCTCTCCCCAGTGACCAAAAATTAATTCTGTCTCCCTTTGACTTGGATGCTCACTCTTAAAGTGCCCTTAATTAGCAGTTCCAATATTTCCAGTCTGTATGCCTATTGAAACTCATAATTTCTTCAAAGCCCAGGACTGGAGAGAATGAAGCATCCAACCAATGCAGAAGTTTGGTCTTGATGATCTTGGAGGTCTTTTCCAACCCTAATGATTCTATGTTTGTATGTTTGTCACTTCAGGTATTTTTCAGACCTGGAACATTAATCTTGTACTTTGTGTACAATGAGGCCGT
Organism: Euphonia xanthogaster; assembly: GCA_034509185.1. Taxonomy (NCBI): domain Eukaryota; kingdom Metazoa; phylum Chordata; class Aves; order Passeriformes; family Fringillidae; genus Euphonia; species Euphonia xanthogaster. The sequence goes on along the minus strand of JAYDZK010000169.1, from coordinate 109,302,741 downwards.
TGAGGGTATTTCTGGTGGGTCAATGTTGGCAAGGCTGTTAAAGGTTTTTATGAATCTAAGCTCCACTAAAATGTCCTCCAGCTCTTCTGAAACAGAGTCTACTCAATGACCTAACTGGTCCTATTTGGTCCTGCTCTCCTACAGGTTTAAACTTCCATTTCAGATTGTATTTTTGTAGCATAAATGCACAAATGTAAGTCAAAAAATACATAAAGGTGAGTTAGAACAATACATTTAACTCAACTTCTATCACATCTTGAAAAAACACACTGAATGAAACCTGTGTATCTTTACATCTACCTGATCCTTATCTATCCCTAAATAAAAAATATTTTACCTATGCTTACTGATTACAAAAGCTTTCTCTCAGCTTTTGTAATTCATTTGTGCCTTCCAGCAGTCATGAGTCATGGGTCTTTTACACTTGTCAAGTACACCTAATCCCTACCCTTCATGGCCCAGAAATCCTAAAGATGGCTGAACATGTAATTGCCTTGAAGTGTAAAATATTCCCCACATTATTTATTATAGCATTGCCTTCTAGCACCTCGATAGTTAAGGTTGTGTCAGCATTTTTATTATAAGCCCCTATTTTCAGCTGTAAAAATGTGCTTCAGGCTGGGACCAAGCATGCAAGTAATTTTATTTTTTTATTGTTTTTTAAAATAAAATTACCTTGACCATTTTTAAGTTATTCCATCTGCAGTCAAAACCACACCCACTCATGTCTATTTACAGCTGCACATGCAAGTGTATAAGGAAGATCCAGCATGGTATATATGCATAAATTTAGGTATTGTCAAAATAACCCCCATAACTGTTCACTTATGTTTTCATCTCTTGCTCATGCAAATGATATCTGTGTGGGAGCAATTTTACCCATAGCACAAGCTTTATTTTGAGTTCATGCAGTGTCCTTTATCCGATGATGTCTATAGATGGCAATAATAAAATATTTATTTGATTTTTACATCTTGTATTTTATTTCTGTGTGAGTCAAACTGTCTTATGGAATAATTTCAGCAAAAATACTTTCTCTCTGTTCTTGGATCATGGGACCACACCCAGGTGTTAGTCCACTAAGTCCCAGTGACTTAGTCCAGTGTAAAAGATGACTCACTCTTCCATGACTGTCTTTCACATGGATCAGAGAATAGGATGCAAACACCTTTTGAGATCCTGTTGCTGCACACTCATCTATCTCTGAGCTTAGACCACACTGCTCTTTTCCACACCAAGGTTGCATTGCATGAGCAAAGTTAACATCAACTTTGTCAATTTACTTCTCTCCTATGAATTGATTTACTGAATCTAGTAGAAACTCTCACTTAGAGGAACTGCATTCAAATACCTCATTATGCAGCCTCTATATAGGATGGATCATGGATAACATCCTCACAGTTCTATGAAATTTGGAGTTTTGTTTTGTCTTTATTGCTATTATTGTTAGTGCTAGCAATAAGAGCAATAATATCTGAGTTCTCATAACTTCTGGGTCCCTTTGAACACAGGGTATTTTATCATTCTATGATTCTAATATGACTAAACTTTGAAAAAATAAAAATATTTTCTCTGTCTCTTGAGTTTAGGTCTTTTAACTACTTATGTTCTACTTGTTTTTCTCAATATTTAAAAATGAACAAAATAAAGAGATTGAATTTGTGTCCATTGTTGTTGGTGTTGAACAAGGTGTTTCTAGAACAAATGTTAACCTTAATCCTCTTGTCATCCAACTGAACACGTCTTCATTCTGAAAACTGGAAGGGAAGTTTTCTTGTTACTTCATCCATAATTAATGTGGTGCTCTAACCCTCAAAACATACAACTCCGGCCTAAAGTTTTTGAATATAATTACACTTTACAGCCTTAGTGCAGTTTACCTGTCTTTCTCCAAGTATTTCAGAACTGCTACCACTTCCAAGCAAGATAAAAATTGAAAAGATGTGGTTTTTGTTGGAGTTTTTTGCGGAGGTTTTCTGGTTCATTGGTTGGATTGTTTGATGGTGTATTGGTTGTTGGGGTTTTGTTTGTGTTGTTGCTGTTGTTTTTGTTGTTGTGGGGAGGGCTTTTTGAACCATTCTGGACCCACCTTTGAAACAAATCGTTATTAAAGACATAACAGTTCATGGAAGTTGTCCAGAACACATGGATTCCCTTGATCTTGATTTGAAACCTGGTGGGACTATGCTTTTAATTTAATTTCATTGTGAAGTTTTAGGTTTATTCAGCCCTTGGACTCCCCATTCTGTGCAAGGATACACTCTGAAAAAAATGGAAGCCAATGCAAATGGTTTCCTAACTCCCAGTCTAGAATAGCTGGGTTTCATGCAGAATTTCCAAGAGCATTCTCAGCTTAAAATGTATCATCTCAAACTATTATCAAGCTGCAACTTGAACTGTTATTAGTATGTTCTAAATAGAGCTGATCCAAAAGAAAGAGACACAATTTTCAGCTGTGCTAAAACTCTTCAAAACATACATAAAGGAAAAATAATTCAATGGCAGAATTCTTTAGTAAAGTTATTCTTATACATCTGTTGATGATTTATGAATATGTTCATGAAAGACAATTGAGATTATATGTCTTCTGTTGCATGACTTCTGATATTATGTTATTCATAAAATTTTCAATCCCCTTGTTACATTCACTTAGGAGTTTAACTCCTATTATTCTTAGGAAGAGGTGTTTCCAAAACTTAAATTTTAGATGATTAGAAATATTCTTCTAAAGATAAAAGTGGAATATTTCTGGTCAAATGAAGATATGCTGGTCTTCATATGAAGCCTAAATTCGCCCTAATCTCTCTTATTATTCAATTAAAATAAATAGTTGTCTTTAAGTCTGATTCTTTTATCTTTAGTATTTTATCTTAGAATGGAATAGGACCTAGATATACCTGTCAAATTATATTGATTATATGTGGAGCCAAGGGCAATGCAACCATCTGCATTAAGAGATATTTACATTAAACTGTTTTTCTGGATGCTATAAATATCTATATATACAGTGGCCAAACCTTGCAAATCCTTATATCAGTGGTTTTGTCCTCATAGACAGAAGAGAATCCAGCTGAGACAAAGAAATTTCATGGGTTTTTTTTGTTTGTTTGTTTGTGTTATTCCTTAATTTCTACCATGGTGTTACACAGGATTTTAAGGGAAAGGACTCAGTTTATATAGAGATCGAGGCTGCACAAATGTAACACAGGAAAAATGCAATCTAGTCCTTATCCACACTAGCAAAAAGAAGAGGAAATGGGTGAACTTGGTCATGAAAACACAGTTTTAAAGAACACCTGAGAGAAAACTGTTATTGCTTATTGATCGCCAAAATAGATGCAGCCTTCATCCACCAAGGACTCTCCATGGACACCAGTTCATGCCTGTATTGCTCCAAATTTCCCTCCTCCCAGATTCAAGCACTAATTCACGTGTGATTCATGACATGTGATTCAAAGATTTCCTTGTTCTGAGAAGGAGCAAATTCTTCCACATTTATCATGGCTGATATGGGGAAGGGAGCAGTATTTATCTCTGACTCATGTTAGAGTATTTTGGATTGAGATTTATTTTTTCTTGGCTTAGGTGTCTAACATTCAATCATTTTAGTACCATCTACAGAAGGGTGTCCTGAGACAAAGGCAGACAAATCTAAAAGGAGATTGATCCCACCTGATTTAGACAGAAAGGCAAAGAATTAACTCAGCTAATACATCCATTGAAATTGCAGCCATTGAGTTTGAGTTTATCATCTAAAAGATGACTGGTCCAAAAGCAATGCCTTTAGAAGAAATTTATTGCTTATTTTAACACAAAATAAAATCATAGCATAAGACCAAAATAAGAAAAGAAACCCTTAAAGATTTCTACATGTCTGTTGTGTCTAAATCCCTATAGAGCATGATTTTATCCCAACCCCAAATGCTTCAGCATTTCCTATGTATCAGTGAGAGTTTATATTTTAGACTAAAGAGGATCAGAGACTGTCCTGAGATGGAAGGGAAAGCTCATCTAGTCTAGATTCAAGGTGTTTGCTCTCCTCTTCCCAGACTTTGTGATCATTTACAAAACTTGGCCAATTCTCACAGATTCTGGAGTTGGGGCACACAGTTCTCAGCCTATTATGGAAACTACCTCAAAAATCATGGTCCTTACCTTACATATCACTCCTGCCATTGTTAAACTCTTCTTAATTTAAGTCCAGTTCAGCTGAGTAACTGAAGAAGCAATTTCACTTGAGACACATAGGTCTCCAGCTCCAGACACTATCTTGTGCAGTTTTATTCTGTTCTCTGAAGATTTTTTCTATACAGAAGGTGATATTTTATAGTGTGACCTATAACCCTGTTCAGTCTGTAATAGTTTAATATCTTTTCCTTGACTCGCCTGTTGTGTCTTCAGGAATTCTGTATCTGCAAGAAAAAAATGAAATAATTCTTTGTGGAAATAATTAACAAAAGCATCCCTGTTCCCAAAAGATGTTGCCAATACACACAGGAAACTATACTAGAAAAGAAATTATTAAATTAAAGCTGCAAAAGGATGGTCTAAATTATGCAATGGAATGTGTTATGTGTGATTAATTTTCTTTTACAATTTGCAGCCCTGTGGTAACAAGATCTAATCCAAAGTGTCTTACATTCAACAGGGGTCTTTCCAGTTCTGAAACTCCAAGTTTCAGACATATAATTTGGCACCAAAGATTGTGTAAGCCTTACTTTGAAAAGTTTTTTTTGGGAACTCGGTTTGTTTTTTTTGTTTTTGGTGTTTTTTTTTTTGTGTTTTTTTTTTTTTTTTGGTTTGTTGTTTTTTTTTTGACAAACACAGCAATCAGAATTCAGAATGTGGATTCAGAACTCCCTCTGCACCTGAACTTCAGGGAGCTGAAATCTGGTGCTGGATTCCTGACCTTGTTAACAAACAACAGGAATTTTGCTACTGGCTTGAATTAAATCAAGATTTTACTCTATAAGACTGAGACCTAGGACTTATTTCTTGGATCAAACAGGAACACTAGCCCTAAACATTTATCTTTGATGAGGAAGTGCAGTTTCAAGTCAGTTTGGTCTTTGAAATCTACAGTTAGGACTTATTTCAAGGATGAGTTCTCATGATGCAGCAGGCTTTGTAATCTGGGAATTTCATGTTAAAAAAAAAATAGCTGGGAGCAGAATTAGTATGTACAGCATAATAAGAGTCCAGTTCAATGGTTGCTTTGCGAGCTTGTGGAAAAGGAGAAAAAATATTTACTGTGCAAATTTTGCATGCCAATAAAGAAATTATAGAGAGACTATTGTTAGGCTTCACTCTGTAATTATAATGAAGCACAAAGATGATCAAATGCAAGACCATTTACAGTTAATAATTTTGACATTGCTTTATTTTTCCCATGAACCATAGAAGAGAAGAATCAAACAACATTATACCACAAGAGTCTAAACCTTAGGTGGTGCAAATCAACTTAACTCCTCCACTCTAAACAGTCGAGCCCATTTGCCTCAGCTGGTGGCTTGGCCTCACATATCTTTGTTACAGTTTGAATCAGCTTTACTGGAGGGAAAAATTTAAGTTTGATGTCAACATGATCTAGCAAAGACCTTGCTATGCAACAGAATCTATTTATAACTGTCTGGATTAATTATTTCAGATTACACAAAGAATTTTAAAACTGTTTTTCACATCAGAAATTGATTCATTATTTAGAATATTTATATCTTTTTGAATATGAAAAGCAAAACAACATTTGTGCTGGGAAGTAAATTACATTGCAATCACACTTACAGGCTCCTGGTGAGACCAGCATTCCATGGTGGTAAACATAACTGGAATTGATCTCATGTAGTTATTACCATCTAGAAGTACATGACCTAGTCTGCTTTTTTCTCCAAGCTTCATCAAAAACTTCTTATCTTGCTTAAAATGGGAGAGGTTGGTCTGTAGATATGTTTTTCAAATAAAGGTAGTCTAAGAGCAGCTTATATGAAACACCTTTAGGAGTCCAGCTCCAGCTGATATAAGTCCCATACTCCATTATCAACTGAGAAAATACCAACTAAAACATATTGATAAGGGGGAATGGGGCTAAAACTGGCACACAGCTGCACAGAGATAGTGATATCCCTTTGTAAAGGATCCTTAAGTTCCTATGTCCATTTTTACTTTAAAAATACTGGTGGTCTTATGATAAATTCTCCAAAAAGATCTTAACATTGAGGACAGAACTCCAACTGCAAAACTACTCTCTTTCTCTTCTAGGGTTCAAGCTTCAGAATTGATATTAAACTTCTAAGCTGGTGTGTGATGACATAAGCAGCTAGGATAGCAAAGGATGAATAACTGTGTTCATGAATGAACAAACATGACTGCCTGGGAATTTCTAACATGAAAAGCACTGCTCCCCCAAAATTTCTCTTAGTTAAACCTTTGTTGAACCTTTTTTTTAAAGTTCATTAGTAGTTTGGAATTGGAATGA
>JAYDZK010000169.1:109271269-109291269 GCA_034509185.1 Euphonia xanthogaster | reverse complement strand
ATTGTGCCTATAAATATTTTATCCAGAAGCCTCCAGTCTTTGCCACTTTCCTCCTCCAGCACTCCCATCCACTTGCCTGGCTGAGCTCAATGCTGACAGACATTAAGCACTGTCATCTGAGCAGACAATAAAGCCCAGCAGACCTGGATTCTCACCCCTCTCATTTTGTGGGGAATATCAATATTGTCATAGTTCAGCATCCCTGGAAAAGGTTGTGCTTTTTCAGAATGAGCTCCAAAAAGTCCTGCAACACAAGATGGTGTCATTAACACTAATTTTGGACAGACATTCTCCTAGAGAAACAACTCATGCAAATTCTCCTTGCCTGGATCCTGAGGAAATCCCTAAACTCTATTGTACCATCACCTCAAGCCAACCCCCAGCCAAGATGCTAACAGCGGCTCTTAGGAATCATGACCATTATTTTATAAATAACCTTATGACCCTTTTCAAGTCATGAATGTAGTCAGAATGGTGATATGGGGTAAGATTAATCTCTTCTAACTTTAAATACCTACAATTCAGATAACGTTGCCTGAACTAGTCATCTTAACTTCTTGCACAGTTGATTGAGAGATGGAGCACCCCAAGGAGATTCTTCTCATGCAAAGAGTGGGATGACTCAGATGATACATTGACTTATCTCTTTTTATGAACCAGAGACAGATAAGCATCAATGAGGCACTCGTAGGCAGATAAAATGTGGAGAATAAACTTTCCATTCATGTTTGTGTACCAATTTTATTTTTTTTGTTAATGATACTAACATTAATCCTGAAAAAATCCATCCAACTACATTTTTCATAGAATTATTAAAGCCTAGTTTCAGAATCAAAATAATGTCACTTTGGGGAAGATAAAGGCTATAAAAGCTTTATCAAACAATAAAACAATTTTTGCAACTTAAAGGAGGAATGCTTGGAACTTGAAGAGAGATTTTGTTTTGTTTTGTTTTAATTTAGGTAGTGCTTTTACAAGGCTTTTTTCTTTCTGTTTTCTGATTTTTCTCTCAGATGGCAACTTGGCCTGTCAGTTTTGTGTCACTGCTTGTTTATGCCATAAATGTCATTTGGAATGACAACACTAGGAAAAGGTCAGAGCTATTACTAAACAAGCTTACCCCCTGGAGCCTAATACAGTCAAGACACTGTGATTCAACTGCTGGGAGTGGCTGGAGAGATGGCAGCAGAGAGAAATATTTAGGTATTTTTCAGTGCTGGTCCATGGAAATCATACCTTGGGGCTCAAAATGGGACAAAGCCTAGAGCAGCCTTATGTGTTTGATTCAGGTAATGTATTCAGAGGAATTAACAGCAAGTGCCAGAATTTGAGGAGCCAGCAGAGCTGTCTGTTTCTTTTTATTAGTGCATGGATGCTAAATACTGCTCAGAGAAGTTTGATCAATAAATCACCCTCTAGTTGCTGTTCTGCATTGGCTTCTTTGCCTGGACTGTTAGAAAAGGACCATGTGTTTGCCTTTTTTTCTTTTCCCCCTGAGTAAAAATTCTCTAGTAAGTAGAAACATGAAGGGAAGAGGAAATCAGCTCTAGCTTAATGCTATTTGCTGTCATCAGTGGCTTAGTTGGATAACCTTGCATATAGGTGACTCCTGCTGAGGAAGGGAGTTAACTCTCCAAATAACAACAACAGCTACTAATCCAGCCCAAAATTTTAATAGCTGCATGAGTTGATTGAGAACCACCTAAGCAGGACGATTGTGCGGAGAGGGGGGGAATCCTTGCTTAAGACGTCTTCATCAAAAATATTTGATTCACCTATCTCAAGGCCATTTTTTGATAGGCTTTGTTAACACCATAGAGTGGCTTGAGTAGGAAAGAACCTTAAGGATCATCCCATTCCAGCCCCTTGCCATGGACACCTTGCACTAAACCAGATTGCTCCAAGCCCCAGCCAACCTGGCCTTGAGCATTTCCAGGAATGGGACATGGAATCAGATACCTACAATTTGTCTGTTTTATTTTTTATTTTTTAATCAAATGATGTTAGGATTGTAAGAATTCCAGACTGAACACCATTTTAATAGACTCCCTAAGCATATAATTAAGGTCTGTTCAATTAAGATATTCATTACTCATGTTGAAGAACCAGTGTGCCTACCATTCTTCTTTGAAGCTATGAAAAAATATAGAAGTTCTCATCCAAAAGAATGATCCTTGGAAAAAACATGGAAATAAAGACATTGAATACCTGCTGAAATTTGTCTTGAAGCACTCACTGGCTTTCTTTTAAGTAGTGAAAGGAGAAAAACTGAAAAATAAATAAGCAAACAATCTTCTCATCAAGGAATGATGAAAATGTGGAGTTGTAAATACCTGACAAGTAACATCTGGTTGTTTGGCCCTGGAATTTTCTTTGCTATCAGAATTCCAGACAGAAGAGGAAAGTTGTCAATGAAAATATAAGGATGAGTTTGTATGCCCAAAGGTTTGTTCTAAAACGAAATCTTTGGAATTCTTATAAGACTTTGTCTTTTTCTTGAGGCTTTGGTTGGTAAAATAAATCACATTTTCTATAGAAAATATACTTTTGCTGATTAACAAAAGCCAGGTGTAATAAAAACTGTCCCTTTCAAACTTTCAGAATTTTTTCTCTTCCTCCCTCCTTTTTGTTATTTTTTTTCTACTTCAGACAAGAAAAAAAATCTCCTAGTGTTTTGCATTAAACTGGGTTTTCATTTCTTTATCAGATAAAATTTTGAAAATGTGAAAATCTTGCTATTGCAGCTGAACTAGTGTTTATTTATTTTATTTCTATTTTAAAAGCACTTATCTAGAAATCTTGGTACTTTAATGTTCCATGAAAACAGTGCCAGAAATAAAGGTTGATCCAGCTTCATGAATCAAACCCCAAACTTGCAATTAACAGTACAAGATCCATAAATATTGAAAATCTTCCTTTTTGATAAATGGGAGGAGGGAAAAGAATGAAAAAAAAAAAAAAAAAACACCAGGGGGACTTTGTAATAATTATTATTTATTATTCCATGGTGAAAACCAGAAACATTGACAAGGGAATTCTGATTGATCCCATTTGTGGCACAAATTTCCCAGTTCATTTTGAGTAGGACTTTCCAGTTCTTCCCTCAGCAAGAATTCTTTCTTTTCCAAAAAAGACGTGGATGTTCTTGAGGAGGGTGAGTCTTTCTGGACAATTATCTGTAGCTATTCTCCCAAATTTGATAGGCCTGCAGCCCTTAAAGAGAAAGAAATCACAAGTCACAGCTGGGGATTAGATCCAAACCTTGCACCCCGTCACAAGTGGCACAGCAGCTCAGCTCTGCCATGTGCCTCACCATGCCAGAAGTGCTTTACCTGTGCTTCACCCCCCTGGGTTTACTCCCCAGCAGTCTGGCTGGATCAAGAATGGAGTCAAATGCTGCTGTTGGTCTTATCAGAACAGATCTGAGCCCAGCACGATGAAAACATAAGGAATCAGGATCACGGTATTTTCCCTTGGTGCTCTTGTCATAAACAATTGGTGCAACAGAAAGAACATCAAGGGGCTGCTCTCTTACTGTGAAATATTCAGATCTCCCCTTCAATTTGGGCTGCACTGGGGACCTGATGACTTCCTAAACTCTTCAAATGCAAACCCATTTGTGAGCGGGGGCAGCTCGGTAGAACGTCTGAGAAGAAGCACAAATCTTCATGGAACACTGTTGAGAAGAATAGAAGGAAATCTTTCACATTACGAGCAAAAACATCTCTTCCTTCAATGTGGCAATATGCAAACCCCCAGCAAAAGTGTCTGTTTTTATAAAAAGCATGGAACAATAGTTCCAAATTACTGCAGGAGGCTGGGGGCTGTGGGAATCACAACTGAGCTGTCCCATCTCAGCCAGAGTTGAGGGACTCAGTACATTCACTTGCCTTCCCCTCCCTGCTGGGGTGCCTGTAATTTCCATCCCGATGAAGCCAGGCATCAATAACAATTAAATTCATAGGGGTATATTTTGGAATTCTAAGTGATGAATTTTGCATTCAGGCAAGCAGCTTTCCATTAGAGTGAGTGGAAAGTGGAAAAGTAGGACATTAACTTGACTGTAGGTGTTGTCCTAAGGTGCTGGAGGGTTAATATGTTCACAAGAGGCTTGTACTTCACATGATCTCATAAAACAGAAATAGTAGGCTGGAAAGAGGAGATTTGACCAGTTCTCAACACTTCCAGTGCCTCATTTCCTCCATCTAAAAGAAATCTGCATGTTCTACTCCAGAAAAACATCCCATGCTTCTTCAGGATATGCTTATATCAGCCTCTGTGTGCAGAAGAAACATTTGAAGCTAGCTTTAGGGCCAATTGCCAACACAGAGCCAGGCATTACAATTGCTCTGTGCAAAAACTGGTGCCTTTCTTTCCCACAAAATTGCAGAATGGAACAGCAAAATATCTTAGGTGTGGTGGTTGGCCAACAATAAACAGAAAAACTGTAATCCCTGCAAACTAATACAGTGTAGAGGGGCTGCAGAGCAAGATGAATGGAAAACTGTGTAGTGTGTGGAGTGTTCTGAGGGAATTTTTTTTTGTTGTTGTTGTTTCAAAAGGAGTTTTTTTACCTCAGGCCAGAAGCCTTTGTGTCAGGAATACTGTCTCATTTCTCTGCTCAAAGGCTGTCAGAGATGACTGAGATTTGAAAATGCTTTCTGATGTTGATGAGGTCAAGGGAGACAGAGCTGCCTACCATCAGTCACTGCATCAGTGGTGGGATGGGAGGACACGTGAGAGGGAGGATGGAAAGAAAACAGTGAAATTGTTATCTCTGGAGAACTAGATAAAACAAAATAAATAAAATACAGGAGAAAGAAGAGGCACAGGTCAAACCGTAACACCAAAGTTTATGGCATTATTATTCAGCTGGAATAAGGGAAAATATCTTGGTTCCCAACTGGGGATGTTCTGAAGAGGGGGAAGCTGACTGGAGGCAAAAGATATATTAATATTACTCCACTTAATCAATACATAAAATCCTCCAATGTGTTTTTTGTACAAGCCTGCTCTGCAAAGTTAACACCTGCAGTGTTTTCTGATTCCATCTAATTGTGCTTGCAACAGTTCAGATCAGGACTGCCCAAAGCAGCCAGGAATTGAATCAGGCCATGGAAGTGGCTGCCACAGACTACACCCACCTTGTCCAAAAGACAGTGGGCCAATGTCACTGTCACCCTTAAAGATGGATTCTCTCTCTCCTACCTCACAAAGCAGCAGCAGGAGCCTACTTGGATCAACCCGTGACATTCCGTTGAACTGCAGATTTCCAAAAGTCACAGAGGAGCCTTTTATGCGGGATGTGGCCCTCCATGGGCTGTGCTTCCCCACAGGGAGACCTAGCTGGGCTGATCCCACATAATTTTGTGTCTCAACTCCATTCAGAGGAGCAAGCATTTCTGTAGGGCAGCCCACATGGCCAGCTTTAGAGGGCTGGCATTGGTTTCCAGCATACCAGTACACAGTGGCATCTGGTTTTATTATTGATTTCACAAAATCATTAGGTAAAGACAAAAATGGATGTCACTATTGATACCAGAGATTTACATTAGCCATTTCTTCACTGTGTTCCCCTTAGAAGCAGGCAAAGGCGGAATTGCTGATCCACGTGAGCAGGGCAGGATGCACAGTTTTTCTTCAAAATCTCAATGTGTGAACCATTTATGGCTGTGGTGCCACAAACCTCCTCCTGTTCCATAATTCCTCAGTTTGCTGTGGTCCACAGGAGATGCTTTCCACTTTTTGATGTGCTCCTTGAGTCAGAGGAAGACTGTAATGATGTAGTGGGAAAAGGGAATGCCAACACAGAAAGTTAAGTGATTCAAAGGATTCTACCAGGTGATAAATATCTTGTTTTATGACCTTTCCTGTTGTTGACACAAGGTTTAAGAAGTAGATGTGTGTGACAGGTAAGCATTTTGTCTTCTGTATGGGGAGAAAGACATGGCAGAAGGTGTGTGGAATGGATCCATATGTGCCTGGTAACTCTGCCTGCCCAGCTGTCACTGAGCACCAAGGAGGACCACAGGACATCCAACAGGAGCACATGGATGCTCCACATCCCAGCAGCCACACGTGGCAGGAGGGAGGGCACGGCAGGGAGCAGGGGCTTGGCTTCACATGCCTGCACTCACAGCTGCACAGGGCAAATCCCACCCAACCAGAGCCAGTTCAAGACATTCCCACTCCCAGATCCTGTTGATGTAGACCCATTGCAGTCTCTCCTTTCCCTGATGATTAGCACCCCTTTTGCCTTGTCACATCAGCTGTTGGAAGGGGTGAAATCTAACTCTGGATCAGTGAAATAATCTGATTTTAAGCAATGTTTTTTTTTCCAAAGACATTTAAAATTTCATGGATCCATCTTGATGGTCAGCCAAATACACTCTGTACGACAGAACAGGAGCCAGCCTTCACAGATCCCAGCAGATTTGCTTTAGATGAGGAAGGAGGCTCCCTCTTTCTTACACTCTGCCTGTGCAGGTGATGTGGAACCACAATTATTCTGTATTAATAATTCTGGGGAACAACTAGTTCCGTATTAATATTAAACAATGCCAGGTTTCTTTCACACTGAGCCAGGTGGTGTAAGATGGTCTATGTCCATAGTACTAAACTGGACCTCCAGAACTGGGTGGCTGCATCCAAAACACCTATTGGGAATGGTCTCTGGACTGTGCCAAGTCCCAGACTGTGTCAGGATATCATTCAGGGCAATACTAGAAACGTCACACCTGGACAATTACAATGTTTTGTCCCCTTGCCTGTAGTCCACAGCTATTTGATTAGCTATTATGGATATAGTCAGAATTTGTCTTAATCCTTTCAAAGATCATATTTATGATCTAAGACTACACATTATTCTAATTTTTTGTGTTTTTTTTTTTCTTTCCACAGCAATCCAGTCTCAGATCCTGAAACTGATTGCTCATTCCTGTGTTTCTCCCATTGCCATCTACTCTCCTGCCTACCACCAGTTCTACCATTAAAATTATTTTTATGTTGTGTTGTAAACCATATCAGTGATACGACAGCAAGGGACATAAAGACAGCAGGACATGGCATTAGTCATGTGCATTGTTTCCATTAATTTGCATTAATTGTTGGCATTAATTTCTGTATTTCAGAGTGAAGACATCTCACATTAAATCTCAAGGTGGCTTCCTGATCATTATTTTATCTTAACAGTAGGAATGCAAAATAATCCAGTGTATGACCTAACTGAGGCAAATGAGGAAAGGGATATTGCATCTCTGTTGTCACCAAGGAAACAAGAAAAAGTGACTGTTTCCACCAGCTGAGCACTCACCTCTACACCTTTAGTTCAGCTGAGGTAGCAACCTGGCACTTCCATTAGGGATGGGTAAAGTAGAAGGTATGAAAATAGCAGAAGGTATAAAAATATCTCTAAAACCCATGGAATAAAAGGGAGGGAGAGAAAGGGATTAATTTATTCATTTCCATCTACTCACACAGTTGCAAGAGGGTGGGTGATTGTAAATTAGAGTGGCTGCCAGGAGAAAGTGAAATTTATTCATTCCAGGACACCCACACCTGCAGAGGTTGTTGGGTGCTACCCAGTAAACACAACCTGGGGTAGAGCTCCTGGGAATTTCTGAGAGAGAAGCTAAATGCACCTTTTGAGATTTCCACTAAAAATCCTATTTGCCATGTAAGAAAAGTAAACAAAGAGGAATAACTTTAAAATAGGAAACTAATGTGAGGTTTCTAAGTCTATAATCAGCTTAAAGTGTAAATTAAAATAACACTCAGTTCACACTTCCTTTTCTCTAATTAAACTCACAAGTAAATAGAGTTAAATATGAATGTTTCTTTGCATCTAAATTTTCCATTTGTTTCTGACTCCTTTAATTGCAGCTTCAGTGGTTAAGAGATGAAGATTTACTTCTTACCTTAAAACCTCATCAAAATGACCTTAAAATATAACCCTCCTCCCTTCCTTGGAAGGAAATTTTTCTTACGTGTTGTCTGCATCTACAAGCTCTGGGACTTATCTGTACTTATGAGGAAAGCAATTTTCTCCTTCTAACTAGATTTTACTCTGGAGTGAAATATATTTTATTTGGGATAGTTTTAGTTTATATAGCTGCAATAAGCTTCCATCTGATTCTTTGATTTTATTTATATTTTTTAGGTGATCTAGAAGTACTTAGCCCAGTCATTTTAAAATCAAGCAAATAAATACATAAACGCTTTTCACATAGCATTCTATTTCAAAATAAGAAAAAAAATTAAAAAAAGGCATCATCAGAGAAAGTGAATCTCCAGCAGCAACAACGACTTGAAGTAGGTTTACAGTTCTTCAGCCTTTGCTCTAGCCCTGGAGCCTGATGGGACGCTGGTGTCCTTGGAGGAATGGTCGAAGGAATTGCTGGGGGCCAATTGCTGATTTTATCATTCAAACACAAAATTTGTTACACCACTTTATCGGTCACAGGGAAAGCAATTATAGTGTAGTTCAATTTTCCACTCAATGACTGTGCTGGGGATCAAAGTCAGTTTTTTATGATGAAGAAAGAAATGTTTTGCTATTTTTGTTATTTAAAAATAATAATAACAAAAGCTTGCATTTCCAGTAGAAGGCTGTGTTTGCCTGCATACCTTTTTTCATTCTGGAGATGGAGCTGATTATTTTCATTTTTCTCTTGTTAAATAATCAGGCTATTTTGTTGGTGGTTTGTTGTTTTTTTGTTTTTTTTCTTTCTCTCCTCATTGACTAAATTCACTCCAATGTAAAAATGCAATTGTCATGCTTAAAAGCAGTACAGCATTAGAAGCCTAATCACAAACACTGGAGGTGAAATAGTCTGTATGACACATTCCTTAGTATAAACAGTTTCCTTTTGGTACCTTTTGAAACAAGAAATATTTATTGTGCACATCATTTTTTAATGTCTTTAGCCATATAGAATCTAATTGTGACAAAAAATAATTATCATGTTAATGAACAATTCATTTCAAAAAATGAACACATATTTGGTGATCATTCAAAAGCAAATTAAATGGACTCCCACCATAACAGATAAGTCATCCATAGAACTCCTTTTAATCATTGTTCTTATTTTGATTTTTCTAAAGAGATTTTAAGAAATAATCCAAATAGACAACAGCAGATTGAAGGAAAGTGTATTTCCTCAAATGAGTGTGTTAATCACACTTACACAGAGCTTTTACAAATTTTAACTAATATATCCTTCTGACTCTACTGTACAGTAAAAATTCAAGCAGTAAGGGCAAAATGTTGTCATATCAAAGAAAATCACATCAATTATTTTGTCACATCAAAATCACATTTCAATTATTTAAAAATACTTAGTCAAATATTTTAATCACTCATTCTCAGAAAGCAAAACAGAGTTTCCTGGATATTTGAAGACTCTTATTTTTTCATTTGATTTTTTTTTTTTTTAATGTTTTACCACAGTCTCACTTCTTAGAGTGGTCACATAAAACAGCATCTTACACCAATGCTCAATTTCTTCAGCTCACTCTTTTTTTGTTGTTGCTGTAAAATTGCCTCTTTCTATCAAAATCAGATTTGCCCTTGCTGGTAGTAGTCTCTGTCCAGAAGCGTATGCTACTTCTTCTCACAAGTGTTGTCTTTGTGACCTATCAGTGAAACTTCTCACATCATTCTAGTTAGCAAATGTTTAAGCTCTTCCTTACAACCAACTTAAACATACAGAGCAATACCTAGGAAAAAAAGATATTTTTAAGATTATTTTAAAAATACTAGGAAAAAAATTGGATTTTTTGTTGGTTGATTGTTTTGGAGTTTTTTGTCGGGTTTTTGGGTTTGTTTTCTTTTAAGTCTTGTGATGCTTCCATCATTGGTGTGGTTTGTAGGTGAAGATGACTTATAAGCCCTCAGGCTTCACCAAACTGGATTTTTCCATGAAGGTGTTAGAAAAAGTTTGTAGTCTATCTTTTAGGTTCCGTCTGAGCTTCTTTATTATGGTTTTTGAAATTTTGGCAGTTATTGTTCAGACAAGAGACGGTGAACTGAGCTGAGGGGGAAAAAAATATAAAATAGTAACTCCCCCACCTCCAAAACTCTTGGGAATTGTTGAAAACTTCCACTTGCCTTTTGGAATAATTTTTCCTATTTTTCTTCAAAGTGTTGTAGATATTTATCCCGTCCTTAGAGTTTAATCAACATAAATGATAAAAACACTGACATTTTTAAGGTGTGTTGGTCTGTGGGTGTTAAAGAATTTTTGATCCTTTAAAAAGAATTCAATCACAGAATCATTAAGGTTGGAAAAGACCTCAAAGATCATTGAGTCCAACCATTAACCCAGCACTGCCAAGCCCACACTGAACTGTGTCCACAAGTGCCACATCCACATGTTTTTTGAATACTTACAGGGAATTTTAAAGAGCAGAGAAGGAGAAAGAAAAGAAGAGGAAAGCAAGGAAAAGTGAAAAGGAAAAGAACAAAAAAAGGAAAGGGAAAGGAAAAGCAAACAATGAAAGTAAAAAGAGGGAAAAGAAAAAGAACATACCCTCATGTCACTCAGTCCATGTAACCTGTTCGGGAAAACCTCCAGGTTTGGGGGCTTGAATTCTGCAGGTTTGGCTTCAGTCACCGTGTCCTGAGGCAGAGACCAGCCCGAGCTGCTGGTCCTCCAGCCTGTGGCTCCTTCTCTAGGCTGACACAGCAACAGAGAGGCCCAGAAAGAAATTATTTACAGAATATTTCCTTCAAGGACTCTCCATCACAAAGCAGCAGTTTTTGTAGTGTTATCAAGTGTTTGAAAGCCAAATATAAAAGGAGATTACTGCCTTACAAATTCCAGCTTACTCCAAGGGACCTTAGAGTCACTCCTAAACCACTTCATGCACACGTGTGAACTTGAATCTCTCTTAACACACTTTAATGCCTTTAACAATTTCACTAATTACAGAAAAAACATCACCTCTCTTCACCATCATCTTAAAAGATCATTTCCCTTTATATTAAAAAAAAATCAATATTTAAATAAAAAATCACTATTTAGAAAAAAAATCTAAGAGGATTGCAATTAAGAATTGAGCCCACAAGAGCAACTTCCCTCTTCTTTTTACTGCCCTGCTTAAGCATTTGGGATTCCAAGCAAAACAAATGCAGGCAAAGATGTAATTTCTTAACTTGGATTTACCTTTTTGCATGCCAACACTGTTGTCCTTATACTCTGTGCTAGTAAAATGTACATATAATGCAGAGAATAATCTCTCGTTACAAAATTG
This sequence comes from Euphonia xanthogaster, assembly GCA_034509185.1. Lineage (NCBI taxonomy): Eukaryota > Metazoa > Chordata > Aves > Passeriformes > Fringillidae > Euphonia > Euphonia xanthogaster. The sequence continues at coordinate 109,280,016 of JAYDZK010000169.1, read as the reverse complement.
ACTTTTTTGTTTTAATAGTTTGGTCATTATCTATTTCTAGAAAAAGCAGTGTTTTCATACAATTTTTTTTCAAATTTACCAGCTAGGGTATGTTCCAGTCAGAGCGTTTGGAGGAATTTTGTTGGCTATTAGCTCACTCACTCTCTCTTCTATACTGAGGAGAAGCTGTGTGAACAATTTGTCAGGTGAAATTAAACACCAGTTGGAAAGTTTTGTCTGTAGAGGCACTCAAATGAAAGGTGAACAGCTGTCATTTAATTTTGTGTTTTGCAGTCCATTTCACTTGGATTAATGTCCACCTCTTTGAGCACTGGTACCTTCAGGATCTCAGAAGTTGTTGTCATGATTCTTCAGTTAGTCTAGACCCCAAAACTATCAGTGAGCTCAATAAAACATAAATGGCATCAGTGGTCTATCTGAAAGCAGCATGGTGGTTTGCACAGTCTCATCTCAAAGCGTTTTTGTTTCTGTCCACTGAAGCGTGTGGAGTTCAGATGGAGCTGGATTGAACTGTAACATCTGTTCTGAAACCACCTATTCTTGCCACTGGCCTCACACTGTCCTCTCTGAGAACATAAAAACATATTGCACCATCCAGACTAGTCTGCATTACTTACAATTTTCCAGAATGTGTTTATTTGTGTTTGTGGTTTGTGTTTTGTTGTTTTTTTTTTTTTTTCCTACATTGTCCCTCTGAATACAAATTTTAAATGTCCAATTGTGTATTACTTTACTTAAGGGCTTTATTGTGTAATCCTGAAAAGAACTTAAATTTATCATCTGTTTAAGAGGACTGATAAAGAGACAATAGAGAGCAACATTTTATTCTCTCCTTTTCTGCAGAGTTGCTCCCTGGGCATGGTCCTCTCATTTGCTTTGCTCATAACTATCTGAAACTGGTCATCCGAATATGAGTCAGTTGTTAATGCTTTTTGTCTCTCCTACTAGAAAGGCAATAAAGAGATATGGAGCAGGCTAAAAAGTACTGGATATGGACTATTTTAAATATGACTATCCACAGAAGACTGTATTTATTTAATAGCACTATTGCTGCTGTGGCAGTAATAAAGGCTGTTTAAGACTTCGCTAGGTAGTGATTTTGTTTGTTCATCCTTTCACTTTGCTTCAGAATGACTGTTTCTTCTCCTCAACCCATTTTGCAAGAGCTATTAAATAGCTTCAAGCATATTCCAGCAGAATCACTGATGATTTGATTCTTATGTCCTTGATTTATCCTTTAGAATTCCCTGAGACCACTGGGATGTGACAAACAATTTGTAATTCCGTTTTCAGCCCTGTTGATGAGTTTCTGTTATTCAGTTAAACTAATGGCAAATTTTTGCCTTTTATCATCTTCTTCCATCAAGTCTACCAGCTGAATGTGATGCCATGTTATGAGTTTAATCATGTGAGAAGAGAAACAGAGAGAAATATATGTGTATATAAATAAATAAATAAATATGAATGAACTAAACAGACTCATCTGATTCTATTCCTGCAAGCCTGGATGCAGGTTGGGAGTGACATTTTTTCTGTCTAGATCCAAAAACATGCATCCTCATTACTCTGGATTCATGATACTTAAAAAATACAGCTCTCAAATGTCTGGTTTGGGTTTAGCAATTATTTAGCTCATATTTCAGCCTTTTCACTTTCTTTGAAGACATAAGTTGAAGTAAATCCTAGGCTTTGAAGATGGAGTAAAACCTGTAATGCTGTTATGCTGTTTCTCATGTATAGATGCTGCCCAATTGCTTGCCAGTACTTATATATTTTTAGATTCCCTGTGATTAATTTTTAATTTAAGGTCATTTTCTTCTACAAGAAGGGTGAAAAGGGGCACTGTGTGTTGCTCCATGATGTCTTACACCTCTATGCATCATTTTTACAGTTGAAAAATGAAGGTAGAAAACTTTCTTTCTGAGCTTTTGTGGATTCACTCCCCCTGTAAAGATGTAGCATCACCTTTAGAGTAGAAGTAAGCTGGCAACTCAGATCCCTGCTGAGTTAACCATAATATGGATATCAATCCTTGAAAAACTCAGGAGTTTGTGTTTGGCTTCTCGAGGACAAGTTTTATCAAAACAAAAGCCATGCTGGTATAGCTTGAGATGAATATTCTATTAACAATAAATATACTCTGTCTTCCTAAGCTACCTACATAATAAATGGAGATGCACTTACCCTGTTCAGCATCATTTGTGTTTGCAAGAAGTTCAAATATTCATCTTGCTTTGGGTTGCTAGACCTGGTGATATGAACAGTCAGTATCCAAATTGACAGTGAAGTCTTTTGCCCCTTTCTCTTGTTGTCTGTGAGACACCCCTTTAACTGCCTCTGCAGATGGGACTGAAATATTTGATACTCAATAATAAAATCTTTGCCCTTGTTCGTATCTTGGATTAAATCAGCCCCAACAAGTAATGCTGACATCTGACTATAAGTGTTGCTCAAGTGCAGAGGAAATAGCTTTCTGCTGGAATTTACCTGATTTAGGGTGAAAATAAAGCAGCAGAACAAGTCTGGAATGACTGAAACACCTGGAAGAAGAGAAGAGGTGGGCATAAAGAATTTCTTACTCTTTTTCTGGCCCCCAGTGCACAGATGGGTGCCATTGGTGTGTGACACCTGAACAGGTACACAGACATTCTTTCTCAGGTCTTTTTTATCCCTTTTAATTTGCACCAGTACTGTTTTACTGCACTTTAGAAGATTGCAGGCAGGAGGCAGGAGGAAAAAGTGGGATTTTTTTTCTCCAAGAGAAATGGGACAGTTGTGTAAGAAGTCTTAGAGGAATAAAGTAGAACTTTGAGATAAAGTCCACTGAACAGATCTCAGGAACCTGAATGTTTATTCTAATTTTTATACACCCATGCAAAGATTTTAAATGAAAATATCAATTCACTTAATCTCATTTTTTTTATTTCTTGGAAGGCATCATGTCCATGTAAAATTAGAGGGAATTCAATGTTTAGTTCAGTGAAGGAATAGTTTCATAAGTCTAAGTAGTTTCGATATTTGACTTACACAGAGACTCAAATTCCTTTTGGGCTGGACTTTATCTTTCTTCTCCTACTTCTGTGAGGACCAGCTGCCCTTAAACTGCACTTGCACTGATCAAGGCCCTTGGTCTGTCCCACAGGGAAGGAAGTGGCAGATGGGGATGAATACAGCTCTTTGTCTAATGCATGGTTCCTTGTTTATGTTTATGTTTCTTGTTCTCAGGCATGCAGGCCCAAAACTGCAAACCAGAGAATAAATCAGGGAATTCTTTAAATAGTGTTTAAAAGCTGCATGAAAAGTGGGAAACTGCTCTGAGTGCTTTCATTGTTCCTGCCTCCATTTGCAATCTAATGCCTAGCACTTAAATCTGTCTTAATTAAGGATGTTTCCATTGAGGTGGAGAATGGTTTCATCTGTATTTCTGTTAATCACAGCAGCATTAACTAGTATAAAGATGTTTGCCTCAAACATATTAGTGGGGTTTTTATTTGTCCTGCAGGGGATTCCCATAGTCCCCCATGTCCCCCTACCCTTACTGAGCAAGACAGTAATTGTGGAAGAATTAACATCTAGAAAAGTTCTTTGGGATCAACTGTTACCTCTTGAAAAAACTTTTAAGCCTTTGCTGTCAAGGGACCAAGAATCACAAAGCAGTTTGATAAATGAACATGGCCAGTGGAAAAAGCAAACAAACTAAAAATAAACAAACAAAATTAATAGATTATTAATTAGAGCAATTATGACATGCTGCATAAAGTAGGCCATAGGGCTTCTCCTGAAATAACCCCTTTGTCTTGGTAATTAGCCAAAACTGCATTTGGCAAATATTTTCTATTTCTGTATTCAGTCTTATTTTTGAAATTATTTGAATGAATGGAGAATCAACCATATCACCTACCACAATCTTTTCATTATTACCTTCCCTATTAAAAAATACAGATTTTATCCATCACCTACATGCAATTAGCCACAACTGTCATTCATTAAGCCTTGTCATTAAGGAAATGCCTTAAAAAGGATTGCAAGAGGCTTTCTGGTCCATTCTTCCTCTTGGCAGAAGCAAACCCCAGAAGTTTTCCTTGCCTCAGGGCAGGATTGACTCTATCTAAAGCATTCTTAACTAGAGTTTGTCTAAACTGTTCTTGAAAGACAAAAATGATTCTGTGATGCATAATCTCCCCAGTAAATCTATGCCAGTACTTTACTTATCTTCAGAGAGCTTTTTCCTCAGGCCTAACTGAAGCTCTATTTCAGAACTATAAGCCTCTTACTGCTTGTTCTATCCATAATGAAGAAGGAAAAGAGATTAGTTCCTTTCTTCTCTTCCAGGTGTTTCAGTTAAAGATCTTGTGCCTGCTCTTCCCCCCACAATGAGCAGTTCTCATGTGCTAGAGTCAGATTTCCTGAATTAAGTCCTTGATTCTGTAACCATGATTCTGGTCTTTTTGGGAATCTGTCCATAGAATAGAATCCCCATTGATTCAATTATCCATAAAAGAATATGGATCTAATTTTTACTGGTTTATATATATGTGTGTGTGTGAGAAAATTTATACACACACCTATCTTTATTGCTAATTAGCCTTTTGAATTATAATAAGATACTTGAATTGACTACATTACCCAATGAGACCAAGTTCCCTTTTCTATAAATCAGGTTTGTCTTCATTGGGTGTAAATAAAATGTAGTATTCAGAGAAATGAATTAAAAAATTCCTTCAGAAGAGGGACGTACTCTTCTATTTTGTCTCAGGACAATCATGAAAAGAAACAAGATCCAAGTTCTTATGAATTATTTCTTCGATGATGTTGCAGGCCTGAAATTTGTTTCTTCCCCCACAGTGTAAGGAAAGCTTACACCAAGTTGCCATCAAGTTTTGAGAACTGAGGGCTACATTTTTCACTAAAAGCACCATGCAGGTGGGCTTACAGTGGCTGAGAAATGCCATAAATATCTGACAAGTTCGCTAAACAGGCCCAGCCTCCAGCCCTTAATGTTTTTGTCATTCAACTTTAGTCATTACCTAGATGTGTTACATTTTCACTTTATGGTCCTACATGAGCTGGCAGAAGACTGACACGTCTTTGGGAAGAGCTACTTCTAAGGTGAGATAAACCTTATCTGATACTTTAAATAGTACTGTAAGAGGTGAAGGAGGGGGAGATGAGGCTTGGAAGTTCCTTCTTTAGACTGCTCTCCATTTCTGAAGGTAACTTCAGAAGTTCTTGCAAGATTGTGGTCACGATCAAGGTTTAGATTGAAGGCGGGGTCACAGAAGGAGCAGGAATAGCAGGAGAAGAAGGTGTCTGAAGCTATTTGAATAAAGTAGGAGTATTTTTGAGGAAGTATTCAAGTAAAGAAAGATGTGAAGCAAAGGAAGGAAAATGAAGTGTCTGTTCTATGAAGCATTTGAATCAAGAACAAGGATAGATGTGATATTTGGAAGTTGCTATGGAAAAGAGCACTTGGATCATCCACAGAAGTTGGTATCTCTGTAACACCTCCAGAAAGAGCTATAAACATATTTCTTCCAACTTCCCCATGATACCTCAAAGAGACCAGCTTACCTCAGGCCATCAAATATTTTCCCTCCCTGCATAACCTAGGACCAATTTCAAGCCAGCAGCTCAGTGTACTGACGTGTCAGAAGCTTAAAAGCTGCCTGAGAGGAGATCATGAGCAATCAATGGCAGCTCAAGGTCCTGAAGTAGCAGGAGATTTGTTAGATGAAATTCACAAGTGAAACATATCTTTTGCTGTGAACACCCCATTTCAGGGTCAGATCTTGGACTGTCACATTTTCTGCTCACTGTTTCATCTCTTCCTACAGCTAAACCTTTCATCTAAACTTTCCTCTTAGGGACAGGTCTTATCTGCCAGCCTGCATAGTTTGAAACTGAATAATTTCCTCCTTTTATTTCTATCCTCACCTTGATGATATTTATAGACTAAGATCATGTTGCCCCCCCAGTTTTCACTCTTCCAGACCCCATAAATTTAGCTCTCTCACCTTTATGTCTTATGATCTTCTAGTTCTTACGTTGGTTTTGTTTCTTGATTTTGTATTTCCCTACATTTCTTCTGTTAGTTCTAAACATCTGCTTTTTTTTCATTCTTTAACCCAATTTGTTACAAATAATGATTATTATGAAGTTCTCAGTTATGAAGTCTACTGAAATCTCTGTGCTGAGAGCTTCTTCACAGCTCCTTTACAGTTCATGTGACCGTATTCATGTCATGAAGTTTTACAAAAAGGTAGATAAATAGAAGTTATTAGGATCTTTGCAAAGGATATCAGATACAAATATTTCATTTGTATTACACAGAAAACTGCATCCAATATCTAGCAGTCCTTCCAGCTTTAAATTCAGTGAAAGGTATCAAATCCCTTGTATGAAAACTCCCATAGAGAATTTAACAGTTTAGATATAATTTTTAAGCTTCAAAGGTTGTGATAGGAAAGATTGGTCTTCCTCTTGGTTGTTTAATGGTGTGTGAGAAGTTGATGAATTCTTGTAGTGAACCAGTTGATGATGCCACTCTAAGGTCTTAAACATTTAGCTCAAAAAGTAATATTCCATTTTTATAATGTTGTTTACCCCTGACTGAAGTCTCACTGTCAGAACAAGAAAAAATGACTTAATACAAGAATCAGGAGGTTTTGTGAAGAAAACTTAAATTAAAAGAAATTTAATATTGAACAAGTGTGTAATTAGCATTACATCTAAATGTTTTAATTAAAAAAAGTATTCTTCACAAACTTAATAAATTTGAAACAGGAAGTCTCTAAACTCTTATTTATGAGATACATTTGGATCACAACCTGAGATTGAAACTGTGTGAATTAGACTACAATTTCATGTTCTTTTGTTTTCTGTGACACCTGACTGGCTGTGAACAACCCAAGTGTTTACATGAAAAGATTGTCTCCCTGCTGATAAAGATGATTGCTTAATGATAAATGCTGAGATCTGAAATACATGAAACACCACCTCACAAGGGTAATGCAAAAAATGCCATCAGAAATGTCCTGCCCTGTGTGAGGAGCAGACCAGCAGGTCCCACGCTGAAAATCAATTCTAATACCTGTAAAACCAATTTCTACTCTTTGCCTGTCCATCAACAGATTCAAATGCTGTGGATTTTAAAGCATAATGCAGAGACTATAGTGGATAAGTGAAAAAGCAGTGTATGGCAGACTTGGGTCCTTCTGTCATACTTCCTGTCAGGAATCTTTGAGAGATGTCTGTGTCCTTTTACCTGTGACCTTTACAATACTTGGAGTTAATTTATTAGAGCCAGGAAGTGCTGTTATCACTATTTGTTCAAGTAGATCCAAGACTATTTAACTAGAACAAATAAGAGTCAAGAAATTAAAATCATAGAATAATAGAGTCATGGAGTGGTTTGGGCTGGAAGAGACCTTAAAGATCCTCTCATTCCAATCCTCTGCCATGGTCAGGGACACCTTGCACTGGATCAGGTTGCTCCAAGCCCTGTCCAGCCTGGCCTTGGACACTTCCAGAGATCCAGGGACAGCCACAGCTTCTCTGGGCACCCTGTGCCAGGGACTCACCACCCTCACAGAGAAGAATTTTTCTTAAGAAGTTCACTTACAGTCTTTCAAGAAATGCCTCAAGTGTGCTATGCAGAAAAATCAGCTCAGGTCATTGCCCAGGAACTCAATAACATATTTTGTGGTTTATCTTGGGCCCCTTTGGCTGTGCAAGGAATGCCCAATATTAGTATTGATGAGAGCAGCACAGCACTGTGGAACAAGGAGTATAAGGCAAACACCGAGTGTCTGGTTGAATACAAAACCCTGATGATTTGATTAAACCAGTCATTTGTTTATGGGATTTAGCTTTATTTGTGTGGTAAATTCTGATAGATGGCCTGTCAGCTTGATAAGGTTACTTTTGTAACTTTATTTTCAGCCATCATGTATTCTGTTCTAGGAGTTTAGAATATGATTGAGAACTTCAAAGTGCAAACTCCTTGGAAGACAGTGAAGGGTGAAAGCACATGGAAAGGTGAAAATTGGTTCATGGGTGAAGCCATGGACTCATAGACCTGGTACATTTCTAGTTCTGGCACACTTATTTGGGACTCTCAGGATGACATATACTTGTCTGTGCATCAGTGCCCACTTGCAAATGGAAATAATAATCCTCACATCAGTCAAATCCTTCTTCCTTTCCCTTCCATATTACGAAAACATCAGGGCAGGACAATATTTGAAGATGTGTTTGTGCCTTACTCATTGCAGAGAGAGTCCTTTAAACACTTTTGTAGTGTGAGTGCAACTGAATAAATATATCCACCTCATCTTTCTGGGAGGGATCTTAATTGCAACCTTTTTCAGAAATCTCTGTGTTTTTCATTGGTGTGAGTACAATCAGGCTTTAAGGACAGGAAAAGAGAAAGAAAATAAGAGTGCTTTGGAAACAGCCATTGAAAAATGTAAGTGGTGTTAGAGGAAGGCAGCTTTACTTAGGAAACTCAAGTGAAAAGAAGCTTTCTGACAAGAAAAAGACTTCAACAGGATACTTTGGTTTCTTTTTCTGTTTTTGATAGCACTTTTTCATAAGAGTTTAATTACCAGGTTGATTAGAAGGAAGGAATTTGTGTTCATAAATGGTACTTGTACAAATCATCTTTTTCTTCTTGGTCTCTGAATGAAAGGGGGTCTCTGATGCCAGCTTAACTATGAGCAATTGAATAAAAGAGCAAAATATACTAC
>JAYDZK010000169.1:109244952-109266323 GCA_034509185.1 Euphonia xanthogaster | reverse complement strand
TCCCCCCCCCCCCCGGAGCTCCTAGCACTTGTCCTCCACAAGCCCCTTATCTAAGGGTAGCAGAAGCAGTCTGGCTGAAAAAAGGGGTTACTTGAAGCATGAGAAGATTTCCGAAGGGGTGGAGATGAGATTCCAGGTGTGGCATCTGCTCCACAGAACAGCAGCAAGAGATTTAGCAGGAATTCAGAATGGAACTTTACAAGCAGGTGATTGTCTAATAAAAAAGCCTCTTTCTCAGCCAGTCCCTGACTTGCAGGAGATATCAAAGTGATAGCCACGCTTTACATACATGGACTAAGTTTGAGATGTCTTATTTAAGCTGAAGGAGGGCAGGTTTTGATTAGATATTGGGAAGGAATTCTTCCCTCTGTAGTTGATGAGGCCCTGGCACAGGTTTCCCAGAAAAGGTGTGAATGCCCCATCCCTGAAAGTGTCCAAGGCCAGGTTGGATGGGGCTTGGAGCAACCTGGGAAGGTGTCTCTGCCCTGGCAGGGGGTTGAACTGGATGGTCCCTTCCAACTCAAACCATTCTATTTCATAGGCTGAGGTAGACTGAATCCCCTCTCAGTTTAGTTATTAAATCTGATGCAATATTTGTAACTCCTTCAGCCTCACGAAGGCACAAGTTGATTTGAAATTGTGTCACATGTCCTTAATAATTTTCATGTTCAGCCAGTCAATAAAGACCACGTCTTGTGTTTGGTTCCTCCTTGTGCTGCATCAGTCTGAACTATGCAGAAACCCAGACTTGAGCAATTATCAGTATTCTTACATCTATTGACCTTGGAGCTTGAGACAGCCTCCAATTGCCTGACAGAAGCTATGAATAAATGGGAAATACTAATTTTTATTCGTTTACATGAAGAAGAAGAAACAGAAGGTTCAAGAGCGTAGTGTTAGGCTCTCCAAAGACAGAACCTACTGTGCTTTTCTTGGCTTAGAAATAAACATTTTTAATAGTTTGTGTAGTCAGTTGTTTTTCAAGTGTCTAACTGAAGTACAATTGGATAAAACTCTAGGTATTATATGATTTCATGAAATTCCTATCAACTCAGTGCTTATTTGAAGACAGTTTAATCAACCAAACCATTTCATTATCACCTTCACTTAGCCAGTAACAAACCTGAATTTGTGTGTTGTGTGCAAGAGCTGCAGGTTCTGTGAGCAATACAACTGTAAACAGCACTAAAAGTAAGCATGAATGATTAGCTGCAGAGTGGGAAATTTAATTTGAACAGTTTTGACAGGTTGTGTTGCTTGGGTTGAACTTGAAATAACATCTTGACATATCAGTGGTTCTTGTGCTTTTCCAGGCTGAGTTGTTCCTTAAGGTGTTGAGTCATATAACTTGATGATGGAGTGTCAAACATAATGTGTTAAACCTGAAGAAAGGAAATAACACGTACCATGATGATCAGCACATGTTAAAATATGTTTTACTGTTTCTAATTAAAAAGAGTAGATTTTCAGCTATTTCAGTTCAATCTACAGCAGCAGATTTGAAATATTCTCGCTGTGCAAAATAAAAGATACAGACTGTTTTAAATGGATGGGAGAAAAACAGATTAAGATATTTCCATTAAAATTAAACAATAGTTTATGGTTTGGAGATAAATAGTTTAATGCATTTCTGTGAGGCTAAGGATACCCTCAAATGAATTTCAAGCCAAAATAACAGCACCAAAAATGTCAAGTAGAATAAAGCCCAGTAAAAAGCACCCACTGAGAAGTGTGTGATGTCAAGTGGCTTAGTGGTATTTGCATGCAAGGAGATGGCAGCTGTATAAGTGAGAGATAACAGAAAAGTGGAGATGGAGAGCAAAATTTATCATAACATGTCTAGTGATGATTAAAAGCCTGTGCTTATTAGTTGCATAAAATGTATTACTAAATCATTTTTGGAACATATAATTTTCCAATTATTTATGCATCACAGTAATTAATGATAGGAGGGACAGAGTCAATGATTCACTGTGTAATACATATGGTAGTTACCTGGGGAGGAAAAAATTACAGTGCTACCAATTATTTGCTTTAATGTTTTTGTAATTATGCCCTACACCCAAGTTGAAATTTTCTTTAATTCTTTTTTAAACCCTTCATTCCCAACAATGAAAATGCTTTCTTTTTAGCCTTCAATTAAGTCTAATTTTTAAACTGCCATCCAAGAAATATACAATTCCATAAATGCCTTGTTCCTTTTTATATTTTGCTGGCAACAGTCTGCAAGTATGAAATCTTGCCCTTCAAGCATCTTATTGACGAACTAATTTAGGCACTCAGAAGGATGATTTTCTGTATAATACACGTGGCTTGGATTTACATGATCTCAGGTTTTTTCTACTTTAGTCTTAACTTTTTAAATGCAGGAAAATGAACCAAGGCTCTTGCTGTTTCTCACCAGGTAGGATTTTATTCCTGTGTGTGGGAAGGGAGAAGGAAATTCTGCTTTCAGCAGTCATAGAATCACAGATTGCTTTGGGTTTGAAGGGACAGTAACGATCATCTCATTCCAACTTTCTGCCATGGACAAGGGGACCTTCTTCTATACCAGGTTGCTCCAAGCCCTGTCCAGATTGGCTTTGAAGACTTCCAGGGATGGGGCATCAAACAAGTCAAATCCCTCCAATATTGTCTATTCTGCCTTATGGAAGTGCTTCCACTGAGATTGCACCATTCCTAAATGTTTGGCATGGCATGGGGTTTTTTTCACATTCAACAAAACCAGCCTGTGAAATATCTCTCAGATACTGTTTATGACCTAGCACTAGGGATAACTCCCAGAAAACAGTCTAGATGCATCCATCGAGTTTTGGAAAAATAAACAAAAATTATATATGTAAAAACTCTTTTGTGCCAATTTTCCCCAGGAACAGAGCAATCCCAAGATTTGGGTGGACACTTTGAACTTAGCTAATACCACACTTGACTTGACCACACCAGAAAACCACACTTGATTTGAACAGAAGGAGGAGAAGGCCTGCTGCTTCCCATACTTAATCCCACTTCCACCATTCCTCACTTCACACTGAGACCCCTTGAAGGCTCCGTGCTATCACACAGCACATCTGGAGGGATATTTCCTTTTCCTGTTCCCACTCAAAACAGAAGTCAGAGCAATTTTTTCAAAAGACCAGGCTGCATTTTTCTCATAACTTGTTGGCATTTGGTGATGGCATGGTTTCCAGGGACTATACTGAAATTGAGTGACCTGATATGAACTTTTCCCTTGCTAGGAACTCTGTAAAAACAACCTCAGTTTGCTGACACCTATGACAGACAGAAGTCATCTCTTTTTCTTGGGCTGAGCATGATGTTCCCAACAATTCATGCAACTCCCACAGGACAAGAGAATGCATTTCATTTGAGCCACAACCAAAAGCCTCTCCCAGAGTAGGTTTAGTAGTGCTTAAAAGATTTATTTAATTATTTTCCCTTGAATAAATGAGCTTGGAGGGCTAGACTTTCCTGTGAAGAAGATATAAAAAATGTAAAAAAAATAAAAAGTGTAGCTCATTTTGGCAGATTATGTGGGTGGTATATGAATCAATAAAGCTTCCAGCTACGCAAAGCCTTTGGGTGCATTGTAATGTTTGTTTGTTTTTATTTATTCTAAACAGAACTAAATATGAATAGTTTGGTGGGTTTTTATATCTGCCAAGAAATGAGAATGCAGCCCTTCCCCTACACTGCCTTCCTCCCTGTTGTAAGTGTACCAATACCAAGCATTTTTTTATTGCAAACATCCATAAGGAAAAACTGCTGATGATAATGAAATAAAAAATATTCTTGAAAATATTCCCTAAATTTCTGCTCAGGCATGGGGATGGGATATGTTCTGGAGATTAAATAGCTGTGTCCTTAGCTGAGTCTGCTGTTGGGGTAAGGACAGTTTGGTGGAAGCAATGACAAAGTCAGTAGAGGCCTTAACTGATCCCAGATAATCCAACACCTTCTGGGTTGCTGGTGTAATCTTGATTTTGGGTAATAAGACCTTATCCATGCTTTAAATTGTCTGTGTCAGGAATAATTTCAGGGTGGATTTTTCTCTTTGTTTTTATCTAAGCTATTTAGTGTTCTTATTTTGGCCAGGGCTGATTTCTGGCTCTGGCCTACATGGAGCTATCCCAGTGCTTCTGCCTTGAGGCTTTAGGTACCAAAGGTACCAAAAAGTGTCTGTGCTGGCCAAAATCTGTCATGGGGGAAAAAAAGATGTGCTACTAATTCTCACAAATTTTCCCAGGTCTGCTGTAGTCCATATTTGAAAACTAAAGCTCCAGGTTAGAGCACACTAGAATGGAATAGAGTAGAACTGTTTGAGTTGGAAAGGATCTACAATGATCATCTGGTCAACTCTCGGATCAGTTCAAGGCTGACCAAGACATGTTGTTAAGGCACTGTCCAAATGCCTCTTAAATCCTGACAGGCCTTGGACATCAATCCCCTCTCTAGAAAGCCTATTCCAGCGTTTGAGCAGCCTCTTGTCCATGAAAAACCTTCCAGTGTTCAATCTAAACCTCTCCTGGTACAGCTTTGAACCATTCCTGCGTGTTTTATCACTGCATACCACACAGCAAAGATCAGCACTGACCTCTCCACTTCCCCTCCTCAGGAAGCTGTGGACACCCAAGAGGGAAGTCCTTGCTCCTACATTTCATAAGAATATGAATAGGAGAAAAAAGCCATAGCAGCCATTGTTTTCCAAGGACTTTGCTAGGAACTTTTCATTCTGCAAGGATACATCCATGGATAAGAACACAGACAGGACCCACACAGTAACCAAAATGTGGTGGATATCTCACCTAGAAAGGAGTTCAAGGCTCATGTCTGTGTCAGTGATGAACTCTTGCATTTCAACAGCCTTCTCAAAAAGGCTGAAAATGCTACTGTTGTAACATCAAGATTCTTTAAAGATCTTGTCTTCCAACCAGAAATTGCCCATTTTCAATATTTTACATTTTTGTCCACTCTGGGAATGCAATAGATCTGGAGATGAAATAATAGTCCATTTAGATTCAGAAAGCAAAGCAGACCTGTATCATCCCTAATGTTCAGTTTGGGCAGCAGCCACTACTAAATTGACGCTGCCCAAATGGAAAGGGCAGTTAATGGGACTCAAAACTGGACAAAATTGATAACATTTACTTTCTTTGCAATGACAGAAATTAGACTAATCATCATAATGGTCCCCTTTGATTTAAAATATCTAAGAGCTGCCTATAATTGGGAGATAATTGGAACTGGCTGGTAGAAATTGATCAATTTTATATGTAGAGGTCAATGATGAGAACAAAGATTTGGAAATAAGACAATCTTTATGTGCCACAAAGCAGAAAAATCTTGGAGGGTTGAATGTCAAAGCGAGAATCATCAGAGTGAAACTGGAAGTCTATGATGCAACTGTTGGTATCCATGGTGACTTCCTGGATTTCCATCAAGTCAAAGGAGAAAAACTGGTTGAGGGTGAAAATTATATCTAAAAAAGCAGCAAAAATTGATTACATGACTTGCATTTTAGACTTCCTTTCACTTCCTGAGAACCAAAGCTGAATGAGGAAGATGACGGCAACGAGATCTTGAAAGTGGTGGAAAGTGAACCTCATTCCATGTTTCTGGTTTTTGACTTGGATTTTTGAAGAATGCTACAGAAACCTTACAACTTTTGGCTGTGTGGTTGCAGTAAATTGACATAAGGCTGGATGATTTAGTGGAAAAGAAATCTGTGATACAGACAGAATTTATGGATATTTGTGTGGTGATTTTTTTCCGGTTTATTAGCATTGAGGTCTTGAGGACAGTATACAACTGGAGATAATATTAGTAAGGGCAGTTGGTGGGGAGTCTGCCTACAGTTTATGAGGTCAGATTTAGAAGGTTATAGGTAGCAAGGGTGGATACAGTTAGACTGCACCAGATGGCCTAGAACAGAATCATGGAATGGTTTGGGTTGGAAGGGGCCTTATAGACCACCCAGTTCCAGCCCCCTCCCATGGCAGGGACACCTTCCACTAGCTCAGGTTGCTCCAAACCCCATCCAACCTGGCCTTGAATACTTCCAGGGATAAAGCAGCCACAGCTTCTCTGGGCAACCTGTGCCAGGGCCTCCCCACCCAGAAAGAATTTCTTTCTGATACCCAATTTAAATCTCCCTCTTGCAGCTTAAGGACATTCCCTTGACCTGTTACTACATATCCTTGCTAAAAGTCCCTCTCTTGCTCCTAGAACCCTTCTAGTCTGGAAGCCCTTGGAAGGCTGCTAAGGAAGCCAAGAAATTGTAGCAGGATTCAATGGGTCAGCAAAGACACAGCATTTGTACTTTTTATGGTGAGCATTTTTACTTCCCCTTAACATTGCGATAGAATCCTCATTTACTTAGGGACTTCTGGAAGCTCAGCTTTTAATTTCTCTGTCTTTGAGGTACACAGATAATTTTTTGCATACCTGATCCTCAGTGATTTGACAAACATCAAAAAAAAAAAAAAAAAAAAATAGAAACTGGACCTGCCATTACACCTGTTATTACCTAGTACTACTTTTCTACCCACGGTTATTGCATAACTGCTTCTATCCTATATTAGTTCATTTTTATGCTTTTG
The DNA here is from genome assembly GCA_034509185.1 of Euphonia xanthogaster. Classification (NCBI taxonomy): domain Eukaryota; kingdom Metazoa; phylum Chordata; class Aves; order Passeriformes; family Fringillidae; genus Euphonia; species Euphonia xanthogaster. The sequence goes on along the minus strand of JAYDZK010000169.1, from coordinate 109,259,727 downwards.
TTTTCACCTCTCCTCCTTCCTTCTCCTCTCCAGCAACCCTCACAATACCTTCTCCTGCTTTTGTCAGCACAGAGCAGTGCACTGTTATTAATGTCTCCTCTCATTCCCAGCCCTTTCTGCAGCTCTTTCCTGTTGTTGCCTCCAGTGACATGCAATGATGATAATGGGATCCAGTGCCACTGGCATGCTACCCCAAAGCCCTGCAAGGACTAGTTCAGAGGTACGGAATTGCTTAAAAAGCCAGGAGCTTTTCTACCCAAGGGGAAGAAAAAGCGTTTGCTTGCTGCGTCAGGAGCTGAATGCTCCTTGCCACTTCCTAGCAGAGCAGTTTAGAATCAAGCTCCACTGGATGATAATTGTTTTAACTACCATTGTGGTTCTCTCTTTTATCCAGGGGCATGGCTGGGGAGGATGGGTGAAGTTGTGCAACTGATGTCTTCCTAATTTGCAGGGTATTCCTAATTGATTGGGATAGATCACCCTGCCCTCCCTTCTCTCCCTCCCCCAATGGAGATGCAGTTTGAGCTTCACTTTATAGCTTTTACAAAGAATTTTATGCTTTCTTTACACACAGTCTGCATAAAAGCAAAGTGAGCCAATGCAAACATCATCTGAACACAGCCAAGATTAGAAACTACCTCATTTTGTTACCAGGAAGGCCATAAAAAATCAATAAACCACAGTGATGTACACTTTTTATAATGCAGAGCTTTGTAGCAAATGCAGCCCAGCTGACAAAGTCTTTACAGAGGGAAGATTGGTGATAAGAATGGCCATTCAGCTTCTTTGAGTAGACATGTTGTGTAATAATCAGATTCCCTACATTAGACATTTACAAAGGCTGTTCAGGTAGCCTATAAACACAGACCCAATGAAAGAAAGGATGTGCTGTCTCTGAAGAGCAAACCACAGCCCCTGAGTGAGCTCTGTATGATTTTCTGCACTGACTCTACTGGGATGACAGAAATTTCAGTGATCACAGAATCACAGAATGGATTGGGTGGGAAGGGACCTTAAAGCTCATCCAGTTCCACCCCTGCCATGGACAGGGACACGTTCCACTATCCCAGGTTGCTCCAAGCCCCATCCAATTTGGCCTTGGACACTTCTAGGAATAGGAAATAGCTAGACCTGGTTGAGAGCCAGCACAAGGGACCAGAGCATGCCTAAAGGGGGCATTGCTGTTGAGCTGGGAGCCTCAGCTGTATGCAGTTGGGAAGAAGTTCTGATTTCTTCCAAAACCCTGAATCTACAGCTTCTCCCTTTTAGTCTTTTTCTTAAATTAAAACTGGACTTCCTTTGCACAGGGAATTGAAGGGTTTGACTCCTTCATTTCCCTGTTTCTGATATTCTTTGCCTCTGGAAGTCATCAATAAACTGTTTCAACTGAGTTACTGGGCATTAATGAGGACAATAAATTTCCACACATTAGATCACTAATTGTATCAATAGATGTACTCTACCACTGAGACCAACAATTTTCACCCTATGGCCAACTTTAGTTTCTTTCCAATTTATTTCGTTTTATGCAGAATTCTTAGTTGTTCATTGAGACATACTCAGACTTGAGATCTGAAAACCCCTAAAAAGCATTTACAGATTCAGTGCTTCCACCACTTTGGCTCTGTACCAGTGTTCTACCAGTGAGAAGTCCTTTTGGACTGATAATCTATTCATTGTGTCCGGCAGCATCATTCCCTGCTTCTCTTAAGAGTTCATTTAATCTAGTGGTGCTGTTGTCAATTAATGATGTTGAACATTGTCTGCTGGTGCTTACAGATCCACTCAGATTATGGATTTTGTTCCATTTCTTTCGCATTTTCCAAAATGTAAGTCTTTTCCTAGATTTTTTTTTCACTGAAAACATATACAACTGCTTATGCTAGGCTTGCAGAATTATGGCTTAGATCTGAAATGAGACAGGCAAGAGATTTCATTTTTCCTGTAGACTTCAGATTTTTTATCAAGTCAATGATAAAAAAAGACAAGTTCCTAGAGGAAGTCAGGCGTTTCCTCGTTAAATCATTATATATAGACAAATTTTTATTTTGTCAAAATTAATTTTGTCAGGTAATGTATTCACCTGTTCTTAGAGAATCTGCAGAAGCAGTTTCTTGCATCAGGAAAAGAATTGCTGATCACCCACTTTGAAAGATCTTTTGGCTGGTGCTTGGGGCATTCGTGTGTGATGTGAAAAAGTGCAGTAAAAATCCCTACTCTGCATCAAAGACAGCACTAACCTGAATCTTAATCTCTCCCACCACAGCTATCCAGGGCTCACACTGTTCATACACTTTATTAGTTAGCAAAGAAATTATTCTTTTTCTACAGGTCTAATGCCAAGTATTCTAATAGCCTGAGGGATTTTATTTATTTTCCTCCAGGATCCTATCACAGTGTGATTTCTTCTCCAAGTTTTGGCAGGTGGGCAGGCAGCCAGAATAACCATGAGTGATTCAGATGATAAAATAAATACATTTTCATTTAGTCTGAGAGTCTTAGCACTCTTTTTGTGCTGTCTGAGTCGAAATCTTGGTTTGCGCCTTCTGGTTTTTGGTGGAGTATAGCAACCACACTACAGGTTCTCATCTGAATTCTGCTCCTGAGAGCTTGGCTGGAAGAGCAAGCTGCTGGTTGTCATGCAGGCGGGAGTTTTGAGACATCTTTAGCTACCCTGTCATTCTCGTGCTGCCTGTCTAAGGCAGCTCAGCCCCCTGTGAGCATTACTGAGCTCACCTTATTTGGCAAGTTACTCTTCTCATCATGCAGAGAATGGTTTAAGGACACCAAATCCTGCACTGAGCAAAGATATACTACAACCAAAAATTAATAATGGAGAAGATTTAGGAAAATTATACACATGCAGAACTTAAAGCCCAGCCATGAGTCCTGGGTCAAGAAAACACCACAGTGATCTGTGTAATCTAAGGCCACCAATGCAATGTCCTCACATAATTCAGCAGAGGAGCCATTCTTTGGGAGTAAACTCTGATCCAACCAAGCAGGAGTGCCTCATCCATCTGAACTTTCTTTATGACTTAAAAAAAAAAAAAAAAAGAACAAATGCATTTGGAGAAGAGTGGAGACTTATGAGAGATCTGTTTAAAAGAAGGGATTAAAAGCACTTAATACAGCCCTGAGGGGAAGCAATAGTCTACAGACATTGGAAGATTGCAGGCTTTAAAGACTGAAAACAAATATGTGATGTACTAGGAGAAGGTTTACTTGGATTCCCTTTTCCCATGTGAAATTGTGGGTGAATTTCTAGATAAACTTGTTTTGAGGGTGAGCTATTTTCTTAGAATAGTGTTGTGAGGAACAGTGTATGGGAATTTAAAAAATGCTAGGATGGTGCCTAGAAAAATAAGTGTGAATTGACTGTAGGATGTATCTCTATCCAGGCTTAGAGATAGTTTAGCATAATCAGCTTTTTCCATCCATAACTCAGAGCATATTTTGCATTATTAAAAGCAGAAACTTCTGGTCACTTGTCTGTTGGTGTCTTACAGCTGCAAGGATGTGCATGGTAGGTGTTAAAATCAGCCACAGGAGGGCTCTTGCATTATTTCCCTGCAAGCCTTTAAACATATTGAGGATAATAAAAGAGGAAGCCTATTCAAGCAAGGATAGGCAGAGGCTGAAAAGATCAAGTTAATCTGTGCTCGAGCTCCTGTCAGTATGGACAGGAAAGGAACACTCTGATTCATGAATTGTTCAGTGTGTATTTCAGTTCATCTCCTGGTAGAAGCAAAAGTGATTACCCCTTCTATGATTATAGCTGGATGCCATGCTCCTCCAGTAACAGGTTCAGTGTGTACATTGGAGGTCTGGATATGAGGATTGAGAGAAAAATGGAGTTTCCAAGGCAGTGCTAAGTATCTGCTCCAAATTTTCCAGACATCTAAATGTGGTGCTGTTCTACTCATTGCTCAAGCACTTTTCCTCATTTTTGCTTGTATTGCCTCCACTGTGGCTTGAGGACCACCAGTCAGTGCTACAATGATTTCAGAGAGTCATAGAATGGCTTGGGTTTGAAAAGTCCTTAAAATTCATCTCAGTCCAACCCCCCGCCAAAAATGGGTACAACTTCCTCTATCCCAGGTTGCTCCAAGCCCCATCCAACCTGGCCTTGGACTCTTCCAGGGATGGGCCAGCCATAGCATCTCTGAGCAACCTGTGGCAGGGCCTCACCACTCTCCCAGGGAAGGAGTTCTCGGTGTTGCCAGACCAGTTTTGAAATAGGGCCTTTTCCAAAGGAACAAACACCTTCAGTGGATCTGACTCAATTCATACCTGTTTTCTTCTTTCCCTCTGGATATTCCCTCTTACCGTGCTAGATTTACTGGTGCTGGGAAGACCTTCCTACCATTCCTGATATCAGGCTTCCTCTTTGTCCAGGAGATACCAGACAATCTTTCCAAGTATACAGACATGAGGAAACTTCATTGTTCTATTTGTGGGGTGCCCTGTGTCAGGAAGGAAATGATGAATCTGACTCCATGTTCTTAGAAGGCTAATTTATTATTTTATGATTTATATTACATTAAAGAATGCTATACTAAACTATACTAAAGAATACAGAAAGGACACAGCCAGAAAGCTAAAAAGATAATGAAAACTTGTGACTTTTTCTTCAGAGTCTAACACAGCTTGGCCCCAATTGGTCATTAAGTCAAAACAATTCGCAGCCAAAACCAATGAAACAATCACCTGTTGGTAAACAATGTTTAAACACATTCTAAAGGAGCAAAACACAGGAGAAGCAAATCAGATAATTATTGTTTTCATTTTTCTCTGAAGCTTCTCAGCTTCCCAGGAGAAGAATCCTGGGCAAAGAGATTTTTCAGAAAATATGACAGTAACACTTTATCTTCTTTTCTCTGAGGACATCCCTATTAGAATTTACTGCTCTTCCAGAAAGTCTGTTCTTTGCAAGCCCCTCAAAATCATTCATATCCAAGTGCAGCGATCAAAATAATCCCTTCATACTCAAGGAAGAGTCTTGGTCTGTTTTGCTCATGCTTTCCTTATGAAGCATTTGGGGATTATGAAGCATTTTTGGTTTCCTCTTGCTCTGATCCAGAGGAAAGATTTGACACCTCTTATTTAACACCCCTTTTTTGACACCTTAACAGTAGTGTTGGAAAAGGAGTTTCCAGCTACAGCTCTGAATGACACTGTGTTGAGAATTTATCTCTGATCTATTCTCTCTCATATAAAGCATTATTTTTTGATCCACTAAATGGGAAGAGGTAACTTATCTAACATAAGAATTGTTGTTCTGAGAGGCAACATATATCCAGACTCATAAAATATCCTCTCTTTCTGCTAATATGTAAAGAAATTAAAATTAATAAATAAATTAATGGGCATCTCAAATATTGAACAAATAGATTAATAAATAAAAAGATCAATAAATTCTTAGTTTTAAGTTGGGTGCCTCAATCTGTCCATGAAGTGATCAAACCACCCAGATATGATTTTTTAATGGTGTGAGATGAAGGAGGACAACACAATGCTTACACATGAAATTGTGTTTTTTTCTTTTTCCAGAATTTCTGCCCTTGCCTATCTTGGCAAACATCTTCTATTGCAAAGCTTGCTTTTGATAACATTTTTCCAAGGGAAAAGCATTTCATCAGATAATGCACAACCACCTCTTTAAGATACAGTTTCTCTGACTGAATCCTTCACAGAGCTCTAAATGCCAATTTTTTTTCTGGATTACCTACATTTTTAGAAGCATTTACCCCTTTGGGTGTTAAGATTCAAAGGAAAATCCATCCACAGGTGCCAGTGTCAGGGATGTGAACCGTGGGAGATGTTGTGCTGTTTTTACATCTGCACCTGGCCTGTTTTGAAAACCATCTCCACCACTGCTGCCTCTGGCATTTATCCCCTTTCCAGGCCCATGATGGTTTTTTACAACCCCCTGAGGCCCAACATATCTGGCCATCAGGACAGCAAGTCACCAAGCAGCAATGAACAGCAACCATGTGCAGAGAATTCCTTCAGAGGCTCTCCCCCCCATCCCCCGGATTTCTCTGCTCCTGAATGTTTGCTCTTTCATACTTCATTGGAGAATTTTGTTATCTCTGTGAGATGTGGCCGGGCTCGGCGCAGGAATGTCTGTGGCAGAACATCACCGGAACACACCAGGACAATGGCTAGAAATGGAGGCTCCTCTTAGCCTCAAGAAGTGCAAATAAATAAATAAATAGAAGAAATAAATAGAAAAAGGAGAGGTGGGGAAAGGAAAGTGGGGGAGAAAGAGGGGGAAAAAAAGAGCTACTTTTTTCCTCCCCACATTTCTTCTCTGAAGGAAGCAGCAGTGTCTCCTTGCAGAACGACAACCCTCAGGATACAGCAGTTGTCTTCAAATCTGTGACCATAAAAAATCATTATCTCTGTGAAATACAGCAATTTGGGAGATAATCAAACAGTGACCAGGGGGCAGAGCTGCCAATCTGAAGGATTATGCTCTGTGCATGCTTGATTCTGTCTGACCTTCCTCCGAGCCAGCTGTCAGCTTGGCGAAAACGCACACGGATCGACTCAGGGCACATTCATTAGACTGTCTTCGGTGAAGAAGTCATTTGCATAAAACCCCAGCTTTCTTAATTAGTACTTCATTTTTCCCTTGACTTATTTTGTGGCTAAGTTCACTTGCCTTTTTTTTTTTTTTTTTAACTTGCCGAAAAATAAAATGGGGGAGGAGATTTCTTTTTTTTTTTTTTTTTAATGTGGGGGCAGGAGGGAATATGACTTGCAAATTAACTCAGTGATAATTAGCCTATTAACATTTTCAGAGATGTAGGAGGTTTCCAAATGTAAAAAAAAAATGAGAAGGGGGGAAAAAAGTGTGCAGGGGAATACTGGAGTTGAAATTTATTATCTAAATTTCTGGACTTGAAATATGGAAATGCTGGGAAAGGAAAAAAGTCCATGTTGAAAAAATTTTCTCCTTTTTTTACAATGATACATATTCTTTCACATTCACTTAGGAAAATGATGCTTCATAATTTCCATGGGGGAAAAAAAGGAATTTTTCTGTGATGTTAGAAAAACAAAAAATTTTTCTTCTACTACATGTAATGAATTGTTTGGATTAAGAAAAAATTGGCCACATAACTGCAGTTTTACCTATACTTCTCCTGTATGCACCAATAATGATTTTCACATCCCTTAAAAGATTTTAAAAAATAGTTGTGTCAAAATACAAATTGTTGTATGAATTTAAATTATTCAGTCAAGATGCACCACACTTTACTGATTTAAGATTGTTCTGTGATTGCTGGGAACACAAGCTACAGGAATCATTGTCTTGTGTTACAAGGAGTGTTCAGAGGAAAGAGAGATGCCAAATTAGTGCAGACATTATCAAATATGCTCTTCAGTTCAGAGTGGATGCTGATGATGCTTGTTCTCTGTTTGATATTCTGCTCCTGCCTGATGTAGGAAGGTGTTTCTGAGTGCTCCTAAGTTTAACCACAAGCTAGTCCAACTTACGTTTCAGTACTGCTGGCCGCGCTTAATTATTGCACAAGGGGAGGGAAATCTTGAAGTCCAGGCAACACCCCTGTTACTCACTGACAAATCATGAAATAACAGAGGTAACATGAATGCACATCCTAGCACACTGCTTTTGTGACAGAATTCTGATTGAAATGGTAAAAAAGCAGTAAAACCTGCTGCCAGGTTTTGTAATTTCCTTCCCATCTTGAGAGATAGCAAAAATGTAACTGGGAACACCTTTATTTCAGACATATGTTCCAGCTTTCCCATGTTTTTTTTAATTTAAAAATTTGGTTTTCCAGTATATATATTGCTTCAGCCTCCAAAACAGCATGAATGTATCCAAACTGCCCAAAAGGAATTGTCCTTGGCCCACACCAGGACCCCAGATATTCAGTGGAATCATCTGGGGCAGCACTAGTTGGCCTGGAATGAAACCATGCTGAAAACTGTTCTGGATATAGAACAGTATGAGCAGCCACAGTTTAGTGCCTGTGTCCACTTCCAGCAGGGCTTCATTTACTCAGGCAGCTGTACCCTCAGCTATTTCCATTTGGGAATTAAAACTAGTTCTGAGGTCCATTTCAGATTTTGTTCACTGGGGTGTTACAAGCAATATACTTAAGTAAGTACCTTGAAAACCTGTAAATGTGTATTTATAATATTAAAGAGGAAGGTCAATGAAATATCCTGAAGACTGCCCATGGAGACTTTTAATAAACACAACAACATGTCAAGCTCTTGCTTTTTTGAGTTATAGATTGGTATAAATTAATTAACAGAAGTGAACTGCTTCCAAATTTGAACTGTAATGGCCTGTGCCAAAAGACTTCCACAGTGCTGAACACACATTTTATTTCCTATCTAATGTCTAATAAAGGTATTTCAAGTGCCCCAAGAGCAGCTGTAGTTATGGAAGTCAAATGCAAAGAGCACAGAAGTCAATAGAAAGATTCTAAGGTTTACTCCAGCCTTTCTTGCACTTTCTTCCAATTTTATGTGGAAGTTTATGGGGACCTGTCAGAAAAAGTTTAATCTTCAAAGATTTTTGTTGTTTATGTGTAGACTAAAGCTACTGAATACAAGAAACTGCCCAGTAAAGCTTCATCAAAATAGAAAAAATCCAAAAATAAAGGTCTACACAGTTTCATTCTCATAGAAAGAAAATCTCGTGGGGAAATGCTGGATTTTAGAGCTGACCAATGTGCCATCCCTCTGTAAATTGCACTACACATATCCTCAGTGAATTTGGGATATATCCAATACACTCTCAGCCTCACAGCATTTAAAATCTCTTGTCTGTAGCCTTTGATGGACTCCTGTAACCTTCTGCTACTCTGGGAAAATTTACTAGATTTCAAAGGATAAAAATTGATTTCGTTACTGGACCAAAAGATTCAGCAGTAATTCCCAGTTTAGTTACTAGGGACAATCTAAAGTCTAGTTCTAACCTTTCCACACTACTTTTATGCCCTCTCAGTGCCACCACACTCAGCAGATATTTTAATTCAGCTCTTAGGCACCAAACATCAATTCCAAGACTCTCAGCACAGACCTATCGGTACTTCACTCATGTTATTCAGAGTTCTCTCCTTATTCCATTTCCCTCTGAATTAAAGCTGCAATTCAGAAAGGTCAAGTTCTCAGATGTAAATAAAATATTGTTCCTCTGACACATTCATATAAGTCCAAGAGGAGTCATCAATCACTGCTGGTTGATTCAGTACAGTTACAGCAATTTTAGGTCTTTATAAAAGAATTCGCTTTGTATTTTCAGTCTAGACAAAGGTCATCATATCTAACTTTTCCAATACCAAAATTAGGCATTTAGTCTGAAGTAGTCAGCTGTGTTCCTGCTGTAGTTGAAAGGATACTGATATAAAATATCAATAAATAAATAAAATCTAACTAAAGAAGGCAGCAGTTCTGTGATGGGATAAATTGTTCTCCCTGGGACCTAGTCTCTTCCTGCTGACCATCAGAACCCATCTTGACAGATAACTTAGTGAAGGAAAATTATTTCTAGAAAAGTCCAATGAGATGAGTTAAGGGTTTAATTGCTCTGTACCATGATTACATGGTACAGACAGTTTTGAAAGCTTTCTTATCATTGTAGTAATTTCAATGTAAGATTAATAATAATAATAATAATAATAATAATAATAATAATACTTTTTTATCTTAGCATAGTTTAAATTGGAAAGGACTCCAGCTCCACCTACTTTTACCTGTAAAGTAATTTAGTCCATTCCCTCTTCCATGAGCAGAGACACCTTCAACTAGACCTGGTTTCTCAGAGCTCCATCCAACCTGACCTTGAATATCCCCAGAGATGGACCCATTTTCAAACCCATTTTCTGTCTTCTTGATTTGGTAATGAATGGGGATTAGGTGATGTTTCTCAAATCCATGAGTTCTTGGTGTCTGGAATACACTGGATACTCTGCAGTGCTCTACAGCTTCCATTACTGCTTCTTTGTATGGCACATAATTATCTTGTCATGCATTATCCCAAGGCTCTGAAATCTTTGGGACAAAAGGCATCTCAATTCCAGACAGAGACTGAAAGGAACAGTCTTCAAAATTACCATGGCTGACTCCAGGGAGAAAACATCTTCCAGTGCTACATGGGGGTCTCTGTGTGGAGCAGAATCCTCCTGTTTCAGGAGGCAAATTTTGTGTCCAATACCAACATATCATTGTACCGTTCTAAATGAGGCTTCCACTCTTCAGACAGAAAAGAAACCAAAAAATCCATAATAAAATCCATGAGTCTGAATGATAAACTCCAATATAATAAAGATATGAGCTTCTGGAAAAGGGATAGAGATACATGCCCAATCTTAAATATATTTCTCCCTTTGATCTCCAATTTGATGACTAAATACTAAAACGGGATTTGTTTTTCTAGCTGTGTAGAAATAATAAGAAAATTCCTAGAATCATGGAACTACTTATGTTGGAAAATACCTCTAAAGTTATTTAGTGTAAGCATTAACCCAGCACTGCCAAGGCTACCACTAAACCATGTCCCCAAGTGCCACATCCACATGGTATTTGAACTCTTCCAGGAATGGTGATTCCACCACTTCCCTGAGCAGCTTGTTCCAATTCCTGACAAATCTTTCAATGAAAAAATTCTTAATACTCAATCTATGTCCCTCCTTGTGCAACTTGAGGCCATTCCCTCTCCCTCTCCTCCTGTCCCTGTTCCCTGGGAGCAGAGCCAGACCCCCCCACCCCCGGCCATCCCCTCCTGTCAGGGAGTTGTGCAGAGCCAGAACTTTTCTCCTTTTCTCCAGCCTGAGCCCTTTTCCCAGCTCCCTCAGCTGCTCCTCATCAGACCTGTGTCCCAGTCGTTTCACCACTTCATTGCCCTTCTTTGGACATTCATGCGTCCAAATAATTTGTAAATTAAAAATATGTAAATAAAAGGAAGAATGCTATAGTCTTCATTGAACCTAAGGAACACTTTATCCAATCAAGACACCTCCCTGGTAAGGTTGTCATCTCTCATTATTCAGCATTTCACAGTATATCTTCTTATTTCTACTTAGATTTTTTTCTTGAATTGATAAATTCTTTCCTCTTCTTTGACACTTCTTCTTTTCTTTTCCTTCTTTTACTACTAAAATTTAACCTAAATTTCCCTGCCAGAGCTTAAACCTGTCACATCTTGGTCTGTCCTTGTTAACTAATGAGAATAATTATCAAACTATTTTTCAATGTGAATTGTCTACTCAGGCTAAAATAAACCCACCAATCTCATTTTCAGTGAAAATCCCAAGCCTGGCCAACAATTGGAATCCCTAAAGTGAAATAACATGGTTTTATTTACTAAGGCCTTCAGTCTATTCAGTCTGTTTTTTACTGGCATTGAAATAACATTTGGGCAAGATTATATTGCATATCTCTTTTTTTTTTTTTTTCCTAAGTATGGCTGTTTAAAAGCCCATAATTAAAAAGCCTCTGTTAATACTCTGATATTGCCACCAGGATCGAAAAGAGATTAGTGCCAGCATTCTGGGCTACTAAAGCATGTGCATACTATTGAACACACACTCACTGGAATGCTCATTCCCAGGAAGAAAAAAAAAAAGCATAGAAATAGGATTCTTTCCAAGATGCTTCAAGCATCAGCCAAAGGACTAGATCTCTGCGCTGCCTTGGCACAGAGAATCTCTCAGCTGGTGTAAAATTGGCGTACCTGGCTGTTATGTCAGCCTTTCCCTCAATATAGCTTAAAAGTCAGCTGCTGTAATGCTCATCTGGATTCCTGGAACCATGGAGAGCTTTTACAACACTTCCCCCCAGCTCTGGGTTACTCTTTGCAAGGACTGACAAAGGCAGGGCTTGATGTGTTGTGTTAGGATGTAATTTTTTTTTGTGATGGAGAATAAGTATGTACGATAAAAAAAATCTGTATGCAATATTGTTGTATGGCCGTACACGTCCTCCACAGTAGATCAAATATTCCTGGAGAGGAGAGAGCAACAGGCTCAAATACCACTAGAGGTGGAAAATGGGACAGAAAACAGCTGGGTGTGCAAATTTCAGAGTGATTCCCTTACAACACCTGACTTGCTTCCATTGGCCCCAACACTTTAAGTGTGCATGACAAGACGTGAACAGGTAAAACGGTCTGCAGTCCAATTCCTTATCCAGCACCAAGAAGGGCCTGGAGTCAAGGTGGGGATGCCCAGGAGCAAGGAGGGTCCTTCTTGCCAATGCCACAGGAAATCCATTGCATTTTGTCATTTCCTGAGTGTGCTGCAGCTCTGGCTCCAGACAACCTAATTCCTTGTTGTGTCTGACCATGTGTTTGCACCATCTCTGTCTTGAAAGGTTCCAGAGCTCACCCAGAACCTTGGGATTACAAATAACTCTGGAAAATACCACAAAGAATCTGTGGCTGCCCCAACCCTGGAAGTGTCCAAGGCCAAGTTGGACAGGGCTTCGAGCAGCCTGGGATAGTGGAAGAGGGAGAGGTTGGACCTGGATAAGCACTAAGGTGCTTTCTAACCCAAATCTTTCTAGGATTCTATGATTCTATGTCTCTAGGACTATGTTTTTTAAAACATCCTGATTTTTTTTAACATTTTTTTTAGCAAAATAAACTGAAAAAAAAATCTGAGTAATTTAAGCCTATAATTTGATTGATCTTTATTATGGAGAGCCATGTCTGACTTTCTCTTAATTTTATACAGAAAAAAATGTTTGAATCCTACACCTTAACATTATGATAATGAATTTGACATTTTTGGTATTTTAATTAAGCTTTTAAAAAATAACCTTGTTCTGGTGAAGTAGAAATCATTTCAAGCCTGTAAAATTAAAGGAGAGCTGAAGCATGTGTCTTTCCCAGCTATGCTGCCAGTTCTGCTACTGCACTTACAGAAGGCATTATTACAGAAATGGGAAAGCTTTGAGCATAGCAGGAGCCTTCACAGAGATTTCGTAATGTTCAGGACCTGGATAATCACAAATTTAAGCATATGTAGTGTCCAAACAGACATACTTGTTAAAAGAACAGAAAAATGCGCAGACAAAGAGAAACAGCTCTCAAAAAGAGTTTTCATGTATACAGTGACTCTGAACTCACTGGATTGTTTGATACAGAAAGACATCTTCAGTGACAGCATAAAACTGTTTTTCCATGGATTAAAAAAGACACCAAATATAATCTAAAAGTAACAGACATGCTTGAATTTCAGTACCAAGATAAAAATAAAAGCAATTAATACAAGTTTTTGTCACCTCAATGTAAATGAGAAAGACCCCCGAGAGCTCAATAGAATTATTCCAGATTTTCACTGATATAAATCAAACCAGGATTTCACTCATCTTGAACAGAATTAAAATGCAACTTCAAATTATTTAGGTGCTCAGAAATATTTGTCAACATTGAGTGTCATCTTATCTACATGGCTCAGTACCACAAGGTTTGTATGAAATTCAGAAGTTCCCTGCATGAAGGGCTGTTCCTGCCATTAAAAAAAGGCCAGATCCTGCGTTATTTGTAGTCTGAATAAACAAGCCAGATAAAATCAGAGATAAGGAAATTATTTTGTCCCCTTTTTTTAAAGATCATGGAATGAAGCACACAGCAATTAAATGTTGCAGCCAAGGTCACATTCTGATTTGCAATCCATAGCACATTGAGGTTTTGAACCTGTGTTTCAAGCTTCACATCCAAATAAATGATTTTTTTATTATTGCTATTTTTACAGCATAAAACATTTGTATTGGAGATTTATTTGTGGTTAGCAGATGATGTGGTAAATGCAGTTTTGAAAATTATACACCTCAACAATTTTCTTCTTCCATAATATATCCGGTTTTGTTTTGTTTTTTTCATTTGGAGTGACCAGGTTTTATTTTTCTTTCTTTCTTCTTCCATTTGGGGGAGGCCTTTTTGCTTAGGTATCAAACTGCAATCTTACATAAGTCCAAATAAAATAAAATAAAATAAAATAAAATGAAATAAAATGGCTACCTAAATACCATTACCTGAAATTTTTAAACATTAAGACTTCAAAAGGGTTAATTAATTACATTAGCTGTGTCATTATCCTGACAACATTCTGCCTTAGGGCATATAGATCTATTCAGCTGCTGAGTTTGAAAGAGCTGTGTCCTTCTCTCACAGAAGAAAATTCATCAGACATTAAAAACATAGTCATTAGCAGAACATATTGTTTTCTCTCCACCAGATTGAGGAACATCAGATGGAATAATCAAAACAAATATTAAATAAATATATCTCTTTTTAAAAAAATATGGAACCCAGAATTCATCATAAGTCAATAGATTTTTTCCATAATTTGAAACTACTTAATATTTACTGATTATGGAGAACCAAACTAGCCACAGTCTCACATATTTGTAGCAAAAAATGGGTGTAAAATTCTCCTGTATTAGCATGAAAAAATAATGTTATCTCTTTTAACAGGTGTAAATAACTTTACACAGTACAACTCGTATAAATATAGAAAAATTGGTAAAATAAGGAAAGGACAACAAAGATGCTTAAAGGTATGAAACAAGTTCCATGTAAAGGGAGATAAACTGAAATAAATCTCTACAGCCTGGAGAGACTAATTTTTTCAGGATGGGACAGAAATCTATGAAATCATGACAATCATGGAGGAGGCAAAGAAAGAACAATTATTTGCTGTTACTTGTAATACAAAATCTAGTAGGTATCAAATAAAGTTATCTAAAGGTGGGTTCAAAATGATTAAAGGAAAGTACTTTTTC
>JAYDZK010000169.1:109223428-109235359 GCA_034509185.1 Euphonia xanthogaster | reverse complement strand
TATTCTATTCTATTCTATTCTATTCTATTCTATTCTATTCTATTCCATTCCATTCCATTCCATTCCATTCCATTCTATTTTTATAGAAAATGAACAAACGTTTTAGCCAGTGGATCTTTATTGTCATATATGAATGTGGTCTATAACACAGACTAATCCACAGTTTCTGTCTCCCATTACTGCAATTTATTTCAGGGGTGTTCTGGTACCTTCTGTGGAAAAGAGTTAATGGAATCCTTAAACTGAAATCAGTAGGACAATTCAACAAAAGCAAATGTCAAAAGATACAGTTCTTCTGATTCATCCTTCATATAAGATGAAATTAGGCTTGAACCAAGAAGAACAAGGAAGCTGCCTCTCTTGGCACCAGTAATTACGATCTGGGGTGGCACCAAAAGTCCTTTCTTTGTTTTGAACCACTTTGACAAATGGTGCAAGTAACAGAACTGGAAAAGACAGAGCACTTGGCAAAAGGCTGTAAAATGGCAGAATCACTGAAAGTGTGTTATAAAGCATGCAAGAAGGAAATACTCCCCCAAGCAGGACATGTCAGTTGCATGGGAATGGCTGAGAAAAAACAGTTGCTTAAAGACTGTGACTTATGAACGTCTGCGATGGAAGCAGAAGAAGTGCCATAGGGGGGTAGAGCAGATGAGAAATGGATTAAGCCTGAATGTGGAGGAGAAAACTGGAAAAGTCAGGCAAAGTTTCTGAGGTGGAAGACGACATGCCCTAGGAAGACATGGAAAGTTGGGATGAAAAGAAATTCTCCCTAAAGGCACAGACCTTGTCTATTACGTTCTGCAGTATTTCAGGAATTAGGTTAGAGGACAATGATTTTGTACTTTGCAAAAAATCCTGTTTTTTCCCAATAAGAAAAGACTACACATATACCTACATCTATATTTATACCTACAGTTTGTAGCAAACTAATACTTATACCATTATATACCTATACAGGTGTATATATGAAAAGCACATTGCTTTGTGCTTTTGTATTGCGCTGTACTTTTGTATTGTAATTTTCTTCAAAGGGATTGAAATGTTTAGGAAAGAAAGAAAAGCTTATTAGGACATGAAGAAGAGTCTGCTGCTGTTAGTTAAATTATGGTTCGGGACACAGTTGTTACAGTCTTTGGCTTTCTTCTCAAGTCATTTTTTACTGCAGGTTGGAAATTGGTTATATATATACATTAAAAAGACAATTCTATTATCATCAAAAATTAAGACTTTTTTCAAACTGTCAATTTCATTGATTTTTTTCCCCCTGATCTCAGAATGGAATATTTCCATTCTCTTATTTGAGATTACTTTCTAGAAAGCAAAGAATGTTGTGGGGAAGGATATTAAGTTTAGGAAATACAAAATAAAAGAATTTTTCTGTGATAGCTTTTTTTTGATGCCCTCATAACATTATTTTTTACAGTTTCACTTAATAGAAAAACCATTTTGGAAGAACCAAAAAGAACTAACCGTGTAAAGCAAAATATCCAGTTCTTGCCTAGAGCTGCTTATGACGTCAGTACCCTAATAAATCATGATAAAAACAATGTTTCATATTCATAGACTTGATATGGTCTGAATTTATGAAAATAAGTAAAATAGAAGGGTACAAATGATAGTTGCCATCAGTTTGCAAATATGGGTACCCAGGAGGAATATGGTGACGCTGTCAGAGCACCCAGGGATAGGGTTAGGAATTCACATGGAGGTTGATTCTCACTGAACACACAAAGATCAATAGGACAGCCTACTATGGGAAGGAAGATCAGGAAAAATGTGGATTTGGTGCTGAATGTTGCAGGGGATCTGGTGATAGATGACACAGAAAAAGCTGGAAAACAGATGCCATATTTTCCTTGATTTTTCCTGGTAAGATTTTCCTTCAGCAGTTTCAGAGACCAAAAGAAAAATTTGGAGCCAGGAAGACTGACCATCAGTGGATGACGAGCAGCATAGGGAACTTGTATACAAGTGGATATATTCAAGCCCAGAAGACCTGGTGAGACATCCCAGGAGTATTGAGGGAGGTGGGTGGTCACTCACAACCACCTTGGAAAGGCCATGGCCACTGACAGAGATCCCTGAGGACTGGAAAAGAGCAAACCTCTCTCTTATCTTCCAGAAAGGACCTGAATGACGATTCAGGAAAGTACAGATTGATCAGCTTGCCCGGCTGGTGGAGCAACTCATCCTGGAAACCTCTTGCAAATGTATGAAGGACAAGGAGGCAATGAAGTGTAGGGAATACAGGATTATGAAGGGAAAAACATTCCTCCTCAACTGGATAGCTGTGTGCACTGAAATTAATAGGACAAGGGAGCAGTGGGTACTGTTCATTTTAAATTTGAAAAAGCTTTCCATGGTGTCTGACATAACAACCATAGGCAAGTAGATCAAGAATAAAATAGAGAAGAGGGCAGTGAGGTGGATTGAAAGTGAGCTGGTCTCCCAGCCTCAGGGGGCTTATAACTGGCACCACAAAGTCCAGGAGTCACAGTGCCCAAGGGGTCACTGCTGGGCCAATGCTGTTAATCATTTTCAATGGCCAAGATGATGAATAGATGCAAGTCTATAAATGGTACAAAACTGCAAGGAGAAGTTGATATGCAAAGTGGTCGTGCTGCCATTTAGAGAGACTTCAATAAGCTGAAGAAATGAGCCAATGGGTACCTCCTGGAATTCAGGAAAGGAAAATGCCAAATCCTTGGAACAGAAAGGAATAATCCCATGTGCCAGTACAGACTAGGGAATGCTGGGAAAGCAGCTTGGAGGGAAAAGACAGGGGGATCCTAGTGATTCTATCAAACTTGCAGACGGTGATTCTTTAATTTCACGTAGACCACTTTTGAACCAAAATCTAAACAGAAATTTGAGTAGAAATTTGTTGTTTTTCTATGTATTATGACTCACAGACAAACTGCTTAAATAATTTATAGGAACTATCCACAACAGATAGGACAGATTAGCCATTCACCCTCTAGGAACAAAAATCATCAACATGGGTATCATGAAGATGACTGAAAAGTGGCTGACACTGCATGAGTTGATACTGCTTCTAACAGGAGTGGAGCTGTCACTTTCAACACCCACTGCTCAATCCATTCCTACTGTCCTCCCAAAGCCATCTCAGTGCACTAAAATATTTATAGAGCCTTCCATTTCCATTTCCCTGTCAGCTTCTCTCTCTGTATTCCATCGTGGTAGTTTGTATCTATGCATATGATGAGACAGCTCAGAATTTTATTAGCCTGACTTGGGCTGACCACAACATGCATGTGCAAGAGATGCAAAGGTCCTGCCTTTTTATATTCCTGCATGTTGTCAGGGATAATGCAAACTGGAATAGTCACAATACATTTGCTCTGGGGAAGTAAACAGATAAAAGTAAGAAATACATAAATTAAATACTTTGGGAAATTATTGGATATTACTTGTACCCTGTCCAAATTCTATAACCCTTTTTATATATTGAATAAACTCTTACCTCCTCAGTAATCTCATGAAAGAGGCTTCCTGCAGAGTAGAAGAGTGCTTGTCTGTGCATATTCACAGTCTACTTAGTCATAAAAATTAAGTGTTCTTTTGTGGATGTACCTATGGGCTTCCACTGATAGGAAAAAAAGTCCAGACATGTAATCTGAAAATAGGGAATAGCACCTGCCTAACCAATGGACATAGTGAACATTCTCTGGGCAAATTAAGCTGATAGGATCTGGCCCTGAAGTGTCATAGCAAGCCATAAGGATTTTTTAATATGATTTTCCTTATGTCACAGAACAAGAACGTGGGAAAAAGGAAGAGGTGTGACTTGGAGAACATTACATCATCCCCTTTCACTGGCTGTAAGGACACGTAGGCCATAAACAAAGGGAATTGCTTTGGAAAGATTTGAAATGGAGATTGTCCTAGAACAGCTGAGGGTTTTGAAACTTGTTAGAATATGCAAATGGATTTGAGAGCTCAGATGAGCTTTCAAAATATATTTCATAACTAAATATTATGAACCAAAGAATGTTTTTGATCCCTAATAACTGGCACTGGTGAAGTCTTAATTTATCATCATTAACAAAAGACCTTGACCACTAAACAACGGCAATATTGGTTTCAGTAGATGAAAAATAAACTAGAAAAGAGGAAAAAAAGAAAAAAAAAAGAGAAAGCAGAGAATATATATTGTTTCCTTAAACAAAGATTGAAAATGTATATTGAAAGTGCCTTGTGAATTCAGAAGGGAAGGATCTGCCTTTTCCTTTGAAGAAAAGGACTTTTGTCACATGGTGGGATTCTTGGAGTTTTCCTGTGCAAGGCCAGGAGTTGGACTTGATGATTCTTGTTGGTCCCTTCCAGCTCGGGATGCTCCATGCTGCTGTGATTCTACTTAGACTGTCTCCAGACAATAAACACGTGGCAGTTTACAGTACAGTCTGCTTGGCTACTCTTGACAGTAAGAGGTGATCTTAAGTAGATTTTCAGTCATCATTAGAAGTGAGCACAGATTACACACTATAATTCAGAAAGACCATGAGATCCAGTGCATATACCAGAATCTTGAATTTCCAGGAAGGATATGAAAAATAGTAGCAAAAATAAATGTTCCAAGACCAAGCTACCCTGAAGATCTTCCCCACAAAGAAATAGATGTTCACCATTAATTTATTGTCTCAGATTTATTTGTGCAATCTGCAACAGCATGGGACATACAGACAGGAGACATTTTTCCTGATTCCTCATTCCAAGCAATTCATTGTGCGTTCTGGAATGGTACTGCTAGTTCTGGTTTTTAGGGTAGTGTTGCTGTCATCCAAATTCCTTTATAAAGCCCCAAAAGATCATTGGGTGAAAACCATTCCAAACATATGAAACACTTTTCTTCTTTTGATATTATTGTACCAATAATCTTTGCTGCCCTTTGTATTAAATTTTCTACTCATAGCACCTGCAGTACTAGGATTACAAAGAATTTTATTGCAATAATACATAATTTTTTCATACCCGTGCTTTGACACCATTCCCACAGGGGGAACTTTCTGACATCACCAGGACCAACAGGACACTTACTGTAAAAAGAAATAAATCACTCCCTAGGTTACCTAAGTAAATATTTAAAACCTTAAATTTATTACATATTCTTGAAAATCTCAGTTGAAACTTTTGCAAAAACCCCTGCAATATATTTCTTATTTATGGATCATTAATTTACTGAAAGCTCACTGTGGGTCATTTCTTTACAGAGTATGGAGAAACAAGGTGCTGCTCACTAGAACTGGTAAATATTACAAAGTATCTGTGAACATGCATTTTGAATACAAATCAGAAAATTTCCATTACATATGCAATCTCCTTTTTTCATTTCCCATTATATACTCAGCAATATTA
Organism: Euphonia xanthogaster; assembly: GCA_034509185.1. Lineage (NCBI taxonomy): Eukaryota > Metazoa > Chordata > Aves > Passeriformes > Fringillidae > Euphonia > Euphonia xanthogaster. The sequence continues at coordinate 109,229,980 of JAYDZK010000169.1, read as the reverse complement.
TTGAAGAAACAGAGTTTTATAAAAGCTCATACAAATGCTCATTTCCTCAGTCTACGATCCGACACAAGGAAATACTGATAAGGTTATCTGCTTCTTTTATTGGACTTATTAATTTTGCTGAATATATTCCAAGACATGATGTATCCTTCAGAGCAGTCAATGCAAAACTCAACATTAGAGGAGGAACGAAAACATGCTTATTGTGCAGTGCTGTGATAGGTCAGCTTTGGAACTTCAGAACTGCTGGTGTTCACAATTTCTGAGTGGCAATTATTCAGTATCTCAAAAAAGTACCTTAATGTACACTGAGACAGCTCAAGTGTCATAGTTTCCTGCCGAGGTCCTATAAAGCATTTCAACTCAATAAAGGAAAAATAAATTTCTTAGCATAAGGTCACTAGGACAATAAAAATTAACACATATCATTTTATTGCCAGAGGAGCCGGGACCTGATTCAGGTTGTTTTATTCCTACTTGTTCAAAATGTTAATAGAAGAGTTTGTTCTTTAGTGATGTATGCTGCCTTATCCTATAAAGTCATAAATACATAAAATGTTTCAAATATATTTATGTGACTTATATATAGAATTAAATGTGTCTTTTTATAAAAATTATATACATAAATACAATTATGTGAAACTGTTTTTCCACATTTAAAAAAATTTGTTGCAAAGATTTTAAGAAGAAATAGATCTTCTCCAGAACTCTCTGTGTAGAAATAAATGCACACAAGCAATCTATGGGTCAAGAGCTTTTAGGGCATGACAGACTTAGGGAGCAGGAATAGCTGAAACATTCAGCACATGCCATTGTCCCATTGTGCATGGCCATGCCTAAGACATCTGCCCAAGACCCAAAAATGTCATTTGCATCGAAAGTCTCTGTTGAAAGAAGCTTAAATTTATGCTCAATAAAGCTTAAATTAGGTTCAATGAAAAAATCAGAAATTGCCTGACTGATATGCCAGAACACTGATCAATTCTTTTTGATGAAAACTTCTTGCAGCCAAACATTTCCATCTTGGGCCTAATGCTTATTCAAAGAGAATTGTCTCTGCTTCTTTTGCAGAAACAAAGTGAAATGGGAAATAGTGAGGCATAAAGCCTTTATATTCCTATGAAATACCTTAGCACCTCTTGTTTTGTTTCAGGTATAAATATATATTCATGTGCACCTAACTAATATGTATAAAGAAATATTAGTTATCAGACTCTATATACATATAAATCTATTGAGCATATCGGTGTTGGATGTCCCAGACCAGATCTTTGTAGATAGGCAACAATGTAGATTGGTCTCGTTGGAAATACCAACAGCCAAAAGGGCTTCAGGTTTAAATAATTCTCTTGCCCTTCCAGGTGGTTCATCACTCCAGGTCAAGTTCAAGATGTATTGATGAAGTAGCTTAAGGGAAGGTCATAGATCTCCAGCCTGCCTTCCCTGGGGTCTCCAGGAAAAAAAGGGTATTTTGTGGCCAGATGGAATCTCATGCCAGTTATCAGACAAGAATAAGACTACCAAACAAAACAAACCTCATTTAAAATCAAAATTAGCTTTCCAGTGGCTGGAGATAGATTTTTTTCCATTTGTGCAAAGAGTTTTAAAATAACAATTTAGCCTTCTGATATTTGTAGTATTTTTTGGTAGGTGTCATAACTTTTACTGATGTGGTCTTCATAGGGCAAGTTGGATCTCTTTATTTAAACAAAAAACTTTCATTACCTGTGCACCCACTGAATGCTCCCCTTCAACAGAGCTTTTCTCTTTTCCTCCCTGCTCAGCCCTTGGATCATCTTAGCCAAAATTCTTCGAAATTTTCTAGTTTTTTGTTTTGCTTCTGTGATGGGGATCATCCAGTGTAACTGACTTCCGAGGCGCTGTGAGGTTTTTTTTGAAACTACAGGCTGGAAAAATGTTAAAAAACGACCTGCAGGATGCCTCTCCCTATGAATCCATGAGGAGAGAGAGCTGGAAATGATCATCTATTTTAAAAAAAGGTACAGTGTTCTTCCACATGCAAATTACCAGAGATCCAACTCACATAGTTCATATCCCTATAGGAGGAAATACAGCAGAGCTGACAGATGTCATCGGTTGACTTAAATGACTGTATAAAAATTCACAACGTAAGTCTTTTATCTACAAACCCCGCATGTTTAAGAAAAAAAACTGTGCCAGTGGTTATAGGCTACTACCTTGACTGCTAAGCCTTTGTCACCTGCAATTCCATGGGTAAACAGTTCTAAATTATGGGACTCATTCAACAATATCAATAATTTTAATATAAAATGGTAAAGACATGGATTTTTAAAACCAAACCAGAAAACAACCAAAAATTACTGTTGTGCATGAATGTTTCTTTATGATCCAACTTGCAACATTTTTATGGGCTGCATGTCTGAAAGAACATACATATAATGATGTTTAAAGTGTAGTTCAGAGCAAAATTATTGCAGTTTTATATATATAGTGAAGCCATATAACAAAAGAGCAGTAGCTAGTGTTTGCCCTTATATGAGATGCAGTCATATAATAGAGAGCCTTAAAGCTAGGGTTTACTGTACTTTGGGAATTAATCACATAAACTATAAATTGGGTTCAACAGGCTGGCTGGGTAAATAGGCGCAGCTAATGAGGACACTATGAGATCTTATAAGAGCGCTGACTGCCCCAGGACAAAAGTGCCGAGCTGCACCTGATGGAAAACTAGAAGACATCAAAGCATAAAGGATTAGTGCTCTCACAGTGTTGAGAAATGGCCAGGGGGAGATTCACCAACTTATTACCCACATCCAAGCTAATCCTGTTATCTGCAAAATATGACTGTGTTCAGGAACTGCCACCACCTAAACTTGCAGGAGACTAATTCTGTGTTTACATGGACAAAAGTGTGGGGAATTTTCATCTGGGCAAAGAATATGAGAGAAGGGAATTTTTAAGGGTTTCCTTTGTATCGCATGCTTGAAGAGGGGGAAATATAAAATTAGTTCTTTAATGGCTATTCCGTATCCTATATAGATATCCTATAGGATAGGATCCTTTCTCTGAGAATCCAGGGCAAAAGTCACGTAAAATGTGTTCACTCTTGTTTAGTTGCACTTTCCTAAAAGAAAATCAAAATGCATTGGAAGTACCTTTGAAGATGAGAGGAATTAATAGTTCCCCAACATCCCTGCCCAGGAAATCTTTTGTGCAGCAAATGTCTGCCTGATGTTTTTTTCAGAGCAATAAAAGGAGGTGAAAAATATCCCAAGGTCCTTGCCAGCACACCACAAAAATATAATTCATTATACAGCCTAAGGTATGTGAGTTGGCTCAAAATTTTTTTTGGAAAAAGTTTATAATTACCAATGCTAGGAATCTAATTTCTTTTTTATACCAAAGATCCATTTGGTATAACAGCACCTATAGTGGAAAAGAGATCTTATTTTTCAATTTGAATGAAACAGAAATAGACCAAACAGTACCTCTTAGAGCAGATAATTCCAGGGAAAAGGTCTGCAAGTTATATTTAATCTAAACATGCAATATGTTTCTTCCAGTGGCTCATCAGTGCCAGGGATGGTTGCCTCCAGGGCAGAGTTTAGGCGTGATTACCCAGGCAAGCCCATGGCTAAGCATTTATATGGCATTAAGGAGCACCCCCAGCACACAGATCTTGCAGGCAAGGATTTATCTAGCTATCTAAAGGGAAATGATTAATTTTGTAGGTTTTAATTTTTAGGGATGTAAGGATGCCAGAGTGCCTGGTGATGGGAGAGACTCATTGTGAGGATGGCATTGCCTGCAGGCTCCCCTTGGCTTTCTCACTGGTGCTGTTTGACAGCACCACACCAAAGCTGTGAGAATACTGCAATTAGAGACCTCCATTAGCAATGGAAAATAAGCACCCTGAAGAGAAGGATGTGGTGATTGCCTGATGTGAGTGAATCAAACAACCAGGGGTAGATTGGTGTGGTGACCCCAGGGTACCTGCGGAAACAAATTTATACCCTTGACTTGCATGTCAGCCCCTTCTCACCTGTGTGTTTTCTAACCCTGGACATATCTGGATTACTTCTTTTCCTTCTCCCTTAGTATCACCCAGTCTAGTAACCAGAATGTCCCTTGAATCTTGATAATTGATGTCCCCAAATTCTTGATAATTTACTATTTTTCAACCCAGAGTGCAATGGATCCTCCTCTGTCAATATATCTGGATCTCCTGATGTCATTTTCAAATGTTGGACTTGATGACCATGGAAGTCTTGTCCAACCTTAACGATTCTGTGATTCTTTGAAATTGTCAGGAAACAGACCAAGAAATGCTCATGGGTTAATTCAGCTGCTTCCTTCATTTGGTAAGGTGAGGTTATTTCATTCATAAAACTGATATAAACTGAAAAATCAGATACTGAGATCTCTCAAAGTCCTCTTGATTTTACTAAGTTCTTTGTTTTGGAGAGTGAAAAATATTTAACCCTCTTTTTAAAGATACATGAAAGCTCCACTTTTACATCTTGGCAGAAATTCTTCCCTGTGAGGGTGGTGAGGCCCTGGCACAGGTTGCCCGGAGAAGCTGTGGCTGCCCCATCCCCAGAAGTGTTCAAGGCCAGCTTGGACAGGGCTTGGAGAAACTGGGATAGTGGAAATTGTCCCTGCCTATGGCAGGAGACCTGGAACAGGATGGACTTTAAGAGCCTTCCAACCCCGAACCATCCTGGGATTCTATAATTCTACCATTTTCTTTTTCCCTAACAGACATGTCTCTACCCTGAGTTTTTACTGAGATAATCCTTTAAATTTTATTTTATTCCTCTGAAAATGTGAAAAAAAAAATACTGAAAATGTGTCAATTTTTGGATTCAAAGCCAAATAATTTAATTTTGTAAGAATAAAATGCCTTTGGATTTAACTCAAAATAGATCCATATTTGGCAGTTTTTAAACTTCCTAGGAAATTTGACTGCCAGAGACATCAGAGTGCTATCAATGCAGTGAAGAACAGCTTCAGCTAAGACACAGCTTCTTAGAAAAAAAAAAGGATAGAAAACACCGATTAATAAATGAAGCAGTTATATGGAGCATTGATATTAACATAAATTTCTACATGTTTGCCTGATTATGGGCTGAAAAATCTTTCTTACTTCTTCATCTTATTTAAACCAAAACGAATGGAGCAAGACTAAACATTGTGGATTCAAAACAAGAAGGAAAAGAAAACCTGATTCCTGCCCGGAACCTGTAGGGAATGACAGGATAGTCCTGACAACTGCTTCCCTTCTCATTTTAGACATTTGCTGATCAAATGAAAAGGAAGAATGAGAAATAATAATATCCATTAATAATTTTGTTTTTCTTATTGATTTCACAAACTCAAGTACAGTTTTGGATGACAGAACAAAAGCCTCAGAATAGATGTATATACAGCTAAAGAAAAACACTAATTTTGAAGCTATGATTTATACAAATATTATATTGATCCATAAATTTAATCCTTAAATTGAACATCATGAAGGAGAATGATCTTATGAAAGGTTTTCTGATTTCAAGATTCATTAGATTTGGTTGAAATTGTGCCTGCTATTATTTTCTGACCTCTTCCCTGATGTTTTTTTCTTCTTATCCTGGCTCTCTTCCTCAGCAAATTCACACAGACAATAATCCTGATATAATTTGCTGTTTAATTTTTCAGGTGTATAAATTACCTGTTGGCAAATAAGACTCTCGCAAGAACTCAAAAAGTTGCATTCTGAAATTTACTTTGGACAACATGTGGATCCCAAAATTGACCAATGATCAAAATGTGTAGGATGATAGAATCAGAGAATACCCTGAGTTGGAAGGAACCCACCTGTGTCATTGACTCCAGTGATCAAATGCAGCAAGGCAACAAGTGCCTGATGATTCCAGAATGAGTCCATATAATTTCCCTTGGCCCTTGGCAGAAATCAGCTCCATTTGGTGATCGTTACCTTCTTCACCTAGTACATACATTTACAGATTTATATAAACATTTTTTGCAGCTGAAGAAAAGGTAAAACTCTATGGATCAATAACTCCTCCCTTTTCACATCCTCCTCTCTGCCCACCACAAATCAGAAAACACTGAAAACAATTAGTTTATATTCCTTAGATTGAAAATAAAATTTTTTCTCTGTAGTCCAATCTGGATCACAAAAAGTGACAAGACTGGAGGCCTTCTCTTGCCCCTAAGACCTTTTGGAAGTAAGTCTACAAGGTATTTTTTTTCTGTTAACTAAATATTTTGCTTTTATTTCCCACAGCTATGGAAAAAGTCAATATAACAAATTTCAAACTACCAAAGAATATTTTCCTTTGTAGCTGCAGAACTATGATGCCTTTACTTTTTCTGCATTGATGTTTTATGTTTCTGAGACACTCAGAGAAGGGAAAAACAAGTTGCTTTTCAGTGAGTTCTGAGCTCCCAAGTACAAAAGAAACCTGGAGCTACTGGAATGGGTCAAGTAGAGGCTGCAAAGATGATGGAGGGACTGGAGCATCTCCCTGAGGAGGAAAGGCTGAGGGAGCTGGGGCTGTTCAGCCTGGAGAG
>JAYDZK010000169.1:109171585-109223328 GCA_034509185.1 Euphonia xanthogaster | reverse complement strand
GCTGAGGGAGCTGGGGCTGTTCAGCCTGGAGAGGAGACACAGCTGAGAGGGGCCCTCAGCCCTGGGTGTCCCTGTGTGCAGGGAGGGCTCAGTGCAGGGCCCAGGCTCTGCTCCAGGGCCCAGCAGTGGCACCAGGGGAACAGGCAGGGACTGATCCCAGCAAGTTTCACCTGGATAGGAGGCAAAACTTCTTTCCTGTGCAGTGACTGAGCACTGAACAGATTGTCCAGAGACAGCTGGAGTCTCCCTCACTGGAGATATTCCAGAACTGTCTGGACACAATCCTGTGCCCTGTGCTCCCTGCTTGACCAGGGAGGAGGGACCAGATGAGCCACTGTGGTTCTTTCCACCCCTTTTTTTTGATTCTGTGATGCTGTGTGCATTTAAGGGACATGTGATGAGTCATTAGTTCACCTCAACTTTTACAACAAACTAAAAGTTAGTTCTCAACAATATACTCAGTGGGTAAAGAGGGGACCTACCCCAAAGATCTGTATTTGTTTGCAGAGCACGTAATGATCTATGGGCAGGTCAATCTGTGTAGTCTGTTGGAACTCTTGGTGTGCTACCCACCATCACAAATTGATATCTGAAAGGTTCAATTACTTACTTATATTAGGTGAATTCTACTTTTTCCAATAATTTCTTCATTTTCTTTTCCAAGTCATGAATGTCCACACTTCATCCATTGTTTTTTCTATTTCCTAATAATCTTTTCATACCCAGAACAGAAATGTTTTCAGCATTGGCTAATGTGTACCTTTAAGTTTTTCATAGAACCACAGAATAGTTTAGCTTGGAAGGGACCTTAAAGGTCATCTGGTTCCAATTTCCTGCCATGGGAAGCAACACCTTCCACTAAACCAGTGTACAAATACTCCCAAATATTTTGGATTGCTTTCATGACAAGATACCGGATGTTCTGTTTGCTCACCTTGGTATAGGACAATTCATACACAAGATTAAGTCTGGACATTTTAAGTTCACTTGTAGCTCTATGGAGTTAAACAGTGACAAACTCACAAAACTAAGTCACAGTTTGCAAGGTACATTCAAAATTTTTGGATAGATTGAGGAGCAGGAAAGGCCTGAGGTGAGCAGTGTCTTTAAAAGAGTCGTCAAAGTACTCTGGGCCTGCTCATGGCCATGTTTGGCTGGAAAGCTCTAATTAGATTAGATATACTTAGCTAGAAGGCAGAAAGCTTAAAACATTAACTTTTTAAACATGTGCATACATTTGGACTATAACATATTCTGCTTTTTGGAGGTATACTCTGAGTAAATATCTTGCCAGAATGATATTATCCCTTATTTCCTAAATAGAAATATTCTGTTTCAGAGTGCACACACACAATTCTTTTATACAGTGTTGAGAGAAGAGCGTGGATCCAGAAATGGTACTAGTATCTTCTTTTTTTTAATTAAGAAATACATAGAAATGCTACACATTTGCTGACATTATGAATTTTGATTTTTATTTTTCTTTTTATATTTTATAGAACATTTGTTTGTTTATGATTACTGAGGAGAGAGCTATATAAGCTTTTTTTTTTCAATAGGGATTACTCAAAGCTTTCAAACAGTATGAAAAAACTTTAATTTTGTTGTCTTAGCACAAACTAATGGAGAAATACGTGATCCCACGGCAACCTACCTTCTATGGTTTCCCTCTCCTCTACTTCCCTCTTTGCTGGGGCACACAAGACCCTTGCCTAAACATGAAGGGTTACAAAAAACCGCAGAGTCTAAATAACTTCACTTTGGGAATTGCATAATGTTGGAAAACTGTTAGTCTCACAAAAAAATCCCACTGGGAAGAACTGAGAGCAATATTGGATCAAACAAGAGTGAAGTGATAATTTGTGACCTGAGGAGTTAAAATGAATGACTATTTGTGGGATTTTTTTTTGTACATCCACAAGGTGATCAGGAAGAACTTTTCTGTTTACCTTTGTTTTTGAAGCTATTTACTAGATAGAGTGAGTAATAAGAGGCTTGTCCAGCAGTTTTTGTTCACCTTTTATGTTCTGTGTCCATCCATTGGCACAATTGCTGGGTTAGTTTTTATTGGTTTTGTTTGTTTGCTTGTCTGGTTTTAAAGACAAGGTCCTACAAACACATGGGAACATGAGGGGTTTTTAACTGGGAAATAGTGTCCATAAATACTTATTCTGGGATTTAGGAGGCCTTAGAAATTCCTTTTCTGAAACTTCAGTTCAAGACTTTAATCTTCTGAACATTTATAATGGGACCTTGGGAGATCTGCATTTGAGATTCAGCATTGTATTCTACACATTTTGCATTCCAAATCTGGAATTACTTCGTTAGACTCTTGTTCAGAACATCCCGGAAAATACAATTCACAAATAAAGTCAGATTTAACACAGTCACTGGTGATTTGTGATCTTGGGCTTCAATCTTCTTAAGAGGTGTCTGTATAAATCTCATCTACACACTGACATATTTTTCTTTCAGGAATTTTCTATTTCATGCAATTTGCACCTCTCAAATTATCTCCTGTCCTAGGTTGACTGAAAAATTTAGATTTTATTTTTTTTTACCTGTTCCACTTCACAGATATTGGGTGTGATCCTTCAGGATCTTTCAGGAATTTTCTGTAGTATTGCATGAGTGAAGGTATAGAAGGAAATTTTTCCATTTTTCCATTGTCTGCGAGGAGAGGGTAGGATGTATGGTTAATGTTGAGTCAGGTAACTCAACATTAACAGTTAAATTAGTAGAATTGACTGGTTTGTAAATCTCAATTGGGTTTATATGTGCACCTAGGTTCATCCCATTTAACTGAACTGTCTCAGATTGGGATGAAATTGTCCCAGGATCCCTCTGTAGTCACTCGAGGCAGATCTACACATCCATATCATATGTGGAACTGAGGTGAGGCTCCTTGCACTCTGGGAAAATCATTTCTCTGCACCTTGAACAGAAGGCATTGAGAAGACTTGGCAAAGAGAGATTTGGTGTGGGACTCATTCACCTTCAGTTTTTGCCAAATTGGGTTGCAGGCCAAAAGTCTCTAATCCCTTGGCAATGACAGAGTTTGCTTATTTTTTAGGGCTGCCTAATCCTAAATTTAATACTTAAATTTCAATTCTATTGAAACTTCAAGTGTTGCTTTCACTATATCCAGCTAAGGGAAGTGTGAAGCACTCCAGGGTCTTGTCTCCAGGACTGTGTTGGTTTCTTGATCCCTAAAGGCCTTATGTAACAAGCTCATGCATCTGGAGGATTTTCTTTTCAGAACTGTGACCCTTTCTCAGCTGAGCTACCATCCTGAATTAGCCTTCCTCTAATCTTTTTTCCTCTATACTCAGTGGATTTTGTGTTCTCTCCTCCTCATGTACCCCAGAGAAGATATTGAATGGCCTGGCAACCAAAATACTCAGAGGCTGAAAGATATGAGCTTAATCCACATCAGGATGCTTAGCACCTTGAATTTTGATGTCACACTTCATCCTTACGGAAACAGGAAGTAATAATATTTGCATCCCTTCAGGAGGACAAATTGCATCCCAAAACATCTGGTGGTCTATACTGAGTCCATATACTCTTGTCAGAAGAGTCAGGTTAGACTGCCCTGTAAATGTGCCTAGTCAATAAGAATAGGAAAGCATTAGGCAGACCAAAATTTTTAGAAATAATACAGAGAATTTTAGAGGTTATTTAAAACATGCTGAACCATCAATTTCCAAGTACTGAAAATATCAGTATCCAAATTTGAACCTTAACCAGGTGACTGGATTTCATCTTTTGATATTTAAGGGCTTAAATTTCAGCAAAGCAATAATTAGAAGAGCTATAGTGAAGTCTGCTCCAGCCCTTAGTTAATCTATTCCCCAGTTCCGATTTTTAAAATGTGAGTATTGACACAGGGGCTGTTAGATTGTATCTGTTAAGGATAATGAATTGTCCGTATGCTGTGGTGATGGTTATCACTGAAAGACTCAGGAGAGGAGTGGCCTCAGTAAATCGATGAACAAACTTACTCCTGACAGGGTTGTGAGATCAAGCCCTTAAGCCAAGATATCACAGAAGTCTTGGCAAACAAATCAGATATTTTGTGTCTCAGAAGCAACACTATTCTGCAATGGATAGGGCTTCTCCTCCTTGCAGCACTGAAAATCTTCTGTGATTGGAATAGGGACATCTTGGGGTTTCCTAAATCCTTTCCCCAACAGACACAATCTCACAGCCTCTGCTTCAACACTCACATTTTAAAAATGGGAGCTTGGGGAAATAGATTAGCTAAGGGCTGGAGCTGATTTCACCATAACTCCTCTGGTTGTTTCTTTGCTGAAATTTAAGCCTTTACCTTTCAAAAGGTGCAATCCTGTCTCCTGGTTTAGGTCCAAACTTCAATACTGATGTTCTCAGCACTCAGACTATGATGGTTCAGCATGCCTTAAATAACCACCTAAATCATGCCAGAGACATGAGGGTAGAAAGAAGTGCTTTTTTTATCTGTACCAGGTCTGGGCTGTGGTTTCTTTACTGTCCCTTGCACATTAAGTTTACCAGAGCAATATGCATCAAACTAAGAGACCAAGAGACAATTCTGGCTCACCAAGAAGGCATTTAGACAAAAAAAGAATATAGGCTTGGGAATGTTCCCGAGGAAAAGTTGCTCCCTTACTCTTAAAAGGATACATAACCCTGAACTGTCACAGTTTGCCTAGTGCTGTGTACAGGGTTTTGATGAGTACTGAAGCCAGAAGGCTTTCCTATTATATTTGCCTAGTTGGCATTACCTTTCCATGGTTCCAGGTGAAGTGGTGGTACAATACCCACAATTCCTTCAGCTCCCATACCCACTGCAGCTCCAGCTATAGTAGCTGACAATGTAATATTCATTCAGCAGCTGATTATAATTAAAAATATCAGAATAATTAAAGTCCTCAGCTTGACAAGCAGAGCCATAACTTTGCCTTCAGACATTCCTCTCTAATTAGTTAATTAATCCTAATGCAAATTATAAGCAATAATTAGTCAGCCAAGCTTGACATAAAAGTCTGCTGACTTACAGCTAAAAGGCTTTTCTGGTTGTTGGTTTGTAGGTTCTTAAGGTGTCTTTTGTCCACTCACAGTTTATGTGTCTTGGGTCCTGTTAAGTCACTGCTGATGTATGGACGTGAAATTAGTTTGCAGAGTGAGAAAACACAGCTATAAAAATTTGCACTACCATAGGCACTATTTTATTTGCTTAATAAACTGGATAGTCAGAATGTGTATAGAATATAAATGCATCACATATGCATCCTAATGTAATATAAGCAAGTTGTTATACAATTTCATACATTTAAGGTCTTTCACGTTCCCAGATTTAGCAGGATTTATCTACCTGTAGATGGTCTGAGATGTTCTGGTCAAAGACATAATGTAAGCTTCAATATGATTTTAAGACTAAGCAAGATTCTGATCTCCTGTATGACAAATGAAATCAAATTCTTTCGTACTAGGATAACTGGTATTTGATTCATGTTTTTGCATAGGTTTTTAACTGTTAAAGTGAGACAATTTGAATTATCATCAGATAAATCAGAAGTGTGACTATTGCTTTTTCACATGGCAATGCAGCTAATATCAGTGAGCTGCATTCCACAAAGCCCCAGCGCTGTCATATCTCTGAAATACTCATGATTGATTTGGAACACTTACGGATGTTTATGTGTTTATTCTTCTAAAGCATTTTTTCTGAAAGTGTTCCTATTCACATTGAAAAAAAAAAAAAAAAAGTCGCAGTGCTTAAAAAAGTGGAAGGCAAAAATGGAAAAATTATTCAGAATGCATAAATATTTTGTAGTGAGAATACTTTTTCTAACAGAGACATAATTAGAACATATTTTAACACTACACTATCTTGCTTTCAGTCTAATTTCTCATGTTGTTTAAGGTAAGTGGGATCACAGGACCATAAGACATCTTGCTACATTCATTGTACTCCTCTGAGAAGCCTGGTTAAGTGGAAAGTTTCCCGGCCCATGTCAGAGGGTTGGAAGATGCATCAAAAACCATTCTATGTTTCCATGTTTCTCCTTACATCACTTTTTAGTGATGGTTCAATCATGTTAAATATTATGGCTATGAAGAACAAAACCCAGCAGCCTGTGTTTAACCTGCACTTTTCTTAGCCAATGCAGTTATATTCCATGTGCTAAAAACAGAGTAAAGAGAACGGGAATTAAAAAAGCTAGTGTCAGGATAAAACCAGAATAATTTATCTGAATTCCCTTGAATTTGTAACATTTTGACTCATTGTAAACCCTTAAGTGTCTTAATGAGACTTAAGCAAAACTGTAGTCAAGACCCATTTTTATTTGTTAATCCTCTTGTTATTCATCTCACCTTAGTTTAACTGTCTGAGCTCTGGAGAATAAGACCCAAATAGACATTTTCTAGTGTTAGGGAAGTGAAGGGATTCCTATTGTAATCTGGCCTGGATTACCCCTGGGGACATTGATTTTTTTCCATGTCTACAGAGGAAAGATAATGTGATGATAGCCCTGAATTAAGCCTCTCAGTTAAGTGCCTAAAGTTGGGTGAGAAAATCTAAAGCTTGTAAAAGAGCTTGCGTGTTCCAGAATGTGGGAAGACATTATCTATTCATAGTGTTGCCCTACTGTCTCTCTGTTCACTTGATGAAAGGAATGAAATAGAATCAGGGCTATTATTCAGGAAATGGATTTCAAAAGAGCTCTTTCAGGCATTTTTCATCTTTGAATTGGCAGGCTGCACAGAGAAGCCCAAATGATTCAAGAATGAGCAGATAAATTGCCATGGACTTCTTGAGCATTTCTTGAGGCCATCAAGGAATGCAGATTGAAGTATCCAATACACAGATGGGAACTTTTTTCTAGCTTTCCATTGGCAGAATGAGGATACTGGAGTATGTTGAGGTTTGAACAATAGAATCACACAATTAATTGGGTTGTAGGGATCTTCCAGCTCACCCGGCTTCAATCCCCTGTCATGCGCAGGGACACCTTCTACTATCCCAGGCTGCTCCAAGCCCCATCCAACCTGGCCTTCAACACTTCCAGGGATGGGACATCCACAACTTCTCTGAGCAACCTGTGCCAGGGCCTCAGCACCTCCTGATTGGGGTACAGAGTAATCCCAGTTGGTGTAGAGCCTAGAGGAAGATGAGATGGATCATCAACTGACAATTACTTCTCCAGACCCTTCCCTGCACTTCCTTCACTCCTTTCAGCAGGTGTCAGAAATTTTCAGGAATTAATGCAGGGAGATTCTGACCCTCAAGGGACCTGAAGTGTAATCATATACATTTAACTTTTGCATGTGTTCTGGACCTTAGCAAGGTTTCTTTCTTCACCACCACCCCTGAACTTGGATTTCATTATGCAGCATTTTATATGAGTGAATTATTTTTCCACCAATGTGGAAAAATATGAGAGATGGGAAGCAGGCTAGATTTTCTTTTTCCAGTATGCTTGTGTATGAACGGGAGTTATTCTGTTCTGTCAAGGGGAGAATAGATTAAGCATTTTGGAATACACAACCCAAGAGGGATTGTTAATCCTGTTTTTGACAATCGCAAATGTAATACGTACAAACGAGGGGAAGCATTATGCATGATTTTCCTCATTTTACATACAGCACAATACATTATTTTCCACCTCTTAATTCATGTCTTCATTAAGTAAAACTGCTCTAAGTCTAACTGGAGCATAGTGTAGATTTGGCAAAGAATTATGATCTCAACAATGATACATTACGTTTTCTTTTCTTTTTAAAATGTTTTAGGATATGATCTTTTCATTAGCAGATTAAAATACCTGATAAAGAAATGTGTTAATCAGACTTAGTTTGCTTGGCTACTGTTGACTGTCCAGGCCACCAGTTGTAGCTGTTGATGCCATGCCCAGACAGTGCAGGCATCTGCTCTTTTCCAGGAAATTAGGGGTTGAAGAAGACATTTATGCTTCTAGCACATGTATCAAGGCTGAAATCCTAGCACTGTATGGTTTATCTCACTCATCTGTCAATCCTACATGCCTCTGAGGGCATCCCACATAACCCAGATTTCTTTCCTAAGAGGACTGGACTCTACCCATGGTTGTGGCCAGCAACTCTCCTGTATGATATCACTCAGGAGCAGCTCCAGCCCTTCTTGGAACCTTTGATTTGCAGAGAGTCAAATGAAACACCTCCATGTGATTTATGTGGGTTGCTACTTCAGAGCTGCTCTAAATCTTTGTGGGAGATCAGTTTGTGTCCCAGCCAAACCCAACGTGTTGTAACCTCACCCACGAGTGCTGACTCCTCACAGGGGAAGATGCCCTTAGGCTCCAAAGAAGGGGAAAAAAAATAATTTCTTTTTTTTTTTTTTTTCCGCTTAGTAGTGTAATGATTTTAACTCTTTAGCCTTTATTTAACAGGCAAATTCCATCTGTCAAAGAAAACATGTTTTTATATTAAAAGACTGCAGTTGTTTTGGGTCAATTATTGTCAAGACTGGTACAAGATAAAGCAAGGTACTTATTAAACATTAGCTGGAGAGATGTTTAACAGTGGGGTTCTCCAATTAAAGAAAAAATAAATACTGCTTGCTTTTTTAAAATTACTAAATACAAAATGAGTCCTTATAAGCCACTGGCTAAACAGTAACACCATTGTGTTATTGTTACTAAACACTGGAACACAATGAAGAGCAAATTGTATTTCTTCTCAGGAGTAAACACAGGACAATTTTTTTTTGCTCCATGTAGCTGTAATAACCAGTAAAAAGATGACCTGATTTGAATTAGATATTGCTATTGGGATTCATTCTGCTTATTTTTAGTTTTATGTTAATTAACATCTGGCCTAAGTCAGTTCTCAAAATCTCCTCTACAGAGAGTTTTGGGGACAAGCCACTCTTTAAACATGACACTCTTACATTGCTAAGGAACATGGAAGCTGAATTCCATAGTGATTTCCCATATTTCTGTAATCACTGCTCTACACCAGACAAGAGAACAGCTGAAATCAAGGAATTCCTTTCAAAGTCTACAGCAAAGCAGCATAGGAATATGTGGTCTAGATAAAACAGCTTAAGAGTGATCAGAAAAGTCCTTTTCCAAAGGCTGGAATCAATGAGCTGCCCTTATGGTAAGTCAATTATAAGGTCACTGAGCTGAGAAATGCCTGTTTCCCTGTACTTAGAGATCCCATACTTGTCACCAAGGTATAAAACTCAGTAACAAAGTTGATAATTCTAGTAAGAGTAGGAACAGATTCAGGGAGGTGGCAATGTAACTGAGCTATTTTATGTTATTTATTTTATTTATTTTATGACTGTGATTTATTTACACTAAAATCACAGTCAGCTGTGATTTATGTGACAGTTGTCTTCAAGACATGAGATTTAGGCTTGGGAAGAATGAGTTAAGCCAGAAACAAACTTTGAAGAGTTCAACAGTCTCATGTACCAGTTCCAGTGAGAGATGAGATTAATGGTTCAGACTTGCATTTATGTTCTAAATACTCCATATGTTGTACTGAGATGACATTCCACTCCCAAATAAACAAGCACTGCTAAAATCAAGTGTAAATTTAGATTGGACATAAGATAGACCTTTTTTTTTTTTTTTTTTACAATAAGGTTTATGAGGCACTGGCACAATTTGCCCAGAGAAGTTGTGGATGACTCATCCCTGGAAGTGTTCCAAGTCAGGTTAGATGAAGAGGAACCCAATCCAGTTGCAGATGTTCCTGTTTATTGCACAGGACTTTGACTTTAGGATGCTCTTTAAGGTCCGTTCCAACCCAAACTATTCTATGATTCAAATTGAGAAATTTCAAGTTTTCATGAAATAAGCTTGAGTTTTCTTACAGTTTAAGTTATTAGCATAACTTTAGAAAGTCTTTAAACATCACACTTTCTACAACTTGGATAGAATTTCAAGATTCCATATCATTCCATGAAAGTCTCTGAATTCAGACAAAAGGATACTTTTTTGATCTCAGCTCATGCCATCAACTCTTTGAGGGAAGCAGTCAGATTTTCTGTTTGATAAACAACCTTTCTACCTAGAAGAAAATACCAAGGAGAGACCAAGAGTGTCTGAATGAGTGATAAATTCCTGATAGAGAGTGAAGTGCCTGACTGTGCACTGTCTGCTTAAGAACAGTTGGGTTTCCTGAGCAGAAATTCACCTTTCTGGAATGTACATAAGGCCAAACTTTCCCCCTTCTTGCTAAAGAAAGTGGTTGAGCACTAGTTTAGTATTAGACTAAGCAAGTAGCTGTTGCAAGACCTAGCCTGGAGATCTGCATTCCTCCAAGAACAAACCTGAAAGTATTGCAAAAGAGCAGTTTCATAACCCCAGTAACAGTTGAGGTAATGGGGAGATATTACATCTCTTCATTATTTCTTTTCCTGTGAAGCACAGAAGCTAAAGGTCCAAATACCTTCACCATGTGCTCATCAGAGCCCACCTGTAGCGAAAAAAACCCTGCTGTTTCTTGAGATTGCATAATCAGTCATAGAACACTGCTGGATCATATTGGAACTGGCTGCCCAAGCTTTCTCCATGATGAATAAGGGGAAATGGAAATATTTAGAAAAAAATTCATTATCAGTCCAATGAATTCTGCCTCAGAATGCCCACTTATCCATCTCAACAAATTTTGCATCCCTGCCTACCATAAAAGAAGTTGAGGTCACTGGCTCAGATAGGAACATTTACACTGTCAGCCTTGGTAAGCATCTGAAGTTAAGTGATATTGAACCCCCCTGGAGACACTACAGGGACTAACCTTACCCAAATTTAGTTCACTGTAGTGGCTGAAACGTTGCTGTTCACCAGGTGTGCAACAAGGTGTTCTAGCACTCTCCCTCCTTAGCAGAACAAGGAGAGAAAATGAAATGGAAAACTCATGTGTTAAATAAAGGGCAGTCACAGTTGATGTACAAACCAAATTCATCCCAGAGGGAAAATTAATTTAAATTTTGCCAATTAGCAACAGAGTAGGATAGTGAGAAGTAAAAGCAAAACTAAAAAAAAAAAAACCTTCTCCCTCTTCCCCATGTATTGCTGGGCTCTTCACTCCTGAGTCTCCTGCCTTCTCTCCCCCAAGCAGCACAGAAGGGATGGGGATTGGGAATTGGGGTCAATTCATGACTCAGCCATGCTCTCTCTCCCTGCTCCAGAATCAGGTCCCTCCTAAAGGATGCAGTCTTTTGCAAACTTCTCCAATGTGTACCCTTCCTAAAATCTGCAGGTTTGCAGGAATTACTCCAGTGTGAGTCCTTTTCCATGCCATTCAGCCCTTCAGGATCAGACAGGCTTTCAGGATCAGACCACTCC
This sequence comes from Euphonia xanthogaster, assembly GCA_034509185.1. NCBI lineage: Eukaryota > Metazoa > Chordata > Aves > Passeriformes > Fringillidae > Euphonia > Euphonia xanthogaster. Next base: position 109,212,001 of record JAYDZK010000169.1, on the reverse strand, counting down.
TGCTTGGTTCCTCCACAGGTCCCTGCATGGATTCCTCTCCATGGGCTGCAGCTTCCCTCAGTCTGTGTGGTTTATCTCCCTCATCTTCCTATCCTTCATGCCTGCTGCAACTTGGGGCTTTTTGCTGACATCATATTGACACTGTGATGGTCAGCTTACCCTGAAAGGGAACAGTTATCAACTATTTTTGGGAATATTATTACTTTTTGTTGGAGGAACCAAGGCAATAAGTTCTTTGTTATGACTAAGATTTCATAGCTGTGCAAGGAACCTTGAAACCAACCCAGTTTCAGTATCTGCATTCTCTGTGTGGCTCTGAAGAGAAGAGTTTCTATTTTTAAACTGAAATTAGAGCTTACAAGAAGCCAGGCTCCTATGCTGCATTATTATACTCAGTCAGATGCTCTTGGTTCTCCTATTAGAAAACTTGTACCCATTCTGCTGGGTGTTCAGACTTTGGAGGAAATAGATTTTAAATTTTCTTTGAATTAAAAAAAATAAATTAAAAGGAAACATTTTTATGACAGGAAAATGGACTCATATAGAGAAAAATGGTTTTTTTTTAAGTAACCCTGAACAGCTGTAGTTAAACTTAGAACAAACTTCTATTTAACTCCAATTTTTAAAAATAGAAAATCAAAGTCTCTCAAAAAAGCTTGAAATGGAGTATTTTGAGTTTACCAGGATGTTCCATTCTTTACTTGTGTGTTTTGGATAGACAAGAATGAATTGAAATCAGAATATTTCCGCCACACATTCTATGCTCAATTGCTCAGCATTTTCAGATGGAAAAAATATTTGCACTGGAAATTTTCCAGGCAGCTTTCCTTTGATTTTTCCAAGCTGATTCTCTCATTCCTTAGGCTTCTGGATAGAAATCCTCAGCATGGTGTTGTGATCCAAACTGCTTATGAACTGACCTCCAATTCCAAACAGTGTAATTTCAGAAAATTTCCTGATCTAGCACTAAACCTGTGCTCATGTGGTGTGTACCTGTTGGGTTTTTTTTCAATGAGCTTGTTTGCTCCCACTAAGCTGGAAAAGCACAGGAGCAGTTTGGGAAGCTGCAAGCATGGCAATGTCCCTGCTTCCTCAGCCCTGCCTGCTGCCAGGAGTCCAGTGCACAGGTGGGAGCTGGAGTCTAAGGATTGTTACATGCCATGGGACCCCTGATGTGTTGTAATTAAACATCTGTGTTAAATAACTCTTTGCTGAGCCACTGTGAAAATTTGTGGGGTGCTCAACAGTCCTGAACATTTTCCATCTCTCACTTGGGCAGGTGGTCAAAGGTTTGAACCCTGCTGTTCAAATTACACCAAGGGAAGAGATGTGACGTCAAGACCTCTTCAAGGCCTTTATTTTGGTTTTGTTGCTGGTGTTATTTTTAATGTTCAGTGGTAATACTGAATTTCACACATAGCAGAACAGAGATATTTATATTCTGTGTATTTACAGTTATGTGTACAGTTGGCAAAATGTTACAGATTATTACTTGGCTTAGGAGTTTAGAACAGTTATATACCACAAAATAAGTTCATGTTAGCAAAGGGAAATTACTTAAATGCATCTGTGGGGGGAAAAAAAGGCTAATCATAGATTTTCTTGTATTCTTAGACTCTGTCTCTAGAGTATTTTTGTAAACATGGAGTTCTTCAAGACCTCATAACTCTCTACTGGGAACAAAGACTGTGTCTATAGCCACAAATAAATTAAAGCCAGAGCCTTTTCTCAACTTCCATCCCCCAGTTATCCAGAATATGAAATAATTCACGTGCTTCCTGTATGGTTTTGGCTTGCACTGGCTAACATTCTCCTAGAGTTTGCCTGGGCATGGTCTAGGGGATTTGCATGTGCTATGGACTTGCTTCCTGCTCTGAGCAGGAAGTTTGGACGCTGTCTGGAGGGACAAATGTGTCTGTAAGTCAGGCTCCTTACCTGCAGGTTGAGACTGACCTCTAACTGAGCCATGACTTGTTTTATTTAAATACAGAATCACAGAACCACAGAATCATCAAGGTTGGAAGAGAACTTCAAGATCACCTAGTCCAACTGTCAACCCACCACCTCCTAAATCTCATTACCAAGTGCTGCATCCAAATGCCTCTTAAACATTTTCCAGAGCTGATGATTCCATCACCTCTCTGGGCAATTTATTCCAATGCTCAAAAGCCTAACCAGACATTCCACCTTCAGTCAAAAATTTATTTCTAACATCTAATCTGAATTTCCCCTGGTGACACTTAAGGCCATTACCTCTCATCTTTTTGCTTGAGAGATGGCAGAAGAGGCTGACTTCCACCTCTCTACATCCTCCTTTCAGGTAGTTGTAGAGAGCAGTGAGGCCCCCTGCCCCAAGACTCCTCGTGTCCAGAAAACCATATACACAAACCCAAAAGTTCAAAACCAAACCTCTTGTTAAAATTGGGCTGATGGGCTTGGACCAGACTCCTTCTGCTGAGATGTTCCTTTTACAACAAGATGACCTTGAACTGATTAATGAATGTTTAAAGCAGAAGGCAGCAGACCTTCAGCCTAGTCAACCTCTTCCTTCTTGCAGTCATAAGGACCATAACAAAGGACAAAATAGCCGATAACTTTAATATCACCAACTCTTAAAAAGATATCACCATCTATGTTTTGTTTCATCCTAAATGTTTGTTCTGGAGAGGTCTTCAGTCCTTTTCTAAAAAAGACCAACCCAAGGAAATTTTTTGCTTGAAAGCAGTGTGGACTCAAAGTGTATGTGAGGTATCTTATTAGCTTTGAGTTTATTCTCAATTCAGTCACAGGAAATATCCATTTTCCTGAAGAAGCAGCAGTTGTCATATTTTGCTGCTGTAGTGTGTGTAATATCAATCTCATGTTTATTTATACATGTAAAGATTTTATTATTTACATTTAAATATTTATAACATTTCTGCATAAGCAGCCAAAAAAGTTCATCTCTGCCCTTTAGGAACTAAGCAATTTCATTTTACTAGGTAGACTTTTTTCTATATAAATAATTGACACATTGATTTCTCCCTCTGTCTTGATGCTATTTATATTATTTCTTAAATGCAAGAGGGTTATAGAACTAACAGACTGACTGGTCTGTTTTTATTGCCTATCAAATCCAAACAGACTAATATATCACATGAAGGATCTGGAATAGGGAGTGGTGATAAAACACTAAAAAATAGGAATGAATTCATTAGAATTCAGATATGGAAGCCTATGCTAATTACATTGCTACATTGAAAAAGTGTTTGTTTCTTCCTGGAAATAACTTTCTGTAATTTTTTTTTCCCCCTGAGATTAGCAGTACTGTCTGGCTGCATAGCAATAGATATAATTGTGGACTTTCTTTCAGTGGTACAATCTTAATATGATTTTTGTAAAAGACAAAGTATTTTAGCAGGATCCAATAAAGCCATGATGATTATATGGGAGTCTGAGCTCAGAACAGGTTTTCAACTGTCCAGTGGACCAGTCAGATGTCCTGAGGGTCAGAAGAACATTTTGTTCATTCTCCCATTCCTCCTTCGCCACCTACTCTGGACAAGTTAAAATTGTCTTTAAAATTTGTCTTCATGACTTCTGCTGATAAAAATCCCTTCTCACTGCTATCATAATAATGACAAAAACAAAATCAGTACCCAGTGAGAATTTGAAAAAATAGAAGTTGAAAGCACATGCACCATTTGTGGAAAAATAAAAAAGCAGGTAAAAATTCCTCCCTCATTTAATACTATCTCAACACAATGATGCAATGATCAATGGAGTTCATTTTTATTTTTTTTAATTTCATTTAAGTCAGTGCAATCCCAGTCAAGGAAAAAGCAAATTAATTTTCAAGAGTTCAATTCTGTTACCAAACAGAGCTGACTAAATGGAATTATAGGTATGTCAGGCATTTTCACCAGTTGTATCATTGTGCAAGACGGCGGTCAAAGACACAGAAAGAGAAAATCTCATCTTCATCCATTGTGTTTACAACCCAAGCGGTCAACCCAGTGGAAAAAAAATCAGGAAAACCAAGTGACTTATCCAATGGGTCAGATAAATTGGAAATCCAAGAATAATGTCCAGAGTCTGTGCTCTAAATCAATTAGCTGCTCTCAAGTCCATCCTGTTTCACAAAAGGAAAACACAGTGCTGTTACTTTTAATCATTGATCAGGGTTTGTCTTACTTTGGCTTCTCCTCATACATTTTCAAATTGTGTATTTTTCCCACTTGGCAGCAAATTGAGAGATTGTTCTTGCTTCTGAGCAGTCCTTAAAATCACACCCAACTCACCACATAATTTGCTACATAAATTTTCTTTACAGGTGTTCAGGAACCACAGCCTGGGGGTAAGTTTCCATTGTTTCTCCTGGATCTATTAAAACAATCTCATACTATTTCAGTTTGCTATTTTAATTTTTAGGGTTTCATTATGTTTCCTTTTCAAATTTAGAGATGAATGTTCTTTCTTTGCTTGATTACAAAAGCCCAAGTTTATATGGAATGTAGTAATCTGCTCCAATGTGAGTGTCACCATCTTTGCAACCTGCTCAAATAACTCAAGGGAAAATAAGGAAGAAAGAGCAAGAAAGGGTAAAGGAAAGATCATAGCTAATAATTTTAACCGTATCTCAGAAAAAAAAAAGCCACAGAAACATCTTCATTGAGGCTGAAAGTCAAGAATGAAAACTAGATAATTTCTACCAAAATGTTTGCATTATTTTTTCCTAGATCCTGAGTCACAAAAAGGCATTGTTTTTAAATCTATAACTTTAATTTTGAAATTCTGTCAATTCTGTCCATTATTATTGGGATTTTTCTTATGTACTTTAACCAAAGTTAGACACCTTCATGCACAGTAGTCAGACCAGGCTCCTTTTACACACAGGGGTGAGCAAGAGCTGTTTTCAGAGAGCTGTTCATCTCCTCCTGAAGTCTAAAAGTTAGGAAAAGAGTCTGACACGGTAGGCATGGATTTTTTTTGCATCAACTATTAAAGGAAATTACTGTACCACTCAGTTCTGGATACAGAGCTTCCAGAGCTCAGACGGTGGGTGAGATAAATCTTGTTTTCTCTGACTTCCCTGTATTACAAGTATTGCATTCTCCTGAAGATGGAGAAAACATATTGTTACAGATTATAGATAGTTCCAGGTTTTTCCATTTCTGGGTTTCAGAGTAGAAGGTTTATAAGGCTTCTAATGTTGCCTTTTCAGGCTGTTTCTTTTAATTTTGGCTCTAGTATAAGGTTCAAGTACATAAACTAACTAGACAATAAACTTCTATGAAAAATCTCTAGAAGTTCTAGATGCATGGCTATACCTAGAGAAGCTCTGGCTGCCCCATCCCTGGACCTGTTTGGATGGCCTTGGAGCAACCTGGTCTGGTAGAAGGTGTCCCTGCCTATGCCAGGGGGTTGGAACCAGATGATCTTTAAGGTCCCTGCAAAGCAAAAGCATGCTCTGATTCTGATTGCCAGCATCATCACAAGATCTTTTCCCTGTAGAATAAATTTCACGTACAAAAATACACCTTTTGGTGGAGAGTGGGGGATTGCATTGATTCAAATTTTCAACATTTAAAATAGTTCAAACAAGGAAGGTTTGGAAAAACCAGGGACAGATTATTTTAGGCATTTAAGTATCTTAAATCAATTGAAAAAACTAAAGTTTAAGTGTTTTCTTTAAAAACAAACTATTCTGTAGATCATAGACTCTTAGAATCATTAAGGTTGGAAAAGACCTCAAAGACCATTGAGTCCAAGCACTCTTGCAACTGATGTCAACATCCAGAATGTTGGTGACCCCAAGGAAATGTCCTCACTAAGGAGGGTCACTTGCAAGAACTGAGAGACTGATAATGTATGTGGCTTGCATGAAAACTAGGACCTGCATATAAAGAGAAAAATCCTTCATAAGTTAAGGAACAGCTTCGTTTCTTTTTAATCTTTTTTATCTCTTACTACTGCTCTGCTACTGCTTTTGGTCTATATAATCAGCTAATGAGATTTCCAGTTCTTCAGGCAATGAGGCAAGTTGTGCTTGAAGAAAAGTTGTGCCTGGATTCATTGCAATGCATTCATATACTATTAAGAAATATTTTGCAGAGCGGCGCTTTTAAACAAATATTAAATTCACACAATTGTTAATCGGTGTGCCATCTGGAAACATTTGAAAGTTTAGACTCTTAATTGCCTGAATCTCATAAATGTTCAAAATTGTTGCATACTACAGGCTATATTGCATTTAGGACTTTTTTTTTACTGTATAAATACATGTAATTAAAATGTGAGATAGGGACACTTTCCAGCAGCTGTTATGAGAGCTGTAACCATCTTCCCTATTAATCTTCAGGGATTTGAAATATGTGTTGCTGAGCACCAGGGTCAATGACATGCTGCTACATTTGAATCCCACCATTTGACAAAGCATTGCATTCTGTTTCTAAATTCTTTCATGAGACTGACAGCTACATCCATTTCTACCCCAGGCCACTCTTTAAATTCCTTTGTACTTGTAGAAGCAAGTTTGCTGGCTCAAGAATTTTGTCTTAACTCTGCCTCTAAGACTTGTCAATGGTAAATTAGGACAAGAAATTCTAATTTATGTTTCAAAGACACCTATGGTAGTAAGAGAAACTATTTTTATTTACAATTTTTTCCCTCAAAAGTGTCAAATCAAAGACTTTATAATTACTATATATTTTCAGGAGACATCATCTTATATTGACTTCAGGGGGCAAGTGGTGGATAGGGTTAATCTGAGAAAAGTCAGTGAAATGCACAAAGATTTCTGTTCATGGCAAATGTTACTTGGAGAATTAACTATCTCGGTAAAAAACCAGAAATATTTGGTCTACCAGCTGTTCTCCTCCAAGACATTTGAGCACAGAGGTAGGAGATACTGCAGAGGGAGGGCAACTTCTTCTTGTCCAAAGGTCAGTGGAAGAGTTTCTCTTGTTCTATGCCCTGAATGGTTTTGACCAAGTCAGTGAAAAGGAATTCAATGATGGAGCATCTACTGGTTTTCAGCAGACAGTTCAACAGTCTGACATGAGCTTTAACAACATTGCTCTCTTGCTTTCTCATTAAATTCTCCAAGTGGGTTTTTTTCCTGTATTCCCTTGTTCTCCATCACAAATCACAGATGTTCTTTTGACTTTCTTTATCCTTATCAATTCTCAAGTTATGACCTTCAACTACTGAGACCTTTTACAGCCAAAAAACCAGCTGGCAACATATGTGGTATAGACACCTTTGTCTTCTTTCCAGATACAAAAGAATATTTTATTAAAGTGGAGGGTTTTTTTCTGACATAATTTAGAGATATGAAATAAATGTAATTATTACCCTAGGGAAGATATGTAGTTAGGAAGAGAAACAAGTGACTCATGATGGCCCTTGTTGATGTATTTGGAAGGGATCTTTGATGTGCTCCTGTGCAGGGTCAGGAGTTGCACTTCCATGACCTTTATGGATATCCTGTGGATATTTTCTGGATATAACTCAGGATATTCTATGAGTCTGTGATTCTGAGTTGGTAGCTGATGGGAAGGATTCCCTCTCCAAACATCAAGTAGAAAATTCTGGTGTGTCGAATTGCCAGAGGATGCAAGAAATAATGACTGAATTTCCTTGCTCTTAATCCCATTTCGAAGACAATAGCCATTAGAAGAAAGGAAAAACATGTTTGGACACAAGAAACCCTACATTTTGGGGAGATACAGAACTAGCAAAGCACTACTATGATATGAGAAAGGTGTAATTTCCCCTCTTCCTTTTAGATAAGAATTAGTATGAAATTAAATAATTTTTCCTTTTCTTTTTTTTTTTTTTTTTCCTTTATATCCCTGGTAAAAGAAAGAAACCATGAACTGGACCAACTAAGATTTCTTTTGCTGTCTGCATTTCATTTCCAATATGTCCTTTCCTATTATTTTTCAGTGGTAGACTGTGTGGGATCAGACATCTCCAGGAAAAACCCTTTGTTCAAGGAGCACATGGAGAATTCAGTCAGATGGGGCAATGGTGGACTTGCAAAATCAACTGCTTGTCCTGCCCTTTCATCCTGACAACTCTGATAATACAACTCCTCTTAATCCCTTTTCTGCCCTCCTGCAGGTGTGAGGGATGGAGCAGTGACCTCTGTTTCCAGAAGAGAAAGCAAATGCTGCTTTTTCAGATTATGATCCCATAGAACCACTGAAAACTGAGAGCTTCAGCATTTCTTCTTTATTATCACAATCTTCTTTTTTTTTCCTTGAGCTTATCTGCTCTTGAAGGAACACATAATATCTTGAGGAGAGATTTTTAGACATAGAAGGGCACCTGTAGCAGTTCTTATACAGACATTATTGGAAACATGCAGAAGAGGAAAAACTAGACCTTTAAATCTGTATTTTTGTAGCACAGCTGACAGAGCATAATGCAAGTAGGGCTTCCATACCTTTGGGTTATGAAATGAGAGATACAGGACCTGAGTTATTAGTGTTAAAGAAAAAGAAAATGCTGGTGTAGCAGAAATGAAAAATTCCCACCAATTGACTCATGCAGTCTTTCTATGAGTATAAAACCAGATCCACAAATGCAGGATAAAGAAGTAGATAATTTTAAATAGGTGGTGGGGGGAAACTGTACTTTAGACACAGCTATTTCACAGTGTAGAGCACTGACATTCAGAATTCCCAGGTTTCTATTTCAAGCCATCAGCCTAAGATCAGATTTCTTTGTACTTAATATTAGACACTTGGTTTTTTCCTTTTGTTTTCTGAATTTGGAGAGATTCCTCTGTCCCAAATTCAAGGTCTGACCTATAGTCCAATGCAATTTCTTTCTGCTGCTCCAGCATTTGATGGAATGGGTGATTTCACCTCTCTTATCTAGGGTTGTAGCGAAAAAATATTTCTTTTTACCAATCTCTACTGCTGCTTTCCTATGTGACACTGGGTAGATCATTCCACCTTTTTTTTTTTTTTTGTCAGTATTCCTCTCTTTCAATCTTACAATTCTAATCTAAAAGTATTACTTTTTTGGTCTATTTTAACTCTTATCATTTTGGTCCTTTTACTTGTCTGTAAGAAGACATAATAATTCTACTGAAGAAGACATAATTTACTTGTCTGTAAATGAATACATAATAATTCTACTGAAATCAAGGAATCATACAATATCCTGAGATGAAAGGGGCCAACTAGGAAGTCCAACTCCTGTTCTGACAAAGGAAGACATAGAATAAATCAATGGGAGATGAGAAAAATGCCTCAAAAATGCAGCAAAATCAATTATTTTTAATCAGTGGGACAAGGGAAGCTGGGCTAGAAATGGGTTTGTGTTTTCAACTAGTTCTTCTCATTTCCAAGAAGGTGCAAGCTCCAATTCAGGCTGGTGAATTGTTGGAAAATTCAGAGATTCTCTTTATTCCAATGGTTATCTGGTATCAATAATGACTCAGATTACATTGAGTCTACTCTACAGACAGGTCACACAATTTTACAAAACTCCAAATCTGTAACATCCTTGCAATCTGTACCCCATCTGTCAGATTTTGGCTGAAATTGGCTGACAGATGTTTTGCAATGCTGCTGCTTCTCTCCAGTTCCACCACATTCCTGCCCCAACATACCTTTGACACACTATAATATGCAGATAAGATAAAAGCAAGGCTGTTAAATTCCTCTTCATGCCTTATAATAAATCCAAATCAACCTCTAGAGCAACCTGATCTAGTGGAAGGTGTCCCGGCCATGGCATTGTGGTTGGGAGATGATCTTTAAAGTCCCAAATCATGCTGTGACTCTGTGATTATCTGATTGGAAAAGCTTGCTATTGATTGGCCTGATATTCACTAATTATCCTCTTGTTTCTTACTGCTTCCCTTACCTTTTTTTTTTTTTTTTAATAAAAAAATATATATGGACTGCCAACCCACTTCCCCTGAAACTTTCTCACACACAGCCCACAGAATTTCTGGGTTTAGGTAATGTAAGAACAAGTTAAATCTTTCTTCTTTAACAATCAGGCTGAAGAAAGGGTTAAGGATATTTTCTGCACCTGGAAATTTTTTCAACAGTAGCAGAGATGAGCAGTCAGACAGCAGCCTTTGATCTTTCCATGCTGTGTCACAGCTTGTGCACAAAGGTATTTAATGTGTGGTTTGGGAGCATTTGCCATTGGACTGGGAAGGATGGGGAGTGCCATCATAAAGAGCACTAAGGAGAGACATGTTGTGAGGCCATGTTTCCTCACACAAAGCTGTCAATATCCCTTTCCTTCTATAACACCATCATTGCTGGATGGTGACACAGCTGAAGGCAATCCTTGAAAAGTCCATCTTGCAAGGTCTTCCCTGCCTCAAGTGTAGATGGACATAGAAGTGGAATTATATTTCACAGTGTCATCAAGACAGTGCCCTGTAGATCTGAATTTCATTCCTTTCACAGGAATTAAGGCCCAGATTTTTCCTGTATGACCTAAGGTGCCTGAACTGGTGTAGAACTATTATCCAGCAGGAGAAGAAAGAGCGAGAGAGAGGCATCTCAGGAGACTCAGTCATCCTACCTAACATCTAAGCTATCCCATGAATACACTTATCCCTTTCTTTGTATTGACTCCAGAATCCCACAGAGATCTTGAATGCACGTTTCAAGTTGAGTGAGGTGAATACAGATCTGTGGACTCAAACCATGGTGGGAAAACAACCAGCTCAATAACATATTGCAAAGGAAGGTGGCACTTCAGAGGTCACCAAGCTGAATCTAAATGACTTCTGATTTTAGTATTCTTTCCAAAGATTATATGGCTAGGCTGAAATCATTGTTTCAGAGTATTTTTTTTTTTTGGCCTTGAATGTAATGCAGGTGATCTTGTTTTCTTTTATGATAGGAATGAGGTATAAATAATTGTTGTTGAACTCAGTTTATTAAGACACATTTTATACAAGACCTATTTTTGCTACATATGGTGAGAGGCCACATGATCACAACGTTTTTCTTCAAGGTGTTTTTCAGACTGTATTAGACAAACCAGGACAGGCAAACCCCTGGTAAAGCAAGGAATTACAGTGAAAATCAAATTCAATGTTGTATCTTCCCCACCATTTTATCTATAGGACTGGAATCATTAGAAAGTTCAACTGAAGAGGACTCCATGAAATCCTCTACTGTACTCCTTAATAGTAGACCAAGAGCAAGATTAGCTATATCCAAACCCTTTTGAAAGCTATTTATCTAATCTGCATTCAAAAATCACCAGTGATGGATATTCTACCTACTCTAGTTCTCAGAAAATATAATCCAGTACTTCACCTCCTATCACATTCCTTCTAGATGTTAGAAATATGCCATGTGAATATTTAAGGAAAAGTAAACAAAGAAATGGAAAAACAAAATTTAATCAGGATTCATTTTTGTAATGCATTTCCTCTAATGTCCTTGCACTGGAAAGGCATGGCATGATTGCTTTTTTATACTAGGTGGAGAGGACAGAAGAAGAAAAACTGGGCCAAGGACAGCTTTTTGCAACAAAAAAAATAGCCCAACTTTAAAATTTAATAGACTGGATTCTTCCTAGGTTAGAAGCAAGTGCAAAGGATCTCTGAAAAAAGAAAAAAAACCAACCCTGTGACTCTCTCCCCTTTCTTCCCTGCAGGGCTGAGGGATAATTGATTGTAAAGATTTTGGCATGTTTAGGACTGTTTCAGGACTCAATTTTGCTTTCCAAGGGCTTACACAGAGGAGGAAATCCACATACAAAAGGGAGAAGAGATTTTTATATGGGTAGATTATTTTTTAATAAGTAATAAATAGTAAGAAGTCGTACAGGAATTTGGAGACCTGGAATAAATCCATGAAGGCAGAGAAGAGGAAAGCTTTTAGGGCTGGGTAGGAGAAGTGGTGAGAGGTTCAGGAATGGTGGTAATAACTTTTTATTTATACTCTTTTGTCACTATCTAAACACCGCCCGTATTTATACCCATAGGTATAGGTATCCTGACACTTAATTATGCAGATGCACAGGAAATGAAGGGTGGGCACAGATATCAGCATGTGTTTATGTGTATAAACACGTGAGTTTATATTAACATATACTAATATATGTTATTTTATTATTATGATATAATGTCCTCCCAAGCACAGGAAGGACGTGGACTTATCAGAAAGAGGAAGAGGCCACAAAGCTGATTTAGAGGGATAGAAAACCTCTGCTCTGAGGAAAGGCAGAAAGAATTGGGATTGTTCAGTCTGGAGCAGAGAAGCCTTTGGTGTGACACAATTGTGGCCTTCCAGTACCCGAAGGGAGCCTGCAGGAAAGGTGGAGAGAGATTCTTCACAAGGACCTGGAATGACAGGACAAGGAGGTATAGCTTCACACTGAAAAAAGTAGGTTTATATTTATTATTAGGATAAAAAATCTTGGCTGTGAGTGTGGGAAGCCTTGGCACAGGTTGCCCAGAGAAACTGTGGCTGCCCCATCCATGGATGAAGGGATGGTTCAAGGCCAGGGTGAATGGGGCTCTGTGACAATGGAAAGTGTCCCTGCCCATGGAGGGGGATGAAATAAGATGATCTCTCAGGTCCCTTCCAACCCAAACCATTCTATAATTCTAATATTACATTGTGGTTTCATTTCTTCGCTTTCAGGCTTCACATAATTAATAAGCACTGAAATAATCAACATATATATTTGTGGGGCAGGATCTCAGTGGAACACAGACACAAAGTGTGGTTTAAGCAGCTCTCTGGTTGTTCTTGTGCCACAGGGTTAGAGGTTTTTGCAGAGTTAATGAACTCAGTTTCCTTCATTTTATCTCTTGGCCTTGGTCTGATTGAAATCCATGAATAATTGTTGCTCTCTCTAGATCTGGATAGTTTGAGTCTTGTCAAAGAAGCAGGGGTAACTTCAACATCAGTAATCCTTGCCATCAAGACACCTTCCAAAAGAATAATGGATATAAACTGGTCAATATACCCAAATTCTTATAATACAAATCAGATACAATCAAAGGTGAAACAAGAGGTTCTCCCAGATTTTTTACAGCCACTGTTGTTTCCATTTTTGAGGAAATTATAGCAGGAATCCTGACAACCATTAATTTTTTCTTTCCCTTCAGACCTTTCACAGTTAATAAACACTTAGCATTTTCAAAATTAATTGCAGCACGATTTTCTGCACTATTTAGAGAGCCTTGAAAAAAGGAGTTGTCAAACAGACCCAATATGTCTCCAACTCGACAACCATATGACTTAGCCTTGTGTTTTAGCCATACGGATGAGGAAGGCAACTGTGATTACTCCTCATGGAAACGGGGGGAGTGAGACAAGATTGCTAATGTCAGCCTGGCTTGTCAAGTGTAACCAAGACTGTGGAATTGCTGAGCTGTGTACCCAAGAGTGTGTCAAGGCTGGATAACTTCCATAAAATAGGACAGGCTGTCACGTGGTGCTTTGAGCCAGCTAAAGAGTTTGTGTGCCTACAACAGATGTGCCGTGTTAAAGATAGTACCCAAAAATGGTCAGGTGCCAGCACGACGAGTTTGTGAGCAGATCCTCCCAGCAGGAGCCAATTTCAGTGAAACAAGCTGGCAAGGCAGCACACTTGTCATGGATGCAAATGCCAGGTTTGGCATCTGCAGGTTTGTGGCACGGGGGAGAGGGGGGCAAGATCCAAGTTTCCACCACCAACTGGTGCCAGGACATCAAAGAAGAAATCTCTCAGATGTTTGGTCTGTGAAAAACATTGACTTGATTGCCTAAATCTCATTTAAATAAAAGCAAGAAGGCAAAACAACAACACCAAGAAAATCCCAAGCAGTAGCTAGTTTACAACCAGTTGATCTTCTTTACAGAGTTGATAAAAAAATAACTTGAGTGTTCTGGTTTCTCTAAAGTCAAATTCTCACCATGGCATCTGTTCATACTTGTGAAAAACTATTCACAGACCAGACAGTCCTGGAAAAATAATTGTTATAATCTGAGGGCCCACAATGGGCAGTTTTTTGTAGCCTTTTCACTCTATTAAAGATAACTGAAATTTGTTCTAATAAATGCAGAAACCCATGCCTACCATGCTTGTTTCTCATTAAGACCCTTCCATGGGAGTTTAAACAGTGAAGTCTGACAATTGTGACAGACAATGACAGACAAATTTGCCTTGAGAACTTTCTGATTTACCAAATGCAGGTGTCGTGTGGGAACAGAAAGCAGAGTGACATGTGCTTCAGGACACAAGGAAACTGCTTAAGGAGGAATTTTCAGGATTGTCTCCTCCTTTCACATATTTAAAATATCTGTGACAGTAAAATATACAACTTCTACTCTGTGCATTCTGCAACTGTGACTGTCCCATCTCTGGAAGTTCTCAAGGCCAGGTTGGACTGGGCTTGGAGCAGCCTGGTCTGGTAGGAGGTGTCGCTGCCCTTGGCAGGTGGATGGAATGAGATGAGCTTTAAGGTCGTTTCCTATCCAAACCATTCGGGAATTTTGTGATTCTATGACTGGAGAAAACTTGCATCCAGGGGGAGCATCTGTATCAAGGACTGCTGGAAAGACTAATGGTTCCTATCACTAAAGAGATGTTTTCAGAGTAACCCCAGAGACAGATGGTTTGTAGTTTCACTTAGACTTTCATGGATGGTGAGTGCAAACAACTTGCAGAACAGGCTTGCCAATATTACAAAAGCAATGCCAAACCAGCTGTTTTTTTTCCATTTCCTGGAACCAGGAAATTCTGGTTTTCCTAATTTCAGGACAGTGAATGGTGGCTTAATTTCCAGGACAATATATACATTTATTACAGTCAGTTTGTTTTCAAGGCAGCAGACAGTGATCACTTTTTCTAGTATTTCAAATGGTAAAACGATGTTCATTGGAGACTTTTCTCAGGAAACAAATTGACCAGGATTGAGTTGGTAAGGAGTTGAGTCTCCTACACAAGGTATTCCAGATCTGTTTTGCCAGTGTTGTGTTTATCCTATAGTTTGAATCTATGTTGGAGAACAAAAATCACTTTTATGAAACCACTGGTATAAAAATAGGTCACACATGAATTTGAAACTCAGATGAGAAAAAAAGAGGGAAGGAGATTATATGGAGCTACACTGACTGAATTTATCTCTAACCACACAATTTTGAGTATAAACTGAGAAACTGGACAATATGCTGGCAGATATGGCAGAGGAATTACAGCTGGTTTAGAAGAATTTTTGCCTGCAAGGGTGGTGAGGCCCTGGCACAGAGTGCCCAGAGAAGCTGTGGCTGCCTCTGGATCCCTAGAAGTGCTCAAGGCCAGGTTGGATGGGGCTTGGAGCAACCTGGGATAGTGGAAGGTGTCTCTGCCCATGGGAGGGGGTGGAGTGAGATGCGCTTTAAGGTGTCTTCCAAACCAAACCATTCTATTATTCTTTGATTGAGTCAATGACTCTCTTGCTGCTTCATATTCAAGAGGTGGAAAATTATGAGATGGCTTGTGAAACAGCCAAAACCCCAGGAGGTTAGAGACTAATCCCCAGGAGGAGGGAGGTTCCCTTTCCACCTGCCCTGCCGGACAAACTCCAACCCCACGCTGCCCCAGGTTCCCTTCCACACACAGTGTGAGTTTGGCTCCACACAGACAAATCCATGTGGCAGGGGACAACCCTCCACAGCATGTTGTCAGCCTTGCCTGGGGCAGGAGAGGGCTGCAGGGCTCTTGCAGAAAGGAATATCCCTTTTCCTGCCTTTTAATTCCTTGCCTCTTCTCTGTCTGTGCCTGGGAGCTGGCTGGTGACAGAAATGACAGCATTTCACCTGTCCTGCCCGCACTGAGAATAGAGCAGCTCTGTCTCTCTGCTGCTGCTAAATCCCCCTGAGTGTGTGACATAACCAGAGGAACTCCATCCTCTGCCTTGCCTTGATGCTGTGAGCATTTGTGCCACCAGAGGTTCTGTATTCCCACCTGGGTAGCGAAAGGCGTCCCTGCCCTTGGCAGGGGCTGGAATGAGAAAAGTTTTAAGGTCCCTTCCAACCCAAACCATTCTGTGATTCTATGATTTGAATTGTGGCTGTATCTGCCTTTAGCATAATTAAAATAGCATGACTGTACTGACAAACTTTGTTAGGAGAGACATATCCTGTATTAATGAAAAATTTCTTTATCTTTGATAAATATCTTTATCAATATACATTGAACAATTCCATCTCCACAAGGAGTAGCTGTGTTAGGTAAAGGATTTTTTATTTTATTTTATTTTGACACTTTATCCACAAATTTTTATGGTACAGCTGTTTCAGTTACTTTTTAGCCTGTCATGGTAGACAGCATGGTTACGGTGGAAAAAATTTCTTACAACAAAGCCAAGTTGTCCAGGGAACTTGTAGAATATCTCTCCTTAGAGATATTACAAAACTGTCTACACATAGTCATTGGTGACTCCCTCTGAGTGGCTCCACTTGAGCAAGAGTCTTGGACCAGATGATCTTCAAAAGGGACTTCTAGCCTGTGAGTCTGTGAAATTTCCATTGATTTAAGAATATTTTTTTTCATAAGAATAATTAATGACACAGTTCTTTGGAACCACTAAAAAAAATAAAGGAATTTAAAAACATATATGATGATGATGATGATGATAATAATAATAACAGATAATGACAATTTTATCCTGTCATTACAAAACTAAAAAGGTTAAAAAAACTTCTGTTTGTTGCAATCAGAATTGTTTAAAATTTCAATAATAATAGTAATAATAATAATAATAATAGTAATAATAATGTATCAGTTTAAAATAGATTAATCTTAAATTATCTAGGTGCAGCTTAAACTAAATGTCAGGAGGCTTTTTCCCACTAGATTTCAATCAAATTTCCCTTAAAATTTCACAACTACATGTAAAATATCACACTGAAAAAAGCAGTAGATGATTTTGTAAATGTGATCTACTGCACTTTTCAAAGTAGATCTCTTTTCCTTTCCATTTCCTCTCTGCATTTGTTGTGCTCAATTATGGCAGACCCTGGAGAGACACAGTTGGGAACATGGTGCCAGGTGATATGAAAGAACAAGTTAGTTTCATGTGTTACTAAATTGCTGTTAAATTTATAGGTATTCGTTGATGTTGTGTCAAAGTGTTGATTAAAAAGCTCATCCTTAATTTTAATATGACTTTTCTAATAACCATATCATTCCTTTGTAATGAAATAAATTGTTTTCATGTTCAAACTTTTAAGGCTTCTGATTTTGTGCAATATCTGCCAAAATTTTCCAATTTCTTCTACTTTTCATATTTCTATTCAATATAGCTTATTTACCAAATGCAAAGCAGAAACACAGTGAGTGATTCCTCTTTTTGGTTGAACTTCAAGGGGAACTATGCTGGAAAAGAAAAAAAATATATGGTTTGATCATCCTGTGTGCTTCAAGAAATGGAGGTCTGGGAAAGGCAATGATTTTATATCCACATACAAAGAAACTTTTCTGATATAAAAGCTACCAAAAATTATTAATAACAGTGGCAATGAGCACATGATATTTCCCACATACGCACTTTAGAGCAATCCCTCTGAATATCTGTAGTAAATTATGGTTGGGAATATGTCCCACAATATTTCTGGAACACAAATTGTGAGCTTTTGCAACACTCTTGTGTGTTTACAGAGTTTTTTATGGTCTGCAAGGAAAAGAAACTGATTTATGCCTACTCTGTTCAATCCCACATGCACATGCATAAGTGCCCATCCAGGCTTGAACACAAACATTAAAAGAGCATTAGAAAAGCCACTGAAGTGAAGCATTGCAAAGCTAAGACATGCAGGACTTTGCCACCTGTGCAGATACACCTTCTTCCTTTGTCATGCACATTGCCTCCTGGAAGCTTTAATTCCCTGACTGCCTATTCTTCTTCCAAAGATTCCATGCTTTAAGGACAGATGCTGCTCAGTAAGCTAAACATGAATCAATATTTTATTTTACCTCAATTACTCAAAATGGAGTGCAAAGCCTGTTCTGCATTGAAAAATTACATATAGGCAATTAATATCTAATATTTGTGTGTGTGCTGAGTGTATACAGATACTGATTTTTTTCTGTTCACCTTTAGCTTCCCTGCTAGCAGTGAAATTTACACCTGAAGGAAACTTTGACAGACCACATCTTTGTGCCATTTCAGGTTCATTTTGGTGCTCTAAGGAGTGTACAAGACTTCTTCATCTTGCCAGAAAAATACCAGCAATCTTGAAGGTAGATTTACTATACATTTGAACCATTTTTGAACCATTTTGCTCCATGATTAGGTGGCTAAATATCAACTCCCAGATTGTCCCCTTGTTCTAAACAGCCAGAACACCTTATCCCAGGTATACCTACTCCTTAAGGGAAGTTCCAGCACTAAAGAACACCTTGGATTATCTTAGCCATTCAGCAATATTTTGCTGAATACTAGCTACATCAAGAAGTGAAGAAAGACAGAGACCAGAATCCATCATTGCCCCTTCCTGGCAAAGGCTCCCACCCAATAAACCACGATATGTGTCTCTTCAGGTCTGCTTTACTTGTGGCTCTGCATGTGGTTACCCACAGCCTGTGTTACACAGAAAGGGGAGAGATTCCTTCTTTCCACCCTACATGGTTTAGATATATCTGGTCAAAGCCTGCTGCAGGGCTATGGGAAGAGCAGATTTAGACTTTTCTCAGGCTGAAACTGCCCTGCTACGCCAATTCTGAGATTCCCAGTACAATGTTTTAACCACGGGACCATTATGTAAAAGATGAGTGTTGGCAGCACCTCTCCTGGCAGGTGTGAAAACACTGCTCTCCCTATCCAAACCCAAAAGTTTGACTTAGAGACCTATGCCCAAAAGAAAGCTTCTTGCCTTGGATACACCTTTCTCTGAATTCCCCAAAACCAAGGCACAGAGGGTATTTCATGCCAGCCACTTCCCTCAGCTGGCTGAGATGTTTTACCACTAAGTGGGTACCTGCCTAAGGCCCTTAACTTTTCCCAAGTTTTCTGAAGTGAAGCAGAATTAACTGCTGCTGCACAGCAAATGTAGGCACCTCAATCTGCAAGGTGACTTCTGGAAAGACAGATTTAAAGATGCATGGATGATAAGAATGTCAGCTCCATATCCATTTTAGGATCTGGGGGATGCAGTCCATTCAAAGCCATTTATAGTCAAAAGAAAGATGTTCCTTGCATGAAACAAGTTTGGCAACAGACACCTGACAAATATCTTTCTCTTTTTTATGAAGAAGGAGACCTAAATGTGAGCCCATGTTTCTTGAAAGCAACACAGATAAATTAAAAATTCAAGCAGGATTATCCAGGTAGGCATTCAGAGTCTGAATCAATCTACCCACCTCATTTTTTCTGTGCACTGAAAGTGGGAGGGACAGAGGAGGGGACATGGCTGTCATTGATCCATCCATGGAGAGGAAGTGGTAGTCCTCTAAAAATCAAGAGAGAGTCAGTGGAGAATTATGTTTCTCTGTGTATACAAAGAAACAGTCCCAACCATGGACCACACAATTTACCAGCACAGCTTTTCTACCAGAGGTGACTCTTCACACAAAATATAATGGAATTGTGAATACTTCAGTTTTGCTGCAGAGAGCTTTGGATCCTAAAAGCCTTCAGGCATTCCTGGAAGAGAAATTCATGGAGAGCTATTAAAAATAAAGTTACAAACCTGGTTCAGCCCAAATTCAGAACTCACTGGAGGCTGGAGGAGCATTTTGTGCTCTCTGTATGCACCCAATTGCTGTGTTGTCCTAGAGATATTCACCCCAATTGTGGTCAGAGGTGACTAGCTGGGGTTCAGTAAATTAACCTGCATTTCCAACTAGGAAATATATATGAATTTGATGATCTTTAAGAAATTAAAATGCATTAAATTGTGCCATCCTTGCCTTCAATCATGTTGTTATACCAACAAATACAGCAAAAAAGGTCTTGAGATTCTACCAGTGACTGAAACTTATCCGTTGCTCAGACAAAGGTTTCACAAAGGTAGAATAATTCTTTCAGATTCCCTAAATTCAACTCTGGAAGTAGGAAATTATCAGAAGTTTGTGTAATGTCTTTCCTTGGTTTGCTGTTCCAAAATGCAGAAATACACCTCATCTGCTGTCAAGGAAAGAGTTTCTTTCACAACCATGTGTTTTAAATAATTTAGTTTATAGTTTCAGTGTCCGTGAAATGTTTTGAAAACAAAACAAACAAAAGCTGCTGCAAATTATCTTAGAATCACAGAATGGTTTGGGTTGGAAGGGACCTAAAAGTTCTTCATTCCAACACCCCTCTGCCATGGGGTGGGACACTTTCTTCTATCCCAGGTTGCTCCAAGCCCTGTTGAACCTGGCCTTGGACACTTCCAGGGACTAGGAAGTAACCTCTGCTAGGGTTTCAGCACCATTTTCTCCTCCATTATTTTGATGTTTTGAGAAACAGATACATATATAAAAATATCACTATTTGCTGTATTATAAGGAGGTCATTTTTTCCTACCAGTTATCCCACTTAACAGCTATCTCCAATGAGCAGCAGTGTTGTGTGGTGGTGAAGAAATACTATAAAAATACTTGTGCATAAAAAACCCTGCTCTCATTCACTTTTAAGAGAAAAGCAAAAGAGAATAGTCAGTCTGAGTTCAAAGACTTCAATTCTATACTCTGAGCCTTCATTGCCAGAGAAGAATCAGCCAGGGCTTCATCTGAAATGGCTGATGCTGCCAGCCAGTCAAAAAAATAACCTGATTCAAAGACAGGGCCAAGCAAGAGATATCACTCACAAAGGGTTTTTTCCTGTCAAAAAAGTTAAGAAAGAGGAAGAAAGGATTGTGTCATAAAGATGTTCAATACTTCCTTTTGTGCAGTCAGTGGAAAAGCTCTCACTTGTAGCCTTGATCTGAAAAACAACACAGTATGACAAGTCTGATTGATAGATTCATATCAGAGGTCCTGAATACACCTAAATTTATACAGAATAACAATAGTACATCATTCTAAAAGAAGAGAAAGAACCAAATAGTTGTAAGGATCTTGTTTGACTTCAAGGGAATCTATCATGAAGTAGCAAGTGCTTTACTTTAGGTTTCTGGCTAAATCTGTCCCAGAATATAGAATCATAGAATGGTTGAGGGTGCAAGAGACCTTAAATCTCATCTCATTCCAACCTCCTGCCATGGGCAGGGACACTTTCCAGAGTCCAGGTTGTTCCATATCCTGTCCAACCTGGCCTTGAGGATACTTCCAGGGATGGGTAAGAAGCTGAGAAGTTTTCACCAGATGCATATTTGCTCTTCTAGGCTACACAAAATGACTTGCTAGACTTCATTCCAAGCAGATAAAAGGCACATCACTCAGCTGGCGCAGACTGGCAATCCTGGTGACAGTGCTCATAGAGTGAACAGGGAAGATGGATGAATATTTTGTGTGTGGACTTTTCCAGTCTCTGGACAGTCCCTTCAGGTCAGGACTGGGAGGCAATTTCACACATTTCATTTTTTTTCTGCCCTCTTCTGCTCATGCGTCACACAAAATCCCAGCTCTGCCTTCTAAGGAAACAAAGGACTCTTCCTCCCTAAACAGGCACACCAAAGCAATGAGGATGTTATTGGAAGAAAATAAAAAACAGTAAAGAATAGGATTGTATCACAAGAAGGGCATGTATTTTCCTTTTGTGCAGTCAGTGGAAAAGTTCCTACATCTCCACGTAAGCCAAAAGAAAAAGTACTAAACTGCAGTAGCTGGAATCCAACATAAGAGCCAGAGGCATGTGAAACTCAGCTATTTCCAACTGCACAAACCTGTGCAAACATAGCTTTCATTTTTCTTCCTCCTAAAATTCCCTGGTAGTTATCAGCTCCTAATTTCCTCCTAAAAATTCTCAGTAAAATTTAAAGACACAAAGCACCACTT
Organism: Euphonia xanthogaster; assembly: GCA_034509185.1. Taxonomy (NCBI): domain Eukaryota; kingdom Metazoa; phylum Chordata; class Aves; order Passeriformes; family Fringillidae; genus Euphonia; species Euphonia xanthogaster. The sequence continues at coordinate 109,190,131 of JAYDZK010000169.1, read as the reverse complement.
GAATGTGTGAAGAGCTTTTCCATAGTTCTAATGTGAAATTTCACTGCTCATTTCTGCTCAAGGGTCTGGAAACCCTTCCAATTACCTGTTTTGATGTCCAGTCATTTATAATAGGAGCTTATTTTTTTCTCTTTTTTGCTATTAGAATGGCCACTGACTTATATTGTATTTAGCCCAAGGCATGTCTGACTGTCCCAAAGAAATCCTTGCTGTTATCCAGAAACTGGCTTATAACACTCTAAGAGGCAGTTTGGGTGCATTCTCTCCCTTTCAGACATTAAAAGATTTAGTTGTGGATGGCTGGATCATGGAAAGTGGCACCAGAGCCAGGGAAAATATCCTGCCCTGTTTCACCTGCAAGCACAAAACTGAGGATCCACCCCACAGTTCCTGCCTTCTCCATGTCCATAGAATGAAGCTCAATAAATAGTTTTGGAATACATCTCAAACTTGAAGATAGCTGGACCAAAATTACTTCCCTGAGATTGCAGAGGGAGTCTAGGAAGAAGCCATTGGAGTTTTAATTCAATACCTCAACACAAGATTATCTCCTTTTTCAAAACTTTATTTATGTCTAAGGAGCAGTGGACAGGTCCTCAGTATTCATGTTTTTGGAAACTAAGGATGTAGATAAGACCTCAGAGAACTCCCATGTGATCATGTCCAGTTCCACTTCCCATCAATCCTTTCCTTCAGTGAACCACAGAGAAGAGGGAAAACTGCTAATTAAAGCTCTTCCAAATTCCAGTGACTGAGCTAACTGCACCAGCTCCACCACATAATGGAATTCCAGCATCATAATGAGTGTCCCCCCAATGAAGGAAACACATATGGTGATAATTTTGTGAGGGTGATATGGATTTTCCTGGGCTAGTTTTGTAGTATCTCAAAATAAACTATTCAATGGCATTTGGGTACATTATATTTTGCAATCAGATGACTCAACTCTTGTTAGTTCATCGTTAAGACTGAAGGTAAAATCTCAGTTATTCTAACCCCATTAAACTTTTTTCCCCTGCTTTTATTTGTGGTTTGTTTGTTTGTTTGCTTGTGTGATGCCAGTTCAAACACTGTCCATTCCACAGTGTCATTTTCCTTTGAGTCCCATGGGGATAAATTAGCTGTACAACTCCTACCAGATGGTAGCTCTGCAAAGTGGAATGAAAGTGTGTGCTGACCATCCCTGCACATGTTGAGATTAAATATGGATTCATGGATTTCTGTCTTCTGTCCTCCCTGACCTTTTCTATCTCCTCTCTACAACTGTGAAACAGCTACATGGGTCAGATCCAATGTGAGGTGGAGAGAACATGTAGGAAAAGCACAGTCAGCTATTCCAGGAGCAAAATCCAGGACTTCAGGACTACCTGGGAAGCCAGTGTTTTCATAACTATCTTACAGATCTTAAGATTGCTTTGGATTGCTTGGGATTTGGGTTGTTTGGGATAGTTTTGGGTTGCTTGGGGTGGTTGGGAGGAACTCCTCCCTGTTTTCATTCCCTCTGGCTATTTTCCAGGTTTACAGTCACGTTCCTGCACTATTCCAACAGGCTGGGTGTAATACCTCAGCTGCCTTGTGCAACTGCAATTCTTCCCAAAGAACCAGGAAAGCACAGCTGAGTCCTCAGGAACTGGCAGTGAATGAAAGTCAAGCTGAGCCTGTTTTGCTCAGAAGGTTTTTCAGAACATGCAGTGTCCATAAATGTGTTCTTGCTGTCCCACATGTCAGAGATTCCAGAGGCTACACTGCACCTACCCTGGACAAGGGGCAAAATTACATGGAAATCATCATGATTTCCATGGAAATGGGAATCATGGAAATCAAAAACATGGAAATCATCATGACTTCAGCTTATCAACCTGGATTCAGCCCAAGATTCCAATAAAATCTGATATTTTCTGATGTGATGCTGTAATCCAACACCAAAATCAGAGTGCTCTTGGCTTTGTTGCTCTTTTAATCTCAATTCAGCCAGTTTGCTGCATACACGTACCAGTACTGAAAACATTATTTACATTGTGGGAAATATTTAAGGTGCTTGGATGCCTAGATTTCCCCAAATTTCAAGCTCTGCTCAAAACCAAACTACGGAAAAAATCCAAATTTACTACCGTGTTTAAACATATAAGGATATTTTTTATAGGGATCTGCTTATTAATAGTTAATTTCTGTTGACTTTCTATTCTACATACAGTAGATGAAATATTATAATTGTAATATTTAATGATATTGAATTTTTATTGATTTTAAAAGATAAAGGGAAATAGCTGGACAGTATGTCAGATACATTGGTAGTCTGAATTAGATTTTTTTTTAAATAGTAAGGTCATTTATTTAGATGCTGAATTAAGAGCCTTTTGTCAAATAATCATTGATCTAATGAAAACAGGAAATTTCTGCTTAAAATCCTTTTTCTGCTGAAGTAGGAACAGGTTGGAAAGGATCTCTACAAGCCCTCTGGGTTTAGTGGGTGAAGCTCTTTGCACATGAGGTTTGCCCAGGTGTGAGCACTGGGTTGGGGTGAGGGAACTTTGCAGGATGGGTACAGTGGAAATGTCACAGCTGTCAACATTTGCTTGATTAGACAAACTTATTAATGTCTTACAACCTTCCAGTGCCTAAACGGGCTACAAGAGGGCTGGAGGGAGGCTTTGGACAAGGGGCTGGAGTGACAGAACAAGAGGGAATGGCTTTAAACTGGAAAAGAACAAACTTAGTTAGAAATAACTTCTTCACTCAGAAAATGGTGAGGCACAGGTTGCCCAGTTGCATCTTCCCCTTCTCTGGAAGTGTTCAAGGCCGGGCTGGACTGAGCTTGGAGCAACTTGGTCTATTGGAAGGTGTCTCTGGGGTTGGAACAAGATTTTTAAGCTCCCTTCCAAACCAAACAATTCTGTTTTTCTGTGATCTTTGCACTAATACAGCTTTATCTACTGAAACCTGCTCTGATCTGTAACACATCAGACAGCAGAAAAGCCCCCAATAAAGGATGAGGAACCCATCTTCAGAGCCCTTTACAGACACAGTTGTGCATTATTCCACTGTTCTACAGTTGTGGAAACAGACCTGTGGCCAGAGCAAATTGAAGATCATCATCTATCAGAACCAAAAAATCTTTGAGTTCTGACTCTATGTCATAATCAAAAGTATCATTGCCTTTATTCGCTAAATGATCCATTAATCAATTAAAATCAAAAAAACTTAAAAAAAAATAGAAATATAAGAATATGAAGGGAAAGAGATTTTGATTCTAGCAAATGCTATCTGTATGTGTGGAATTAAAATATCTTCAAATAGCATAGGAAATGCACCCATTCCTGTCACCTAGCTAAGCAACCCACTAGGGACAGCAAATCACCCTTTAGCTAAATCCCAGAGCTTGTGGGCATGATATGTCTCCTGTGGGCTGTAGTAGTCAGCCCTGTCAAATCCAAAATCTTCCCTCTCTGACTCTCTCCCGGTTGCATTTTCTTCCTCCACCAATTGCCGGACCAAAAAAAGAAAAAAAATAAAAAAACAACAATTTCTGTAGAGCTGTATCGGAGATGCCAATCTAATTATTTTTTCCTCTTTTTTTATCTTTTCTTTTTTTGGACGTGCATCTCTGGAGGAGGGAGGGGGAGGACAGGGAGTTGCAAAGACGGGGGCAGCCGAAGAGGGAGAGGAGGGGGGAAGATGAGAAAATATTTCCTTTGGCGATTCTGTTTCGCTTTTGAAAAGGGACTACTTTCCTCACTCCTTATCCCTCCTGACAAGTACAAGCACTTTGGGCCCTAACTGGATGTGAACATTGTCAAAAGAAATTTGGGCTAAAGGGAGGCATCTGCAGTTCTGTTCCGATTGCGCTCGGTGCTGGAGCCACTTTTGCGAATGTGGCAGGGTGGCTGGTGGGCAGACACCAGTACAGATGGGAACTTCACATACTGTATGCATCATGACCAACTATAAAAACAGTCACAACGCATCACTTCTTACTCAGCCAGTCTCCCTGGAACCTTCACTTCCAATTTCCATCTCACTGACATTCACAGCTTACAGTGAGCTTTTATGTTTAAGCATCAGTACAGTATTAATGCAGGAGAAAAGGGGTGGCTGGGCTACTGCAGCAAGGAATTAAACCTCTGATCTCGGCCAGACGTTGGAAGGGAGGAGCAATTCAAGGGGAATTGTGTAACCAGACTCCATGGAAAAGGTGGGGGGAAAGCAGGGGATGAGAGTCAGGAATATTTTTTGACTCTGTGAACACACAGCAAGTGAGGGGGGCTCTGAAAAAGAAACATAGCAAGCAGGCACTCTCCCAAATTGTAATTTAATGCTTGGAATAATCCTATTGTGTCAGCTACTCACCGCCAAAGAACTGAGGATAAATATAACTTAAAAAAAAAAAAAAATTAAGGGGATGGCAATTTGAACAGCTTAATGTTTCTTCAAAGGCTAAGTGATGGAAAGCAGTGCTGAAGTAAATTGACAACTCGGAATTAACTGGGTGCTGGCACAGCTCAGGTAAAGGTTTGACGGTAACATGAGCTTTCCAAAGTGTTTCCAAACTGAAGTATTATGAAAAGGTAAATTATGTTTTGTATTCATGACTGAAAGCATTTTATTTTAAAGCGCTGCCGATGCTGTCAAGGTGGAGATTCGAGCTTTATGTACAGTGCCTCTAGCCCTGTGATGTGAGTGAGGCAACATGACAGCTTGTAATAAGTAATTTTTATACAGCTGCATTTATCACTCAAGTAGGCTTGGCAATATTAAACACAGACCTTAAAATGCTGCAGAAGAGGAAGGACAGGGGCTGGAGGCCATGTGTGCCCTGTGTGTGTGCGTGTGTGAGTGTGTGTGTGTGTTTGCAACTTTTTTTCTTTCTCCAAGCCCATTCCTCCCATTCCTGTTAATGTGGCACTTTTTAAGATATGCACCGAAATGCTTCCAAATTGTTAATACGTCACTAAAAGGTTGCAAATGAAATGACCCTGTTTAGCCCAAAGGATGTTATTTTAGGCTTTAATGAATTAGACATTGAGACCATTTTCAGGCAAAAATCAATTGCCTCAATTAACAAATTTGCACGAGTCCAAATACTTACAAAATAAAGGCCCAGAAACCACATTCTTTGTTTCCCTTTCTCACTCCCTACCCTGTTTCCTCATTAACATCTTCATTTCCATGAAAGTGTGAAGTATCAGCTCTTTCTCTGGGCTTGTGAAGGCCAAAGTGTTGACAATTTTCTTTTTCTTTAGAGCCTGCTCTTTCCTGATTTAACAGGTTTTCTTCCTTTGTCATGAATATTTCAGGACAAGCTAAAAAGAAGTGGAAGATACCCTTCCTTCTCATGGAAATAGAAATATAGTCAAATATGTCATTTGAGGAAGAAAATTTCACAAAAAAAGAAGGCAAATTATTTTATGAGCTTGCAATGAGAAGGGAATTTTCTTCTGTTCATAGGATTTATAGGAAATGCTGCTTGAGTCTGAACCAAGGGAACCAAGAATCTCTGAGCCAAATGGCAGCTCTTAACACCTTCTGCAGCAGAGCCCTGAGGTATGGTTTGGTTTGCAAGGAGTTACAAATTTCAGCGGATTCCAGTGAATTCAGCCATTTAATGCTGAAATAACATCAGATTGAAAGCAACAAAAAAAATTGAAAAAACGACCTGTCTCTATTATTATTCATATGACCCAGATGAGAAAATTATGCATTTGCAGTAGGAGGTGTGTCTAACACGGGCACAGTGGCTGCCTCAGGACATTGGCTGGATGGGGAGAGGACTTGCTGCTCAGAGGATCTGGGTGTCTTCTCTATCAGAGAGATGAAAGAAGGAGCTGATTGTTTTGTGTATCCCATGCTTATTCCAAGGTAAGAGAGAGTGACAGATACAGAGAGGGGGCATTTGCCCCGTTCCTGGAAGCATTCAAGGCCAAGTTGAACAGAGCTTGGAGAAGCCTGGGGTAGTGGAAGGTGTCCCTGCCCCTGGCAGGGTGTTGAAATTGGGTGATCTTTTAGGACCCTTCCAACCCAAACCATGCTGTGATTCCATGATTTACCTTTGCAGCAGTGCTAATTCTTGAGTATCAAGTGAATATAAACAGAACACAGAAACAGTAAATAAATGTCAGAAGTGAACATATGTTAGAGATCTTGAAAATGAGTTCATTAATGCACAAAAGAAACTAGATCTTCCACATAAGTCTCCACAACTAGTTTGATTATGAGTTTGAAGGTTTATTTCATATTTTTGGCTATATTAATTAGAATATTAAAATGAAGACTATTTTCCCCCCAGGAAAATACAGTTAATATAGGTCTGTTGTGCAGTTTTGCTGCTTTTTCTTTTCATCTGACAATTGCTACCAAAAAAATAACTGCTTTTGATTAAAAAAAAAACTTCCGTTTTCTGCTTCATATTATGAACATGAGATTAAGCACTAAAGCTCAGTTGTGGCTAGATGTTAAGAAAATTTTTTAGCAAAATCTGAAAAAGTTATAGTCTTCAGTACTTCATATTTCTAAAAATAAATTATATTAATGTCAGCCAGAAATTACTGAGGTATGTGTGATTTTTATTGGAAGAATAACAGACTAAGTGACCTCATCCAGTAGTCCATGGTCTGAGATTGGCTTTCAGGGGAGGAAGGTTTCAAAATCTCTAGACATTTTTGAAAAATTATGCTACTTGTGATATAATTTTGAGAAAATTGAAGAGACCTCAAGGTTGAAGCTTATTTTATTAATCCTAAGATATCTACAATACACAGAGTCACACCTAATTTAGTTATTGGGATCTCTCAATAGAAAACAGAGAAAAACACAATTTTAAGGTGCAAATGTCTGACCTACTGAAATGTTTACCTTTGGCCAGGTACATCTCATCCTGCCATTAAAGCAGTCATGGAGATGATGAAATCATAGAATGGTTGGGTTGGAAAGGAGCTGAAAGACCACCTCATTCCAAACCCCTGCCATGGGCAGGGACACCTTCCATTAGCCCAAGTTGCTCCAAGCCCCATCCAACCTGGCTTTGGACACTTCCACGGATGGGGCACTCACAGCTTCTCTGGGCGCCCTGTGCTAGGGCCTCCCCACCCTCACAGGGAAGAAGTTCTTCCTAATATCTCATCTAAAACCTAATCTCTGTCAGTTTGAAGCCATTCCCCCTCATCATATCACCCCAAGCCCTTGTAAAATGTCTTTCCCCAACTTTCTTGTAGGCTCCCTCCAGGTACTGGAAGGCTGCAATGAGGCCAGCCCAAGCCTTCTCTTTTCCAGGCTGAACAATCCCAATTGTCCCATCCTCTCTCCAAAACAGAGCTGCTTCACCCCCTGATCATCTCAGTGGCTCCTCTGGACTTGCTCCAACAGCTCCATGTCCTTCCTGTGCTGGGGATCCCAGGGCTGGAGACAGGATTCTAGGCATGGTGTAGCTCAGAATAAGTTGACAAAGAGCAGGAATGGAGTTTAACATGGTCATAAATGTTGGGAAGTTAGAATACAGGATATGCAAGTGGAGAATGTACTTTCGTGATGAAGCTTTTATACCTATGCCATCCTTGGATGCTTCCTGGAGAGATGCTTGGTACTGCTGTGGCTCTGACATCTTGGGTGGCAGCTTCTCCTGGCTCATATCTCTCACAGCCTGGCAATTAAGAGCTAAAGAGCAATAAAAGTGATAAATTTGATCTTGCACATTAGAATCAAATCTGATCAAATTGTTATCTCAGACCCTCCGAGCCCCAAGTTGGGTGCAAAGAAGGGCTATTGGGCTTTGTCTCAAGCAAAGAATATCTCATGTGGATTGTTGGATTGTGCATTTATTGCACAACCTATGAACAAACTGTGATTGTTCTTGGTCTGGTCCTTTTGGCTGTACATCAGCATTTACACCACAAACATAAAAGATTCACTTTTCCTTTGATCCCATGCACCCTATCCACAATTTGAGCTCCATTCATATTGATTGTGCATAGTCATGTTGTGTCTTCTTGTTCAGCCAATATATCCAGTGATGTAAACATTACTTAAATAGTCTATGTAGTTTGTATTCCAGGTGAATTCATGCAGCTATCCTGGTAGAAAAGCTTGCACACCTGGAGGTTAACATATGTCTAAACAGAAAATTCATTTCTTTCCGTTAACAAGACCCTGTCATTGTTAATAATAAATGAATTATGAAAAATGTGTGCTGGTAATCATGTGTACAAAAACCTGCAAGAGATTCTCAGCCATGGAGGATGAGAGCAGTGTTCAGCTGTCCATACCATAGACCTCTGCAGTGGAAATATCTCCAAACCAGCTAGCATGAAGAATTTTCTATTTTTAAGAAAAGATGTCACATTTAGGGCAGTTTACTTGATAAGAATTTAAGGATTATCTGTATTGAACCCAGATATCATCTCTTTTCTGCTTTAATTTCCTAGGGGACTAAAGACAGTCAGACTGTCTGTAGCTCTGCAGTACAGACCTCTGCACCATGAATCCAACCCGTCCTATTTCAGAGCTCTGTTAAATTGCACAAAGATGTGGTTTGCAGAACTAATCAGGGCAAAAGAAATCACAGGGTTTAAAATTACTTTCCTGAAAGTACACAAAGGGAGTAAGACCTGCTGATCACAAGGTTGGTTTGACCAGTAGTCCTTTTGCTGAAACCACCAGTCACGTGGCAGTATATCGATTTCTAGTAGTGACTCTGTTTAAACGGAACCTATAAGTTTTCCAGTAAGAAAAACTTGGTATATTTCACATGTGACATGGAACAATTTATGCTTAATATAGGAAAACTTAATTGTGCTTGATTTCAAAATGTGTTGAATATTCCGACCAACAAGATTCCTCTTGACCTCTCCAAAAAGATTTTTCTAGGGTATTTTCAAGCATTGAATAAGAAATGTCCATGGCAAGGGGGTGGAACGAGATGAGTTTAAAGGTCTTTAAGGTCTTGAAGTACCTGTCAACTCAAACCATTCCACAATTCTATGAAGTTAACTCATGGTGAAAAACTAAGAGGTATTTTGTTACTGCAGAGGTGCATGAACAATGAGTAAGAATAAAATAAAATCTTTTATACATTATAACAAAAAAAAATCTCAGGAAATGGCCTGTGTAAGACACGTGTGCGACTCATACATTCATTTGTAATTAGTTTTACTGAGAGAACAAAGGATGTTCCTGGACATTCCCATTACATTACAAAGCTGGTGTTCCAAGAATAATACGCTTGAGAATAAAACAATAATTATAAAGCCACAAATGAAATCAAAGCAGTGCTGCCGAAAGCCTTAAGCACCACAGGTTTACGAGGCATGGAAATATAGCAGCTTGGATGAAGATGTAAACCCTTACACTGCACCCTTCAAAATCTCACACTTCAGAAGCCAGTGGAAATACATTGGACTGAAAATGTGGGCAGATAATCACTGGATTTCTGCTAAGAAATGCTGTTCATTTTCTTTTAAAGCTGTGTGAATACATGCAAGCTCAAATTAAGGAGAGCAGATAACCAACTGCACGCTAGAGATGAGCAGGCTGCTTAAAGCGACCGCATAATCGGTGAAGCTTTAAAAAAGGAAGAAAACAGCTTGAGGCCTTTTCTCCTTCTTCCTCTAGAATGTGACATCATTGTATATGACACAACACCTTGGAAGGAACCATATGGGGAAATGCAGACATGTTGCTAACTAAATGTGAGCTCCTTCATGATGAAAAAATCTTGTTGCTGGCCAAAGCCTGGATGGTCTTAGAAAAAGCACAGTTTATGCAGTGGAACTGACAGTTCCACTTCAAGGACATTTTTCATGTCTAATGCCTTTTCTCTGAAGGATTTAGAAAGGCATACCAGGAATATAATACTGGGTTTTATCCAGACTTAATAAAAAATAGTTGATTCAACTCAGCACCTTAAAATATGTGAGATGAACAGATGTGGCTTTTCGTTTGACTGCTTACAGAACTGAATTTTAGATCTCCAAACTCAGCATTTGTTGTTAGCTATTCCACTGATTTAAGGAATATATATACCCTACCTCTACCTTGTAAAGTTGATCTTTGTATGGCTTTTTTTTTAAATTATTTCTTAATTTCTCTAAATCATAAAATCACAGAATGGTTTGGATTGGAAGACACATTAAAGGACATCCCATTCCACTCCTGCCATGGGCAGGGACACCTTCCACTATCCCAGGTTGCTCCAAGTCCTGTCCAACCTGACCTTGAACAATTCCAGGGATGGGGCAGCCACAGCTTCCTTGGGCAACCTGCCAGTACCTGTTGACCTTACTGCGGTTTTGGATTAGAATTTACATCTAAAAGCTCAGTTTTTAAAATTTTTCATTATAATCTCTGTCATCAGTACCAGTAACAGCACTAGTCATAGTAGCAGCAACAGTAATAATCATAATAACAGTGAATTTAAATGATACAATATAAACTGACAATAATTCCTTTCCAAGGCTGCTCAGATTGTTTAATGATTGTTTCTAGGATATGAATAAAACGTCTCAGCTTTAACACTGAGCTTTCATCATGAATATCCACACTCGCTGACACAGCAAATGGTTCCAAAGTTGTCTTTCGTGACTTCAGCAGAACAGGTGATCCAAACAGCTTTAGATTGAGAATGTTAATAGATGAGAAAGGATAAAATTGAAATGAGGAAGCTGTCTGAACAAGTTTTTATTTTTTGTGCATTAAAAATTACAAGAACTGCTGCTTAAAGTTAAAAGAATTTCCCATGGAACACAATATTTGCATTTCTGTGAGCCCATCCAGCTAATGGGATGGGAATCAAGAATTTCTCAGAGCTTCTCTATGAGATATTGCACCTCATCTTTAATCCCTAAATTGTAAAAGACGATGGACGCCAATTCAGAAAACCTGCACATTCATCTTTTCTGAAATACCACAGAAACCCACGTATATAATTGGAACTACTTAGATAAAATTAGACATTTTGTTTTTTCTATTCAGTAGAGACTAAAATCTAAACTTAATGATCCATCTCATGAAAATGACTCATGAAAGCACCTAATCATGGGCTTGATTTTTATTGAAGTCTGTGATTAAATTCCATAGAAATTAGTAAAATTTAAGCTTGCCTTTAGGATTTGCAACAAGTTTAGGTGCATTCTCGTTTAGCTACCTTGTCCTGAATGATTTTTGGAAGGTTTTGATGGTTTGGGATTGAGATAGAAGATATTGTTCTTTCATTTCACAATTTGATCTTGAGCCAGAACACTCAAAAAAGAAAAAAAAAAAAAAAAGGAACAAAAAGGAAGAAAAAAAAAGAAAGAAATCAACTGAGGACTTGCAACCAGATTTTTTTTCTTTTATTTAGGCTTTTATATGCAAAACTACTTATATTTTCACTCTCCCATGTAAGCCTGATGTATTCAGACTAACACAGCTCCAGCAACTGCAGGCCAACTCCATCTCTGGGGTAAATGCATGGCCTGGAGGGATATAATTGATTCATAATGGCTACAGCTGAATTATAGTGAGTGCTGGAGTGTTATTTATGTTATATCTGAAAGTTCATTGAAATTATTTAGATCGAGATCCCTCAAAGGATAGAAGTACAACACAAGTTAGATTTATGTGGCCAAGTCCAGGTGAGTGATCCACAAGCTCTGCCTCAAAGCAAAGGTCCCTCCACTTGCACCAGCAATTTTCTGTGCATGTTCAGAGGCCTTGTCTGGAGCCAGCACAGGGAATTTATTCTAAAAACCATTTCCCATTTACTGGGATTAACATCTAAGCTTAGCTGATATTTACAAACTGGGTAATAGCAGATCTATATCCCAGATTTTTTGTGCAAGATATTTGCAAATGACTTAGAACAGTTCACATGGGAATGGAGAGCCTGGACTGATCAAAACTAATTCCTTACATTTCCTAATTCCTTTTCCATTTCCTGGAAGTGTGGCTTCATCCATTAGCACTCCTGGGCTCTCATTCTGTGTGCTAAGGGCACAGAAAGGAACTGGAAGTTGAGAAGAAAAGAGGAGAAAGAATTGCAAGAAATCAGGGGCGTTCCATCCCATTTTTATCTCAAGCTATTCTGCAGAAGGAGGTGCAAAATCTCTGGTGCTGGGGAAAAAAAATTATATGCATCATGATTCAGGAGTTAACCCACATGAAAAAATCTCATCTTCCGTTGAGGTACATACAATATAATCTAGGAGAAAACAATGACTAAATGAACTAAAAACCATTGTGAAATACAGTGAAAAACAGGTTTTAGAGTTAGAAAACTTTCTTTCAGTTAAAAGTGCTACTAAAGAAAATTATTTTGAAAATCATAATGTTTTCCTTCATAAAATTCAGAAGCAGAATTTTAAAATTTTTATTTATATTGTATTTAATTTCATGCTTCTCTCATTTTCTTATGTATGGTCTTCCTAATTTACATTTTTATATTTTATATTAATGTTTTTCTTCTCACTTTATATCACAATTAAAAGCTTATAACTTGAAATTGGAAATGAAGTATTAGAAACAATTGATTCTCATTCTTCCTTCCCTGTTGCATCTCCTATGGACAAGTGGGATGATCCACTGTGATATCTTTCAAACTAACCCATTCTCTGAAAAAAAATCCTAAAAGTATTATTTTGTGATCTTAATGTGAAGACTTTCTGAATTGTTAAAATATTAAATTTTGCACTGGAATGTCCACCTTCAAGATAATTTCTGAAACACTAATTTATCCACCATTAGGACCGTCATTGCCATTAGAAGATAAATGTGCAATCAGAAACTGGGATTGCATTTGGCTTAATGTTTGCCAGTCATTACCTGGGAGAGATCAGAAATGAAAAGAGAAAAGAGTTAGAATGATAGTTAGGGTACAGAGCAGGTGAATCACTCAGCCTGATATTGCTCCATTCTGAATGTGCCAGGCACAGTACATTTGCAAATAATACAGCAGCAAATATTTACCCTGTATCTTCAGATAAGGGGTCTGTGGAGAGGGAGATCTCCAAAAGGAACCTGAAACTGGGATTCCTGCATCTGAGCTGTGGCATTTATTAAAATGGTCTGAATTTCGTAGGAGCAAAATCTGAAAGAGATCCTGTCCTCAGACCAACAGCTGTGACCTCCTGCTCTGCCAGTGAATTATAATACCTGGCACCTTTTCTAAACAGCTTTTGCACTTAAATATATGATTATCTGCCTTTTTTGAGCTTATTGAGGGGAAGCTATTCCAAGTTTCATTTCTAGTTAGAAACCTGATAAGGAATCCCAGCATATCTGTATTCCTATGGTTAAGAATTAAGCCTGTATTTTTCACATTTAAGTCCAAAAAAGGCTGTTTTAGGAGGAAAAAAGATCACATTTAGGGGCAGACATAAGAACTTGAAGCCTCAGGGGATGTATTTTCAAATGGTTAAATGCAAACCTCTGCTGAAGGGAGATGTGACAAGGTGAAGGAAAGGGACAGGGATTGTGGGGATTTAGGAGCTCAAATCTGCTTTAGCTTGGGAATTTCTGCTTTGTGCTCTCCTGGATAATGCAGATGCACTTCAGCACATTTCCAGATGTGTGAAATACATCTGGAACACGTGGGTAGCCACGTACTGTCATTGTCCACACTCTACTCAGAAGTGTGGAAGACAAGGCCAACATAAAATATGTCTGATTTATAGAAGTGTGATTGTGCCTTTGTTAATACTCTTTCCTTGACACAAGGGTTGCTATGAGCCTCCTCTCTAGGCAAGAGGGTGAGAAGTTTACCCTGTGTTTCCAGATAATCCAGTCACTGTGAGCCACATGCATAGCAAATAATTATTTTATTGTAATATAAATATTATATTGATTTATAATATACATCAATATTAATATAAAATGTTGTATCAAAACATACCTTAGACTCTTAATTCATTTAAGCTTACTGGAAAACGTTTACTGCAAGTCATGGATTTTGAAAAATTCTCATAACCTGAGCTTCTAACTTTGACTTCTGCCCTCTTCCATGCAAACAGCTGCCAAGCAAAACAGTAGGATGTGTTACATCCCATCCTCTTGTCTTTGAGAGGGTTAATGCCACTTTCTTTCTCCTTCCTTGCTTTTACCCTCTGCTGGCTAAAAAGAACACCCAGGTTCAATGAGTGACAAATCATTACAGAGCGTACAGTGTAATTAAAAAGCACAGCCATTGATCAGCTATGAGCTAAACCTGAGACAAAAAAGTGAGAGACCCAGAATAGCTGGCAAAACTTCTCATTGAATCTGTCTGAAATGGAAGATGTTCTCCCTGGAGGCATGGAGCGTGGCCCATTGTGCATTTCCATTAGAGATACACACTGACTCTGAGCATGCCATTGATGTTGGCCTATTTATGAAAGGCTGTTGAAAGAGGTTTCAGAGTTAATTGAAAAGAGCTGTTTCTGAAGTAAGGTAACTTCAAACAACACAGCTCTGAAATGTGTTTTAATAGACTGGAAATCAGTGAATTTTCCATAGTGCGCATGAAATAAAAATGGATGGCATCAACTGAAAGTGGTGTTGCAATTTGGTGGGATTTCTTTCACTATTAATATTGTTGTCGCTGCTGTTGCTATCAGCATCACTCACTGTCATTCTCACTATCAACACCTATTTTAACTATAGTTGGTCAATTGCCAGGAATAAAACAGCTTTGGTCTTGATTGATTAGGGGATCATTTTCTAGGATCTGCCAAAATATCCATTACAAGTCCTTTCTCCACACACTTGTAACACAGGCTACCTGCAGAAACTGCCAGGCTTGAGCCACAGAAACGAGGAGGAAAAACACTTTCAGTTGTCAGGTAGAAGTAGGTTCCAAAGTCCTCTGTTACCAAGGTATGCTGTGTTTCAAATGTGTTTATTCTTAATGATATTTCCATTTTAAAATTAAAGCATATGCCTAAATTCAGAGATGCATTTACTCAGGCATTTGTTTAGACTCTGTCTTGAGCTGAGGTCTTGCACATAAGTTTGTATTTAAGTTCATGCTTAAATAAAAACCTTTTCAGCAAAACATACACCTGAATTTCATAAAGAGTAGCTAAGTACATGTTTAAACCTCAGTTTGTGATTAAACACTTTTATCAGCTGAAAACAACATACTTTTAAATTATTTTTTAAAAGCTTGGAATATTGAGCTAAATTTATGCCTTCCCTTCAATTTTATTTATCAGGAATTTAGAGTGAGCAAGAAGGAAAAGTAATTCCTTGCCCTTGGATGAAGTGAGTTTGGACAACTCAATGATATTCAAGCAGAAAGGAACAAGATCAGATTTTGAGAAACTTCCTCAGACTGATTAATACTCAGTACCTTGAAAAAACTTATAAACTCCTGTGAATTAAACTCCTGTGATTTGCAGGGGAAAGATGAGAGCAAAGTAACTCAGTATAACACAAGTAATAATCAAACAACTTCTGACACTGAGCTTGAATGATAATGAGCATCTCACACCTCCATTCTACTCTTAATCCTCAAAGTAATTCACAAGTTCTGTTGAAAACCTCCCATGTTCTATTAAAAGAGATGACCTCACAGACATTAATTAACTTAATCTCACAAAACTCATTTAAAATACGGAAGAGCTGTTGTCCTCATTTTTAAATAAGGAATGAAACACCAGGATAGTAATGACTTCATACAAAACCTACCAAAATCAGCAGAAATATTTAAATCACAGCCTTGCACAGTGCTACCTTCACTCATTATTTTAAGTTTTAAGGCTGCTGGGCAAAGAAAAAAAAAAAAGTAAAAACCCTGAAATGCCCTTGGGGCACAAAAAAGAACAGTACAAGGAAAAACCAGAAGAACTACTTCAGTTTCACATAACTAGAAATCTCATTTTTTAGGGCTGTCATGATACTTTGGCATCTGCAGTGATTTTTGAAAATTTGTGGCTGATAATCACGGATTATCATGTGCTCAATTTATCTTTGAAGCTGCTGTGGGTACTTACATACATAGATTAAGAATGTGCTACTTGTTCTGCAGAACAGGCCATCAAAAAAAAAGGACAGGGATGAAGGCTGGGGTTGGAATCTGAGTTTGAGGACAACATAACTCCTTACTTCAGTAGATAAAGCGTCAGGATTTTCTGAGGCATTAAATATTGAGTAGAGAGATTTCTTTCTTCTGTCACTCCAATGTCTATACCTGGAGTATAAAGATTCTCTCTGGGATAGAGAATTAGGCACTGAAACTGGGAGGGCTAATGGCCAATATGATTATCTAATGCAAAGGAAAGAGGAGATACTGGAAGCAAAAAGGAAAACCAGAAGGGAAATAATGAATTTCAGTGTCCAAGTCATATATTTTAAAATTAGGATTAAATCATGCAAGGAAAGCAGGATTCAGAGCCTGAGAATTGAGGCAGATTTGAGCTGAGAGCAGATTTGAGTTGTAAAAAGTATTCATTTGAGAAAAGGGACATTTGGGTCATTCAGATGTGGATCTTGAACTTGCATTTCCACTCTTCAGGAGAAGTGTTCTAACCACTAAAAAAAAGTGGGATTGTTTCCTGGTGTTCCAGTCAAAGCCAAATTTTGAGTATACAGAATTTCTCAGCTGTGAGTCTAGAGGGTGAGGAACAAAAGAACTTAAGCATCTGGAAGAGAACACATTCAACTTATTTCTTCTGGAATATTTTGGGTTGGATTAATCTGGCCAAACATAGAGTCTTAGTTTAATTGTCACCTAGAAATGAGTTTTCCTCTCTATTGACTTCAGAGGGAGATGAGGATGACAACTTCAGGTGTACAGAATTTTAGTGTAGGCTTTCAGGGTTCAACTCAGCTGCCCAAATATGGGTACTTGCTGCCATTCCAGATGATAAATGAGGATCCTCCATGCTGAATATATGATATTCAACTTCTACAGAGTTCTGGAGAAGAAACTGTGATTAAGTTCCTCTGAAAAGTAACTCTTCACCTTTAAAATTTTCCTGTCATAGCTGTAATTTTTCCACGTTTTTTTGTTTGCATGGAATTTTGATTTCATCATTTTGTTTCTTTTTGGATTCTCTAATGCTGTTGAGATATGATGCCTGTGCTATAAGAAAGAAAAAAGAAAAAAATTAAATGGTGACCTTGGAATTATATGGTAATATTTGCTGTATAAACTCAGCAGCAACTTTTGCAAGAAGGTCAATTGAATTCTTTTTGAACTAATTAATTATAAGCAGCCCAGACACAATCCAGATAAACATACAAGGCTCATCCTCTTTGGATAGCACCTGTCACACATTTAGTAAATACTAAAGGTTGACAGAATGCAGTTTTGAGATCATGGAGTCATGGAATGGTTTGGGTTGGAGGTAACCTTAAAGGACATCCAATTCCAAGTGCCTGCCACGGGCAGGGACACCTTCCAATATTCTAGGTTGCTCCAAGTTCTGTCCAGCCTGGCCCTGAAGATTTCCAGGGATCCAGGGGCAGCCACAGCTTCTCTGGGCAATCTGAGATGTCACCCTCCAACCTCGCAAGGAACAGTTCATGGCAATGGCAGTCTCAAGGTTGGAAGCCTGGATGTCCAGCTTTATAAAGTTCTCATTAGGATACTGCAACATAGTTCAGGAGGTAGATGGCTGCAATCTGAGACAAACTGTGCTTTCTCAGAGTTTAATTTCAGGTAAAAATTCAGACTGAATGTCACCTACTCATTTAATTGAATCAGAAATTAATTCCCTAGGGTCAGCTGAGATCGAAACATAAACCTGACTATAATCAGCATAACAATGTTAGCTAAAATTATGCCTCTGAATGATAGCACCTAATAGCAGTGTAGGGCAAAGTTTCCCTTAAGAGGTATTAGAAAAATGTGCTGCCTTGTCTATAGCTTTTGATATTGGACCATATTTTGATATTTGATATTGAAATATGCTGTTGCTTGCATATTTCAAAGTGAACTCCAAGACCATCTGATTTTCATGCAAGTACCTGTCCATAACCTTCAGATTTCATTATCCTTCTTGAGCAAACCAAAAAAGCTGACAAAAAAAAGGATTTTAAAAATATAAATGAATGGGGCTTTGAGGAACCTGGTCTAGTGGAAGGTGTCCCTGCTCATGGCAGAGGGGTTGGAACCAGATTTTCTTTAAGGTCCGTTCCAACCCAACACAAACCATGCCATGATTCTATGATTCTGTAAAGACAGAATCAAGTCTCCACTTTTGTCCCATGCTTTTTGGAAATGTATGGCACTAGGTTTATCTTCAAAAATAGTTTATCAAAAGACAGCACAGAGATGCTGTGCTATAGCATTTCTATAATCATCATCAGGTTTTTCCACCTTCCCTTGGAACTTCTTCCATGGTCCAACACAGAGCACAAGCCAGCAGACTGCTGATCTCTCAAAGCAGACTCTGAACTGGTCAAACAAAGCAATTTTTAATGGATAATTAATAACAAACAGTTGAAAAACTCTCAAAAAACACAAGTGCAACTGACATATTTTATTAAAAATCCTTTCCTTAGGATTTTTCCTCCTGAGAAACCAAGAGGCCTCAGGAACAAAATGTAAACAATGATTATCTGCTGCTGTGGAATGCAACAGGTGGATCTGTGATTGGTCTC
>JAYDZK010000169.1:109126682-109165902 GCA_034509185.1 Euphonia xanthogaster | reverse complement strand
CACCACCCTGACCCAGGGTGTCAGGTCCTATTCTGACTCTGTCAGTGGTTTGTTTTCTTTTTGTATTATTGCATTTGTATTTTTAGTTTTCCTAGTAAAAAACTGTTACTGCTATTCCCATATCTTTGCCTGAGAGCCCCTTAATTTCTAAATTATAATAATTTGGAGGGAGGGGCTTTACATTTTCCATTTCAGGGGAGGCTCCTGCTTTCCTTAGCAAACACTTGTCTTGTTCAAACCAGGACAGAGGATTATATTCTGACTGGGACAGGAGGGAATCACCATGCAATTTATGGCTTTGCCACAGGCCACTGACAAGATCTTCAACAGGTCAACTCTCCAGCTGGGTAGCTCTCTGTGGGTTGTCCCACATCCAAACTAAAACCCCAAGTGTTGGTCCTGAGAGGTGCCAAGCCTGAAAACATTTTATGCTGCATTAGAAACATAAGTGCAGGAAATACCAAATCTCTGATTCACCCACTTAATTCCAGCACTTAAAGGAGTTCAGATATAGAAAGAAGTATCAGGTGTAGCAGATCCACTTCATGTCCCTTTCATGAACATCTCAAGTCCCATCATAGAAACAGAGATTTTCTTGCTCATACTTTTCCTCGCAGAAGTTCCACATAGGGTTGGATGGGATATATTGGGATGAAATCCCTGACTGTGAGAGTGGTGAGGAAGTGGCACAGGTTGCTCAGAGTGGTTGTGACAACACCATCCCCCAGCTGCAGAATAGTGTAAGTTGTAAGGGACCTTCAAGATCATGTCATTCCAACTCCCTGCCATGGGCAGGGAGGGACACCTTTCACTATCCCAGGTTGCTCCAAGCCCCATCCAACCTGGCCTTGACCACTTCCATCCATATGTTTCCTGTTGCAAAGGTAGAGCTCTCAGGCTCTTCCCACATCTACAAGTAGCCATTCTTTTGTCTTTGAATATAGCAGAGAAGGAGTTGGCTCTTGACAAAAAACATGAAAAGTGAACTTTACAAAGCTGGAACAGAGCTGAGTGCTCTGTATGCCTACACACAGCCTGTCCTGCTGCCTCTGAAACACCACAGCCTATTTCAGGCATGTGTTTCTTTGTTCTAAAAGAACTTGACAATCTTGAAGGACATTTTCAAGAAGGAAAGGGCCTTCATTACAAGTTAAAATGCTGGTAGGCAGGAGATGTGCTTTCTGGAGGAGGTAAGTGGCACCTTTTTTATATTTACTGACAATTTGACCTTAAATTGAAAAGGACTTGAAACCATATTTAGGAAAAGCTATCATAAAAAAAAAAAGAAAAGTCAGACTTACATCTTGCTCAGAATAATAACAGCATCTAGCTCCTGTGGAATATTCTTTGGCATTTCATCTGGAGTGCTTTTATTGAAATAGCAAGTGCCTTCCCTCCACTTCACCAAAGTATAACTTAATTCAACATGAGAGGAGATAAAAAACGACAAGATGCACAAGAATATTTAATAAATAAGTAGCACATCCATAATGTGATATGTTGAGCTTGGATGGTTCCTGAGTAGCCTGGTCTAGTGGAAGGTGTCCCTGCTCATGGCAGGAGGTTGGAATGAGATGATCTTTAAGGTGCCTTCCAACCCAAACCAATTTGGATTCTATGATTCCATCCACAGGATGAAGGGAGAAAATATGATAGAAGAGCTGGTGGGTCATGATGAAAATAGGAAGAATTCTCACCAATCATCTTCACAGTTGGAACAGGCTCAGTCTGAGAAAGATTAATTTAATTTACTGTCAATGGATTACAGACTAGAACCAAAGAACCCTGAAAACACCCTTCCCTCCTACTCTTTCCTTATACCCAGCCTTAACTTCATGACATGATATATAGAGCCTGGAAAGATAAATCAGAAGACTCAGGAAATGACAGATTGTTTGAGGTTGAAAAAGACCTTAAAGATCATCTAATTTCACCTTTGCCTTAGGCAAGGACACCCACTATCCCACATTGCTCCAAGCCCTGTCCATCCTGGCCTTGGACACTTCCAGGGATCCAGGGGCAGCCACAGCTTCTCTGGGCAGGCTGTGCCAGGGCCTCCCCACCCTCACAGGCAAGAATTCCTCCCTAACATGTAATTTAAATCTCATAGTTTGAAATGGTTACCCCTTGTTCTATCACTCTGTGCTTGAATGAAAAGTCACACTCCCTTTCTTTCATAAGCTCCCCATCCTTACTGAAAGGCCAAAACCTGGTGTCCCCAAAACCTTCTGTTTTCCAGGATGAACAGTCCCAGTCTGGATCCTTGTGGCAACCACACAACTTGTTCAGTGGCAAGGTTTCCATTTGGCTTCTGTTTCACAATGGCATTTTCTCATCTCTCTCCCCAGCCTGCATCTAACTCACAAAACAACTTGTTCCAGTTCAAACTCATTAAATTCAACCCAGAATAAAATCATTCAAGTTGCCAATTCACCTCTGAACTTTTCAGAGCAGGATGTTAAAGCCCAGTAGCTGCCTATCACACATCACTTTTACAGATTTCCCTCAGTGCAATCAATTTTCACCTCTAGTGTGCTGGTTGTTGCTGCAATAGTCACTTTTTGTCATTTTCTATAAAGTGCAAATGCTACAGGCCCTTCAGACACTGTCTGCTCTACACACACAGTAAACCCACCTTTAAAAATGTTTCTCATAAATCTTTTCTGTCACCCCTGCTTTGCTAACATTAAATTGAAAAGAGGGGGAAGGGGAAGGAAAAGTTCCTCTAAAATAGTATTCTGGGTTTTGCTTTATAACAATTTATTATTTTTTTTTTATTTTCCTTTATTTTATTTTAACCATAAGTTTTTGGGGTTTTTTTTACATTGAAAAGCCAAGTTATTATTTCCTGGAGGTTTACACTCAAAACCTCAGATTGTCAGTTCATTTAATGTCACTTTACTTTATGCTTGATGCCAGTTTTAAGGCTCAGCAAGAACTGACAATGCAATCCTTTCACAGCGTCAGCTGACTGTGTTTTCTTTGACAGCAAGATTTCAAATCAAAGATTTAATAAACTAGTAGCTCTTCCAGTTAGCAATGAAGTGTTCTTTCAATTCCACCACTTAAAGAACATCAAACAGGCCTCAGCTATACAGCAGAGATTACAGCTAAACCAGAAATGCAGCTGATTTACATTCACAGGATCACCAGGGTTTGACTCTTAGAGAGGGAAAAGATGAAGAAACATAATTTTACTTAAAGTCAATGTGCATGTGAGTGTGTAGATGTCTGTAAGCAGACTACACATACAGAGGCACAGAAGAAAAGGACACGAGACTGGAGAGGATGCATTCAGTGTTTAAGTTACTCATCTGTGAGCGTGTTCAGTAGAAGAAAGCTTCGAGGAGCTCACATGCTGAGTGAGCTGGGGAAAGGTGTTACTCTCTCTCAGACTGGTGGCATCAACCCCAGAGCCTTCCCTACTGAGGTTAACACTGAATTCTGCTGAGCTGCAGCCCCTTACACCACTTTCCCTTCACTGACTGACCTATCTCCCCTCCCAGCTCCCCACTTCACACTTCTGAGTTTGGCCCAGTGTTCACACACCCAGAGGGGAGGAAATTAAAATACCTCCACCTGTGAAGCCTGAAGGGGCCTTTAAAATACTCAATGAAAACCATCTTGTGCATGTGCCTTTCTCTCCCCACAGGGATGCGTGGCTGCAGCTCCACTGAGAAAGGTGATGAGGAAGGAGGGCAGGTGATGGAGAAGAGCTGTAAAATTTTCTTGCTAATCTACAGCCACACTGTTGAGTTTCAGGTGTAAAGACATTGAAAATTGACCTCCTTCCCCTGAGACAGCTGGATTCAGCTGCTGTTAAAGAGTATTCCATAAAACAAGGGTGGGTCTGAAGAAGACCAGAGTTGGACTACCCCATCCCTGGAAGTGTTAAAAGCCAGGTTGGATGTGACTATGAGAAACCTGGTCTAGTGGAAGGATTGGAACAAAGTCATCTTGAAGATCCCTTCCCACCCAAACCATTGCACGAGTCCCAGAAATGGGGTGTTTGTAGGCCATGCTTATTTGTACACTCGTTTAGGGAACTGTGCTGTAGTCATGGGTGGTTTTAAGTTCCTGATGTGACTTCACAGACTAAATGTATTGTCACTAAAAATTCCTGGAAAGCAGAGTACTTCTGAGGTCTGTTTCAGCTCTTTATTCCCTGAACCCTTATTATTTCTTACAGAACTGGTGATGGTGACTCTTGCACTGAATCAGCTTTTTCATCTTTCTGCTCCCAGCCAGCAAGTGCAAACCAAGCAGAACCAAGTGTGGACTTCTCCCTGCGAGAAGTTTTTACTCCTCCACCATTGTCTTTCCATTTCTGCTCAATCTTACAACTTATCCAAGCTATACTCACCCACATTTGCTCAGGAGGAATATGTTTCTTGAAAGCAAACACCTTAATTGATGTTACTTAACTGAACCTACAGGCCCATCCACATAACAATGCTCACCAAAATTAATCTGAATTAGCTTTTTTAAGTGGATTAATTAAACTACTTTAAACTCAAATGTGGACACCTTTGTTTGAAATTAAAGAGGCTTAATTCAATTTAACTGAATTAACTTTCAAAGTAAATTAAGCCAAATTGAATTATAGCTATTCCAGTTCACACAGGGATTTAGATTCATATGTTGAGGGCTCCCGTCACGTCAGTTGAGCAAACAGCTGTAAAGAGTTGCTGACATCTCCCTGGTTTTTATTACCACCTCGTTACCAGAAGTTACTAATCCTACTAGATCTCCTAGACTAAAATCAGCAGAACAGAAGTTATGAGTGTAATTATCCACTGAAGTTTGGCCAGGTACCTTTGAAACCTTTCTTCATTAGCAGCTAATTCACCAGACTGCAAATAAGCAGTGGAGACAGCTGGACACATATTCCACCAGCCCTTTAAGGGAGGTGATTACATCTGATGGGGGAGCAGGATGGAAAACCAGAGTGGTAATATCTTAGATCACCCCTAAATTTCCCAAAACTAATCCCTGGGAGCCCCTGAACATCTCAGAATAACTCTTCAGAGAGTTCTCAAGATGGTTGAGTAATAAAAGGACATTACAGAAATATTTTCCCATTGCTTTTGGAAGTTTGCTTCTCTTTAGGGGTGTTTCTCTAGAATTAATGTCTTTATGGCTGTAATCAAATCAATGCTGATTAGAACCAGGGAAAATCAAAACAAAGAAAATTGATTAATTAATCAATTTTTCTTACATAGTCTATAATAAAAAATCTAGATTTTTTTTTTTTACTTAATTATTAAGAAATACACTTATTTTGCTTGTTCCCTGTCTTCAGAGAATTCCATCTGGATAGTTTTTGTCCGTGCACATCCATTTCAGCAAAGCTGTTTACAAATTCCAGGTCATCCCTCTCCAGCTTCCCTGCAATAATAGGGAAGGAATGTGAGCAGCCAGCATCACACCCAACCAGAAAGCTGTGCTGGATTGGAATGTGCAGGTCCTGTAGCAGATGGGGAAAAGCCATTTAGATGTATTTTGTAGAAAAATTCTATTTAAAAATAGTCACCCTTTCTAGTTTTATTTTCCTGGTTCAGATTTTACCTATTACAGTTGTTTGGTTACACTAAATTTTGAATAAGCCCTTTACTAAAAATCTGGTTTTGATAGATTGGAGGTTTATTTCATAGAATCACAGGGGTTACTCAAAGCCTCGTCCAACCTGACCTTGAACACTTTCAATGATAGGGCATCCAGCCTTTTTCTGGGCAACCTGTGCCAGTGCCCAGGCACCCTTACTGTAACAATTGATTCCTGATGTTCAGAGAAACAGATCCTGTGTTTCCCTGTGTTCTCATGACCTCTGGTCCTGGCACTGGGACCTGGCACAGAGCCTGTCCCTATCCCCTTTGCACCCTCCCTTCAGGTATAAAAATAATTTTTGTAGCAAGAGAGA
This sequence comes from Euphonia xanthogaster, assembly GCA_034509185.1. Lineage (NCBI taxonomy): Eukaryota > Metazoa > Chordata > Aves > Passeriformes > Fringillidae > Euphonia > Euphonia xanthogaster. Next base: position 109,159,982 of record JAYDZK010000169.1, on the reverse strand, counting down.
TTACAAAAGTTCATTTGCAGAGTGGAATTAATTTGTTTTTAATCTTTGCTGCTAAAAAATCCATGCTGAGGCCAATGAATTCAGACCAGCACCTCCATAAAGCTATTTAGCCCATCTTAGGACTGTCCATGACAGCCAGATGACACCTACCTCTTTCTGCTGACTTCCAGAGCACACCTAAGCAAATCTCTTAGGCTGGACTCAACTTCTCCCTGGTTAAAACTACACAAGATCCTAGCACTTCCAGTGCCCAGCCACCTGCTGGAGGAAAAACCTTTTCCTGATATCCACCCCAAACCTCCCCTGGCACAGCTTCATACCCTTCCAGCATTTGGCTGGCATCCATAACAGAAACTGAAAGTATCAGCAGCATCTGTGTAATTCAAATGCCCTGTGATTGCAGCTCATTGTAGATTCTGCAGTGGTGTTGCTATTTCCTGGCTGAATATTTGATGTATGTAACCAACAGCTCCAAAGGGCAGATATTGCAATGAGAGAGCATTTCAAAATCAACCAGCTCTCAATATTAGACTACTGTAGGTTTAAACTCACTTTTGCTGCTTGACCCAATGAGTACTTGAGGATTCAGGTTCCTGTGAGAAAAGAGAAGGTAACTTCTCTTAGGTTATTCATTAATTATTATTTTTTATTCAAATGGATGTTTTGAAGGGAGAAGGGAAAGATGTGTTTCTGAACACTGATGACAAACACAAAGAAATTAAAAGCAAAAACCAAACTCCATTTAGGCAGAAGTGTAATTCTGTTAGCAGTCAAGTCCTTACCAAGTTTCTATTTCCTTCAATAAGTGAAACATTGCACAATAGGTAGCTCTGAGAGAAGAAATTAACAGTTCTTTTCTCTTCAGCAGTAAATTGGAACTATTTTCTCCCAGCCTGTTTGAAGTGAGTTTCATTGCACCACAAGTTGACTTAGGGAGTGAAACAAAACCCATTTGTGTCATCAGGGCTAAGATTTGCATCTCTTCACTTTAGACAGGGAGAAGTCAGACACCTCATCTGAGCTCCTTACCCCAGGCTCCTGTCAGAGTCAATGGAGGGAAGCCTTCTGAGACAGATTCATTCTATTTATCTCAGGATTCATGAATCACCTTAAGAGGAACTTGTTGCTCTTCTCAGACTATAAACTGAGCCGTAGGGTGGCAGATTCAAGTTTAAGCAACTTGCTTGCAGTTATTTAACTTAGGGCACATGAATTTCACCCTGGGAAGCTTATATTTTATTTCTCCAAGCTGCAGACCTGATTTTATATACCTCCACTAGCTCCAAATATCCTTTGCAAGCCACTTCAGATGTGGAAACACAGTCCTTGTCTTTATACTGAAATATAAAGAATATATTATAGAATTTTGCTATAAAAATCACAACTGTTTAAAAGTAAAACATCATCTAGACCCAAGAATTAAACTTGATTTCTGTCTTTGACTACCTTCACTTTGTTTTTTCCCATTCACTCACCTTTCTGTATGTGATCTTGTACTTTCTCCTACTTCTGTGTTTGGGCAAGCTGTTGCATGTGCTGATGGGCCAGCAGGCTGCTTTGTCCTTGGAATAAGAAAAGAAGGGATTTAAACTCTCTTTCTTTCCCATGGTGAGGGCACTGTTGGTTATCTTTCCTTTCCCCAGCTGCCAGCTTCCACAAAACTTGTCAGGACACCATATCTCTGAGACATCTATTCCTCTCAGTCAAATGTATTTAAAATCAACCCACGTGTTTGAAAATGAGCTGACGGAGGAAGAAGAGGATCTGAACATACTGCGCAGGACATATTCCCTTAAAATCAGACTAATCATATGCTTCCTCTCCACTGTGAAGTCTGGTAAAATTTCTAGAATGGGGGTACTTCCAAAGTCATTCCTTATGTTTGGTACAATTCCTCTCTTTGAGGAATGTAGAAGTTGCACCAACATATATAACCTAAACCAACAAAAACACAACAATTTTTTTCTTGATATACTGGCAAAACAGCTTTCTCAGATGTTACAGTTTCTCTTCAGCTCTATTCTGCAGGACAGATATCTTCACATATTTACTTTTTACCTACCGGGCTTGCTTTTTTTTTTTTTTCCCCTCCCTGGGAATGCCTCAGTTTGTTATGCCCTGAAACACAAAGCATTAACAGCCTTTTAGAGAGTGCCAACACATGGTGGAGGTAGCTACCTGCTCTGTTTTCCATAAAATGGGTGTTAATAGGCTCTAGAGGGGTCCCTCAGTAAAGACACGGAGGAGTTCAAGCATTTATTGACTGGTTTGTATCTCGTAGAAATATTCCAAGTGGAACACAGGAGATGTAGAGAAAAGCCACACAAATGAGAAGCTACTAATGAAGTGTTTTTACAGTTGGGGTTCAATGTGTGAGCTTGTAAAAGCTGATTAACTACTATTGTGTTTTCATCTAACTGGTTTGATAATTTGTTGGTTAAATGGCTCAGCTGAGAAACCAGTGAGTGTCCTTGGAAACATGCTGGTGCAAGAGTTAAAGCCTTGAATCCACACAGAGGGGGCAGGTTTATGTTGTGGATCCACGATCCACTTCTCTTTTAATAGGTGAAAGAAAGAAGTGTCTGAAAAGCCCTACTTTGTTCCTACAGTTTTGCCTTTCAGCCTCCACCAATCATTAAAATTGAATTTCTCTTTAATTTCTCTTTTTCATAATTAAGGCAATTAAGTCACCTTTTTTGTTGATTCTCATCTTGTTCTTCTTTCATTCTTCAATATTTCTTTTTCTCATTCACTTTCTTCCACTCTTAGTCTCTCTCTTTTTCTTCCACCTCCATTTAATGCCTCTTTTTAGAAGAGACTATTCTGGGCTGGATTAAAAATTAACTCAAAGCAGTTGACTATCACATTAATGCAACAACAACACCATACAGGAGGCTTGATAAATGCAGTCTGGAAAAACTGCAAACATCACTTTTTTCAAAAGGATTACTGGAAATCTCAGGTAGGGGGTGAATAGAAGAGGTAGAAGTTTATTTTTCTTTTATGCTCTGTTTTTTCTAAAATCCTACCTCATTCTGAAATCAAATGTTGCCACTTTTAAGGCTGTAAAACCTGTTATCTAATGTAAGAACTGGGAAATTTATGGCTTTACTGCACGTGTATCCTCCTGAGCCAATAGATCCCTGCAAATCCCACTGATTTGTAGGGAATTGACTGTCAGTAAAGCTGAGTTAGATCTTGGTGCTAAATAGGTACTGAGTTAAATTAGTCATCATGAACAACAATTCTGTTTCTCAGATATCCCAGAAAGAATTCTGCAAAAGGACTGGGTGCATTAAACTCATCTGAAACAAAGTGAACAGACCAGGCTCTTAAAAGATGGACTGACTGAAAATCCTGAATCAAGAAATCAGTGTGAAAAGTTTGGGGGGGGAAGAGGATCTTTGCAGGAAAAAAAAAAAAAAACAAATAGCAAAACCAATCCTCGCATAATAATTTGACTCCAAAAATGCCTGTGGGGCCCTGCTGGGGTTTGCAGCTTCTGGTTTTTATGTCTTCCTCTATCAAGATTTGGGTTTCCCAGTCACATTGAATCTCTCCTGGCACTTTAAGATGAAGGACCCCAGGACAAGCCCACTGCCCCTTACTTTGAGAGAAAAACCTCTGTTCCACAGATCACACAGAGAACTACAACAGTGTTTCTCAGTTGAAATAAGCTGATTTTCATCCAGGTTTCGACTAATAGTCTAAATAATTAACTTTATTCATTTCCCATTTTCCTGTCAATTCTACTAAGAAAAGAAAAATTCCAGAAAAAGTCACACAGCCATAGATAATGATAAACATGGCAATTCCCTTTTTCAGGTGTAGTTCATAAAAATGGGGAGCAGATTCACAGTCACTACTTAAGTTTTATTCTTCCCTTTTTTTCACTAAAGGAAAAGGAAGTTAAAAATTAAAATAACAAAATAATTGAACTGTTTTGTTTGTAATGGCTATCTTGAGGGCTATAGTGCATTAAAAACTCAAACCAGAATAAACTTCAACACTTCATGAAGATGACCAAGATCTTGTCCAGTTTGATTTTTGTATCTCAAAAGGTGAAGTTCTGCTTGATAATTCTCTCTTTAAATTATTATTTTTAATATCTAATTACAATTGCATTTATTGTAATGTTAGTCTTCTGTCTTGTCTGTGTGCATCTCAGATGACAGTCTGATGCCACCACCTCTGCAAACTCCCCCTAGGAGGCTGAAGACAGCAATTATATTGCCCCTTGTCCTTTCTTTCTTGAGGTGGAACAAACCTAATCCCCTCAGCCTTCCACAAAAGGTGCTTTGCTCTCCAGCTTCCTTAAAAGATTCCACTGGACACTCTCCAGTTTCACAATACAGGGGTTTCCAAAAGCAAACACTGGGGAATAATCACTTCATGCACTCTGCTGTTACATTTTCCTTAATGTACCCAGTACGAAGTCAGCCTCTATCACCATAAAGCTGCACTGCTCCCTCATCTTTGGTTCATTGTTCTTCAAGCATCCCTTGCCACAGAACTGCCACAAAGTAGTTAAATCCCCAAACTATAGAATTTCATGAAATCTCTCTGTCCTGAGTGCAGACTTCTGAGTGTGAGTTTGTTTAATTTCTGGAAGTCCTTGCCAGCTCATCCCTCCAGCTTAATTCCTCCTCAGTGTCAGTCTTGTTGTCCAGCAGAGAGAGGAGCTGGGCCTGTTCAGCCTGAAGAAGGGAAGACTGAGAGGGGATCTCATTGATGCTTGCCAATATCTCTGATGTGGGTGTCGAGAGGAAGGTGCCAGACTCTGTTCAGAGGTGCCAGCGAAGGGCAAGGAGGAATGACCATAAACTAAAACATATCAAGTTCCACCTCTGTGTGAAAAAGAAATTATTTATGTTGAGAGTGGAAGAGCACTGGAGCAGCTGCCCAGGGAGGTTGTGCAGTTCCCTCTCCGGAGAGCTTCCAAACCTACCTGGATGCACTCCTCTGTCACCTGCTCCAGGTTACCCTGCCTTGGCAGGGGGTTTGAAGTGGATCTTCTCCAGAGGCCCTTTCCAACCCTAAAAATTCTGTGATACTGTGATTTGAGCATGGATTCTCCATACTGAATTACCACATCATTTTCTGCTGTACAATAATGGAAAAAAATATATCAAGAAAGAAAAGGACCCCAGAGAAAAAAGAAAAAAACACAAACACACTTTTATGTATTTTGAAGCACAGAGAAAATAAATCAAACTGAGCCAGCAGAGAAAGGCATAACAAGACTGACTGTAAGTTAAAGACAGAAAAATGGAAATCAAAAAGCAGTCATGACTTTTGAACACCAAAATAAACAACCAGGACAACTTATGGAGCCTCCAGTTCTTGATGTCTTTAGATTAGGTCCAATTGTCCCTCAATGTGAGCTAATTAAGCCAAATACAAATTACTGGTATTGACACAGGGAAAAGTAGACAAAATGCAATGGCTGTAGAAGGCAGGAGGAGAAACTGAATTATCTAATGGACTCATACAGGTTAAAGCTTTTGAATTTATGAATAATGTCTGGGACAAATCTGTTGCTGAAATAATACAGATGTCTGTAATGATCCCTGCTCATTCTATTGCGTAGCTGCTTTTCTTGCCAAATGTAACCACTTAATGTTTCCAGAAAAATGGGCACCAAGGTAGGTGCATATCATTCCAGGAATTTTTTGTTCCAGCAACACTGATAATATAAATATTGCATTCAATTCCATAAGATAGATGTGGACACATGCAGGGCAGATTCACATTAATCTTACTGTTTATATCCACTTTTCTTTCCTATACAAAGATATAAATTGCTCTGAGGGCTCCACTCCTCCACCTTTCCACCTGGAGCCAGGCTGGAAGAGCTGGGGGTGCTCACCTGGAGAAGAGAAAGCTCCGGGGGATCTCAGAGCCCTTTCTAGTGCCTAAAGAGGCTCCAGGAGAGCTGGAGAGGGAGTTTTTAAAAGGCCCTGGAGTAACAGGACAAGGGGTAGTGGTTTTAAATCAAAGGAGGGCAAATTTTTATTGGATATTAGGAAGAAAATTCTTCCCTGTGAGAGTAGTGAGGCCCTGGTACAGATTGCCCAGAGAAGCTGTGCCTGCCCCTGGATCCCTGGAAGTGTCCAAGGCCAGGCTGGACAGGGCTTGGAGCAACCTGAGATAGTGGAAGGTGTCCCTGCCCATGGCAGGGGTGGAAATTGAGGATCTTCAAGGTCCCTTCCAACACAAGCCATTCTGAGGCTACATTATTAAACAGACAGCAACTTATAGTGAATTTTCACATCCAGCCCAATATTTAGTGTTTTACCTGAAGAGTAATTGTACAGGAGTGGAAACAATCTATTTTTAGAGTTACTGGACTAATTCTGCATTCTGCCTTGCCCATTTGAGGTGCAGAAGAATTTTTTTAAAACTATTCCTATATGAAATATTCTTTCTATTTAAAAAAACCCTATTTTTGCAGTTCCATGCCTTGTTCTATTTTTTATTTTTTTGCCTGAAATTCTTCCTGACAGAAGGATTTATCCCAAGGATTTAATCTAATATTGCCACAGAACCTTCAAAATTTTCAGGATAGCATTGGGAAGTTATTGCCCAAGCAATGTGTTCTAGAAGGGAAATTCAGTGCCCCTAAAAAATAAAGGAGCCAGCCACTTGTGTCTTGTGCTTGTGTGAGAGTTACTGTAAATATAATAAAATTTAAGTGTTAATTCCTGCTTTCATAGGAATTAATTTAAAAAAAAAAGTTCCTGAAACATGCACTGCCACCAGACAATCAAGAGTGAGAAAGAGAAAGAGAGGGGAAGAGAGAAAAAGCTGGCTCCATGCAGGGCCTTTTTGCTTACAGCTATGAGACAGTGCTGCACTTTCTCCTAATAACCTTGACCTGCTTTTCCTGGCTCAGCAGTAGCATCTGTGTCACATCGGCTTAGCATCTGTTTATCAATCCAACAGCACAAACCTGATTCCTGCTCCTATTCTCTCTACTGCTCACAATATTAAAATGACTGAATTAAACCAGCAGAATTCAAGAAGGAGAATGAGAGATGAGAAAAGCTCCGTAAAAAGAGAAGAAAAGGTGAAAAAAAAAAAAAGAGAGGAAGAGGAGAACAATATGTAGGAGCTCCATTTATTTTATTTATTTAATCTCAATGTATTTAAGGGAGAAATTGGGAATGAGTAATCACTGCTAAAATCCCTTGTGCAAAACTCAGGGCCAAAGGCTCTCAAAACAGAGAGGGCAGGAATCATCTCAGACTTTTTTGAGGAAAGGCACGGCAAGTACAATGACATAAGAATTGCAATCTGCCTGCAGCCTCTGCCTCCAGGTGAAAGAACAAAATACCAGTGAATAGGAATTAGTGCAGATCTTTTGAGGATGAAAGCTATTGGGAAATCCCCAGTCTTGCCCCTGAGGTTTATTTTGCCCCCTTTGGTACCACTGCTGTGCTTTTTCCACTTCTGAGATAGAACCACAAAATCACAGAATATCCTGAATTGGAAGGGACTGACAAGGATCATCTATCCCACTCCTGAATCCCAAAAAAATCACATCACATGTGCCTGAGAATGTTGTCCAAACACCTCTTGAGTTCTGGCAGCCTTGGGGCTGTGACCATTCCCTGGGGAGCCTGTTCAGTGCCCAAAGACCCTCTGGGGGAAGAACCCATTCCTGATATCCAACATAAACCTCCCCTGACACAGCTCCAGCCCTTCCCTCGGGTCCTATTGCTGGCCACCAGAGAGAGAAGAGAAGGCACAGAAAGGCTCAGTTAAAACTGAGGTGTCAGCGCAATATTATTATTTATTATCATTGCCATGCTTAGATCTGAATGAATTCAGAGCCCCACTGTGCTGTGCAGGCACAATGTGGTGTTTATCTTCCAATCCCCCACCTGCACAGAAACTAAGGCAACAGGAAAAGGAAGGGAAAAAGAGAACTGGAGAAATTCTCTGATCTGCTGGAAATAGCTTCATGAGTCTTGGGTATTGCAGACATGAGTAAAGGTCTCATGAGTACCCAATGTTTAAAGCATAAAACAGAATAGTAAAACAGACACATACCAAATTAATAAAAACACACACAGTTTGGTAAATCAGCACAAATAGCCTCAGCTTTGGGGTTATGTCTCGTACATAAAACCTTTTTTTTTCCAGTAGCACACAGAACACTGAGTTCATTTATGTTGCACTGGGCAATGTTTTGGGTACTAATCTGGATAGGAAATACACCCAGAGATACACTGTACCATCCTAAATTATTCTCTGGAGGTCTCTCTTACTTTACTTCCCTGAGAACTCTAAGATCAAAACCTGACACTGGTGTGGCTGGATGCCAGCAGTGTGTAAGAGGTCCTCTTACAATTACATTTATACACATCATTATTTATCCTTCCTTCAAATGCATTAATGGAAGCTTTGGACTACACCTACAGCAATGCAAGCTGAGCTGCTCCACTAGATTTTGTCTCTACATCCATGATTTTCTGATAGTAAATAAAAATATAAAATAGATGGGAAGAAGGGATTCATTGTAGTCATACAAACTCCCAGCTATCAAAACCATATGAGTAGATCTCAGTGTGAGGTAAATACATGATTTACAGGCTAATTCACTGCTCAAGCCACCTCCAGTGAACTTAGATTAGTCAAGAGATGAGTTTGAAAGAGAAAACATATGTAAACAATTGCTGAATCTCCAAAGGTTTCCAAACTAGTCCAAAACGATTCTTCCACAGGGAAGCAATGGATAAAATTATTTGGGCTATGGATCTGTGATGGAGCAGACAGCCAATGCTGACTTTGATCCAAATTACAGTTATTTCAGAGTTCTTCCTAATGTAACAGTGCACATGGATATGCAACAAACTTGAAAGAGTAGCCCTATTTCCTTTTTGTTTTTAACAGCTTTTCACTCTCTCTTCATCTTTTGTCTGAGAGCCATGCCAGAAACTCCTAGGAAAGCACACCCAATGTCATCGAGGTTGTAGGATTTCACCTATATTTCACACAGGAAAGCTTTATCGCCCCAGGGTTGCTCAGAATCTTTCCCTAGCTCATTTTTGCAAAGGCTGGGCTTGATTCGCATCAGTAGCTGTCCAGACTTCACTTCAGGATTCCTCCTGCCTCAGGCTGGAGACAGAAACAGCAGGAGGTGAACAACAGGTTGGGTTTGAGATCTGGCGTTTATGGAAGCCTGGGTTCTATCACTACAGGATTACATTTGTATATAAAATAGGATATTATTTTAAGAAGATGGTAACTGATGTCAGGAATAAAGCTAACTTTTATTCAGAAGGTTTTTTGGAGCAGCCAACAGGTAGTTAAAGCAAGTGTAATATCAGCGAGAAGATGTGAGAAAGACTGACCTGAGATATATTGAACTTTGTTCCACTGTTAACAAATTCAAGTGTTTAGGTAAAGTGTGTGATAATATCAAGAGCCAGAGTTTGAGGTTTTTTTACATAATACCTGTAGAAGGGATTTAGGTAAGGTGCCAACAGCTCCCACTGATTGCAGCACTGCATGTGAATTAAAATCTCTTGTACTAAAATCTTGTTGTATCTCTTGTGCATTAAAATTTCATGTTATAACCAGTTTAGGAAGGAGCAAGTAAGCAAGGGAAGGTATTACAGTATTATGGGTACATAACAGTGCCTTTCTTATTGAACACACTCCTACAGGGAAGTACATGAGGAGATGTGGCTCACACAACAGCCCCATGTGTGTTACCTGCCCATTGTCCTCACCTCCATCCACAGCTTATGGAATCCTAAATAGTTATTATTGTTATTAATTATAATTCTTATATCTGTTTGAATCAAGAGGTAGCAAGAGGAGAAAAACAAGAGAAAACTCACCTCTACATGCCAGTCAAGTAAAATATTCCCAAATCAAGCCAAATTCAGTGAATAATGATTGAGCTGCCAGACAAGCTGAAGAATAATAAGGATCAAGTGCTGGGATTGCCATGTGGGGGACAGTGGGCAGGAAAAGAACCAGACATACTGCCAGGGGCCATGTGGGAGGTGGGACCATATTCTTGGAGATAGAGGGCAACAGGGTGTGGGCTTCTTTGGTTCTGTTCCATTTGGAATGGGTTTTTTTGGTATTTCTGAAAGTTAAGGGATTGGGGATCTCACCTGACTATTGACCATGCAAATGTGTGATGGCTGTGAATGTTTATCTGGTGTCTTAGGAAGCCTGGCTGAGGTATTTGAGAAAGCAGGAGATGTCACAGATCAGCGACTCAAACAATCTGAGTTACTTCCTGAGCAGCTATCCATAATGCAAAAATAAATAAATAACAGAAGGAAATATCTTTTTAATGGGAGGCTTCAATTTGGGAGACATATGCAACCAGCAGTAAACTTCTCTTCAAATTTAAGAAAAATATAAAGATGAATTAATTATGGGCTGGCAGTTGGTCATAGCCTAGGGACTAACTGTTATTATTAGATTGCACTCCATAGAGTGAGAGGACAGGACAAACCAGTAATAAATACACTTGACTCTCCAAAGTAATTCATTTCTCAAAACTGGGAAATGGCAAAGAGATTTAAAAGATAGAGAAAAAAATCCAAAAAATGAGAATGAATTGGGATTTTTTAAGATGAGTTTATGAAGCTATGAGATCAAGTTGTGTGAAAGTAAAACTTTGTTCAAAGGCAAAAGAAATGCACTAATTAGAAATAAGAATGCAACATGTGACAACTGGAAAGAAAGAGATCTGAACACACACAGCAATATAAATTAAACATTATAAAGTGTAGAAAATTGATAAGAGAAGCTAAAGACATCAAAGAAAATCCCATGCTTAGTAGGATTAATGACAATGAACTTAATTTTTAGGAATAATTAGGAACAAACTAAATCATACAAATAGCATAAGACCATTTAGTAATGGAAACTGCAAAACTGTTTAAACCCTACTGTGAAGGGTCAGGTCTCCATACGTTTCTGTTTATCTAATAAGGCTTGAACAATTTGCATCCTCAAAGAATTTATACACTGAGGAATGCTCTATATCCTGTAATTTTAAAAGTCATTATTAAATTAGTCTTGTGGCAACTTTTCTAGTATTTTTTCTAGGGTCAACTTCAAAGTAATCAGTCTATCCTTCTTGTCAGTTCATTTATCTCTGTTTTCAAATATACTGATATGACACCAGCATATTTTCCTTTTCTAGAATTTTTTGTTATGCCAATATTGTTAAAAATTGTTATCAGTGATTGACTGTGTGATTCTTTGATGAGATTACAAGATCATTTGATAGACTGTAGGTAACCTAATATTTCGGAAGTCATTTCAAATTGCTACCACATATTCTAACTCACACCAAAAAAATCCCACTAAGGACTTTAAGGAAATTCCATAGCAAGAAAAAAATCATTCAATGGAACAAAAAAAAAGGGAAAATAAATATTAAAAATACAGGTTTCATAGAGGAATAATAAGTGAATAAAAGCTGTTTCAGATTAATTTGGTTTCTCAACAATTATATTATTCTGAAAATAAGTATAAAATAAATGCTGTTAAAATATGTTAAAATTAAAAAGCATAGAATTATATGGCTAAGTAACTGGACAAAGCATCCTAAGTATCTCAATAAACCAGGTTCAAAAAAACTGCATATTTTAATATGATTGCAAGATTTTTTCATTCCCTGTTAGACCTTCTTGGATGTTATCGCTGAATGCAGAGAAATATGTGATATTTTGTAGCCACATGAGTTTTCTGAGCTAGAAAGGACCATTACAGTCTGATCTCAGATATAATGGGGCTACTCCAGATATTTTGCAGCCTGTGACCCAAAAACATTGCTGTCCTTGCTAAGAACAATATGAACATACCATTCAGGAAATCTGAAACTGGTCTTTGACTGATAAACCAACCAATTAATCAGAATCTAAAAATGAAAATTAAATATTTTTTTTAAAAAAGCTTCCTTTTCCACTTCTGTTAACAAGGACAACTGTCAGCTCTCCAACTCTCTCTGTAGGATGGACTAGCCCTAAGTAATATAAAGTACAATGGAAATAATTCCAGTTTCACAATAGCTTTTTATCAAATGGCTCTTGTATCAAACAAAAACCTTTTGCAGAATCAAACAATTTTTTTTTCACTAAGAGTGCTAAAATGGGATCCTATCTCACTAGCTTCATCCTATTATTTTAGTTACCCTTTACTTCAATCCAGTGAAATTTTAGGTCAATTTTTTAACTTTCCCATCAACAACCACATTCCCCATGGGGTCAGCTGGACATCAGCATCACTTGATTTTCATCTTAGGGAGACACAACCACAAATACACACACACACAAAAAGAGAACCATTGATCAAGAATGGAAGACACAGGCCTCTGATTTTGCATTGTTTTCTGAGCTGGCATCACCATATTTTGCTTAGGTAGTACAGTCAGTAAAACATGAACTTCCAGAATAGCTTCACAGGTCAGAACGCTGCCTTTTCCAGTCTGATACCTGCCTGATCCTAGAACAGGATAGTTATAAAACCTTTTTTCCTGACTACTTGTTTGAATAGTCTCAAATGCCTCATGTCACCAAGGACCTGACCTATTCATGCCCTAAATTAGAGTATCCCCAAAGCTACCCTAATTTGCCCCATTATACTTGTACAATGAGGAACTTGTTGTAATGACAAGGAAAGTGTGGCTTGAAGGAATGTCCCACATAGTGTTATTTTACTTTTGCTCTTGACACCAAAGAGTGGCTTATCCAGGAACTGCTAAGCTTGCTCTTCACCATCTGGAATTAACCCTCGCAGGAGAAATTCCCAAGGGGATGGTTAAGCTGGTTTTCCAACTGAAAAATAGCTTCAGCAAAGACCAACATCTGGCCAAAGTATCCTGTCAGAGACCTATGCTCACTGTGCATAATAAACATGGCTCTCTACTATTCTTGGTTTATTTTTTTCTGTCACTTGAGATCACTGGGGGTGGGAGGGAAGTAGTAGGTAGAGAGGAGAAAGGAAGACAGAATTGTAAAACACACCCATATTTCCAGAAACTGTAAATCTAAAATGGCATAAATTTACTTCAGAACACATAACAGCAACATTTTCTAAAAGACCTGGGAGTTTGTACAACAGCCAGAAGTTAATGTTTGTGGTGCTGTTGTGTCATCTCTCACTGGCAAACTGAAGCACACCACAAATGCTTTGAATTGTTCCTAGATCTTTTCATGGCTGAGATTGTCTTTAGTTCATGACAGAACTGAACAAATCTGCTCATATTTTGCTGCATTTTCAATCACTCATTCTCATCAGCTAGAAAGAGCACCTTGTCTTGCAAAGGTTTCGGGAACCATCCAGACTTCACCATTTTACTTTCAACTCATAAGTAGCACAGACAGAAAAAATCACAGTCTTTTTCTAATTTTTTATATCCCACAGATCCTTCTGGCCTAGAACAGACAGGGTTTATACTGGTCATCTGCAGTACTTGAGATCTGTGAACAGAGAATTCCAGTTTAAATATCTTCTAGTTTATTCCTATCTCCAACCAACTTAGCATTTCTAACACAAATAAGAATGTGGAGCTACTTATACATCCCAAGCTCTAGGCAACCATCTTCCCTACCTTATTTCTTCATGTTGAAAGGTCTGTTTGTTCAAATAATTTGCTTCTCAGTGTCTTTTCCAGTCTCTTTTTGATGGCCAACTTCTAACTTATTGTAACCTTCCCACAAAACCAATTTTCCACGTGGCACTCTTCCCGTCGGCTCAGCTCTCTCCCCTAACTGTTCATTAGGAATACATTTATCAGCTCCAAAGCTTAAAACAAGATTTACTTTCCCTATAATTTATTTTTCCTTTTTGCTTTCTGACACCTTCCCAGCCCTTCAACTTTCACAGCCATTCTCCACACCTTTAGTTAGCACAAGGCCTGCCACCACCATCTCATTCCTTGTCCATGACCTGCTGCACTGCTTTTTCCCCAGTCCTTCCATCTCACTCCCTTGATTTCATCTTAAATCACATTATTTCCACAGTCTGAAACCAGAAAAGGGAAAAATCTTATTTTAGGATCATCATGTCCTTCTTTTGTACATTGAGCTTGATTCTAAAAATCCTGCCAGTCTTCCAACACTCCCTCAAAAAGTTCCCTTCATTTTTTCATCGGCCTTCTCTTTGTGAAAATTTCTTATATGTCTTTAATGTCCTCACTCTCTGTATCTTCTATTATCTATTTCCAGGATGATTAGATAGGCTCGTGAATTGTTTTTTTTTTTTGCATTATAACTGGGTTTTGATATTTCTAACATGAGAAGAACATGTAGAAAACCAGGTTTTTTTCCTTTTTTTTTTCCTCTTAACAATCTCATACTTAGGCAATACCTGGGCTTTTGCTTTTCCTCTAATGGGGTATTTATTCCTCTGAGACACTGGTCAGCCAGGAGAATATTTATGTGGTAATAAAAAACTTTAACAGAGGGTTGTTTGGATCTAATAGTCTCAGGTATTTCAACACATCTTTGCTTGTCATGTGTCATGCTGAATTACATCGTGGCCTGCCTGTGCAGCAACCCATAATGTAACCCATGTAATATAGTTTGAAATGTAATGTAGTGGGAAGGGAGCTTAAAGGGAAAAATCATTTATTTGTGCTGGATAAAAGCTGGGGATTAAGACAGAAAGCAGCTTCATACTATTGGGGAACTGAGAAAAATTAAATGATAGCTCAGCAACAAGCCTGTAAAGAAATCTGCAATAATGGATTAAATGATACCTGTAGCACATTACATCAATATTAATAACTTCCATTAATATTTTTCTATTTTACAGAAGAGATCATTTTTTTTCTGAGTCATCCAATGACTACTAAATGTTAATTCATGCCTGCAAATTCTAAATGGCTTATAATTAAATAGAAATGCAGAAAGGTAAATAAACATTCACTGAGGATAAATGTCTGGCTGAGACACAGGGGCAGAGCCATGGAGAGAAACCAGGTGTCCTGATTCTCAGGACTGAGCTTTAGCATCTTGGTAATACTTTTGCCTCCAATCATGTGCTCATACTATATATCCTGGCTTCAGAAAGGATTTGCTTCTTTTGCTTCTTTACTGAAAAGTCTGGGTGTATCAGAGAGGAAAAGCAAGACAGGGTACAACAGATTTCCATTTGAGGTAAAGGAATTAAAAAGTCCTTCTGTTCTTACAGAGGATCTAATTCTCTAGGGAAATGATGCTATTTGCTTTGATGAGGGGGTGGTGGGGGAAGGAAAAAAGAAAAAAAAAACTGCTTTTTTCTGGCAGAAATGGTGAAATTTCACCCTTCAGCAATTTGGTGAAAGCTGATAGCTGTGGACACTTCTCAGCCTGGGTAGCACAACAAAAGGCTGCACCATGAGAACTGGCAGATGCAAAGAGAGAGAGAGAAAGAAATGAAATTGCACTTTAAAACTGTTGGCCAGGCTGTCCAGCTCAGGGAATCTGCTCTGCCATCCTCCCTGCTTGCACAGGGCTGGTGAAAACTGGGAGAGGAGAGAACTGAGCTCATTTTTGCCAGCTGGGAATCCAGCACATGATAAAGCAGATCACTGTGAACCACTGCTACTAAGGGAAGATGTGGTTTAATTATCCTGGTTCAGGTGCAGTTCTTCTTCCCTGTCTGAAACAAGAATCACATCACAGGGCAGACCAGCAAGGTCCAGCTCACCCTTGGATCTGCAAATAGGAATAGGGCCATGAAACAGCTTTGGAAATGAAGGATATACAAGCCAAGCCCCAAAGAATCATGGTGGAAAATCCTAAAAAAGTGCAAAATGTGCCAGACTTAGTTTATACACATGAACAGTGGAAAATAAGTTCAATTTTAAAACTGGTAAAAAGCTACATAGCATTTAGATCAACAGCCTTCAAGTGAACAATCCCTATTGCCCATGCTTCTTTTCCTTTTAAATTCATGATGAATTAAAAGATTAACATTATTACTATTAAATCATTACATCATAATTACTATATAATGCAATATACTCTTTTCAAAGCAGAGCATGCAATTTGAATTGCTAATATCAAATTAAAATTAGAATTGCAGATGATGATTATTATTATTATTATCATCATCATCATCCTTGTAAGAATTATTACATTTCAAATCAAATTTCAGGATTGTCTGGCTTTGATACGAGAAAAACTTTCAAAGGTTTTTCCTTTCAGAATGGAAATGCAGGTCCCTTTTTTTGGGACTTACTAATGCAAGGCTGCTATATCAGAAAAGTGTCAATCATTTCCAAAATCATCAATGGTTGGTCAGGGGAGAACAAGGTTAAGTTTAGGGAAATAAGTTGTGCTCTTTGTTTCCCTTTGACTAAAAGGGGGACTGGAGGAAACAGGTTCCAATATCGCACTTATGGATCTGCTCAGTGACTCACTCACTGGCAGCTTGTGCCATCTGAGACCTCATGGGTTTCCCCTCTGGCCTCCAGCTGCCACTCCAGAAGGCTGCTGGTTTCCATCAGTCCCATGTCATGTCTGTCAGTGCTGTGCAGATGTCTTGGATATCCAGAAGTGCCTGCAATGGCATGAGAAGCCTGTGTTAAGGCAACTGAATTCTGCTACTCTAATAGGATTCAGCTTCAGATTTAGACAAAGCTCCAGATTCAGTTATTAAACACAGGCTTCTAGTGACGTTTGAGATGCTCCAGCATTCCTGAGACATCTGCATAACACTGACAGATGTGGCAAAAGCCTTACAGGAGACCCACAAGGTCTGGAGCAGAAACTGGAGGCCAAATGGAAAAACTTACAGTTCCAGAAGTGGCACAATGTGTGAAGTGAAATGAACCTTTCATCTAGTCAACATAGCCAACAGTCTAGTTGACTGTCCAGATGATCAGATCACAGAATCACAGAATAATTAGGCTTGGACAGAACACCTGGAGATCCTCCAGTCCAGCCTCCCTGCCAAGGCAGGGTCACCTAAAGCAAGATACATTGGGAACACGTGCAGGTAGGTTTTGAATATCTCCAGAGAGGGAGGATTCAAAACCTCCCTGGGCAGACAGAGGTGTCTGCTCCAAGATGAGATTGTTACCTGTCCCAGCTGTGCTGGCTGCATTGATAAGATCTCCCTTGACTTAATGGGAACATCAGCTCCCAGCTCATGTAAAGGTGCTCCTTTGACAGATGTGGTTCTGAAACTGAATTGAAGTGTTTGCTGGATGGATCTCCTCTTCAGAGTTTAGGAGTGAGCATCTCTGCTATAAAGTCCTCAGTATTTCCACTGGTCTCTCAGACAGTCACATAAATAACATGGAAAGGAATTACATGTTTGGTCAGCTCACAGGTGGATTTCTCTTTGGGCTCTGTGGCTGATTTATAAAATCATAGAATGACTTGTGTTGGAAGGGATCTGAAAGATCATCCAATTCCAACCCCCTGCCATGGACTGGGACACCTTCCACTAGACCAGGTTGCTTCAAGCCCCACCCAACCTCTCTTTGAGTGCTTCCAGGGATGGGGTATCCAAAATTTCTCTGGGAAACCTGTGCCAGGACCTCACCAATATCACAGCGAAGAGTTTCTTCCTAATATCCAATCCAAACCCACTCTTTGCCAATTTCAAAACATTCCTCCCTGTTCTGTCAGTCCAGGCTCTTGTAAAAGTCTCTCTCCATCTTTCTTGTTATCTCCTTTTAGGCACTGGGAGGCCAAATTTAGGTCACCCCAAGGCCTCCTGTTCTCCAAGGTGAATAATCCCAGTTCTTTTTAGCCTTTCCTCATAGCAGAAGTGTTCCATCCCTTTAATCATCTCTCTGACTCTCTTCTGCACCCACTTCAACAGCCCAATGTGTTCTCTGTGCTGGGGACCCCAGAGCTGAATGCTGGTGTCTCCCAAGAATGGAGGAGAAGGGCAAATCTGCACCTTTAGGGCTCAGCAGAGCTCTCCTCCCTAGCAGATTCTGCATATCCCACTTTATGTTCCTGTAGTTGATGTTGGCACTTGAGTCCACATGAGGCATTTCTTCAGTGTATCTACAACAGACTGAAGGTGTTTCTCTGAGAGAAGGGGTGAGAAGAGCTGTGTAGACATTCTCTGTAGCGTGGTAAAATGCTGTTCTCCCCAGGAAATGTTACGCCCTGCTGAACATTAGTGGCTTTCAAAGCTTTCTATCTCTGCCCTGAATAGGCAGGATGTCTGTGCCTAAACTTTTGCAAAGACTATACTTGGAGCAGATTTGAGATTAATTTAACTTCCTCAAAAAATCACTAACCTGGCCAAAACAATTTTTTTTTTTTTAATTTTTCAGATTTTAGGTCCTGATGGGGTCTGTGGGCAGGTTGTGCCCATGGGAAATTTGGTCTCCAGGAGCTGAGCTTCAGTAACACACATGGCAAACAAGTTCTCCAAGACCTCACTCTGCACATATGTAGCCAATGAAATTTTAATATTGAATAAAGGAATCACTTTGAAATTCCATCTACACAGCCTTTTCCTTCCTTTACAGCATTTCAGGGGTAACACAATAGCCAAGTAATGCAATAATAACAAAAATAACTCTAACAAGCTATGCTTGATTCCACTGCAGCACAGCCTATAAGGGCAATCTTTTCTTTCTTTTAATAATGCTTTTATTGCACAAATTTAACAGAATTATGCCCTAATTATACTGGATTTTTTTTTAATATGCCACTGGGAGGAAATATAGCAGATGAAGCTCTTTGAGAGTGCATGGTTCATACAGCTGTATTAAATACTTCCAAGTGCTGTCTTTATGGTTGTTAACAAGTCAGGACCAGACACGCTTGCATTTTCTGAGTGCCTTTGAGGATGGCATGGATTATACTTGTATTTTTATTAGAGCTGCTCAACTCATTCACTGAGAAATAGTGTCTGACCGTGTTTCAAAACTGGCATCTGTACCTCAAAAAGAGGTAAACAGATTCCTAAAACCAGACAAATTACATTGCACAGAGCCAGGGCTCTAAGAGATAGCTGTTTCTGTCTAGTCTAGACCACTTTGTTTGCAATCAACACATGAAAATAAGCATTTCCTGAGGGGTTTTGTTTCTCTGCAGTAGACAAGTCACCAAATGGATTCTCCAAAGATCTCTAATTCTTTCCATCAGTTTTAAGCAGTCTAGGGTGACTTTTTCATGGAAGTCTAATTTTTTGACATGTAAATTTGGATGAGATGAATCCTAGGAAAAAAAATTTTAATTCAAGCTGAATTAGTAAGAAGGGTAGATAAAAGCCAGTCAAGTCTCCCAACCTGATTCGCTTCTGCACCTTCCTTCTCCCAGCCTACAGACTGAGTGGTTCATTCCTGTCCTGCATGCATAATACCCCCCCACAGATCATGTTACAATCTGGCAACCTGGGGAATCTAGTTTTGGAATCACTTTGGCCTTGTGATATTTTGAGTGGCAGTTGTGAAACAGGTGCTTGATTTGCATAAAATTATGATCACGCATGTTAACCTACACCAAAGCAAGTAAAGCAAAATTGTTACCTGAAACCAAAGACATCCAAAGTAGCTGGTTTTCAAATATAGGTTTTCAAAAGTCATAGCTTATATCATCAGCTCATGCCATTGGTGTAAATCCAGAATAACTTGAATAGTTCCACTGACAAAACAGGTGTTGGCTCTTGGACTGTTGGCAAATCCAGTAGTCCAGGTTCTGATTACTGATTTCTGATAAGTCTCAATAAAGTTTTAAATATTCAAATGTTATGTCTAAATTTCCAAAAGATGTCTCAGCAAGCAATTTACATTGAAAAGATAATTCTGATTATTTTCTCTCTTTGGCTTGTCCATCAACAGGAGTTTACACTTCATCATGCTTGGAAAATGTTTGTAACACATCGCTTATCATTGTAGCACAAATGATCTGGAAGAGATCCCAACAAGAACAAAATTCCATTTAGAAACTGTCCAGTGTTTTTTATTTTCTTCCTCGTCATGGCTAGGTTAGAATAGGAACAAGAGATGGACAAGATCAGCCAGTACTAACTGTTCTCAGTTAATCCTGAGAATAAGTTCTCAGGTTCCCAGTTTTGCCTTGGAATATTTTCCTTCTTATGCATTGAAGAGTGTTTAGCTTTCAGGGAAAGCAAGGTAGGTGGCAATTCATAGAATCACAGAATCATTAACTTTAGAAAAGATCTTTAAGATCATTGTGTCCAGCCACCAGGCCCACATCTAAATCCCTAGGAAGAAATGTAAAGTGACAAAATCTAAAAGATCACAGGCATAAATCATTTATTATGTTTGCAATGAATTACATTTTTGCTAAAACTGACAAATTACCAATAATCACCAAACTTTTTTTTTTTATTTTTAAGAATTTATGAGGAAATAAGAAATTTCATGGGGACTGTGAAGAACTAGAAGTTCACATGCCTAGTCAAAAGTACAGAATAAAACAGTTCTGCATGAAAAAAGATGCCTTATATAGACCTGCTAGACCAAAGAAGAATGTTCTTTTGGTGCTACATTTACTCTGCAAGGCTTTGACTTCAATTCCCATCTCCACCCTATAATTTCTGTGTGACTTGGTTAAAAGTATTGTCTTCCCTCTATTTTTGATTTTTTTCATATTTACGAAGGGAAAAATAATAGCTCTTTTCCCCTAGAGGGGTTGTATTACTCATTATTGTTTGAAAGACGTCTTTTGGGGATGTTTTAAGTAGAATCATTCATCTCTTGAGGCCAAAATGACCTCCCCAAGTCCCTCCTGGCCCAATTTCCTAAGCCTCTGTGATTGCTTTCTAGACACTGCAGCAGTAGGGAGCATGTGATGACCTAGACAGAAACTTTTAAGTGACTCAACCAACAGAGCATCTGTGGGCACCTCTGGGACTCTCTCTCACAAATGATCTAAAAGACACTTAAGAAGTTTGTCGAGATACCCAACCTCATTTTGCTTTTGCTTAATTTCATCTTGTTGCCCCCAGTTATGAATCCATGAGCCACCCTCAAGGATCCCTGTCCCTCCTCGCTGCACACATCCTTCAAATGCTCACGGAACTGCCAAACATCTTCCCACAACGCAGTTGGGGACAGCAGGGACAGGCACCTCTTTGGAGCCCCCGAGCACTCAGGAAGAAAGCACAGTGCCTGCAGAGATGCCCATGTGGATTTTCTATATTAGAGCAGCGAGCACCTGAGGAGAAGCCCACCTGGTGAGTGAGCTTGCATTCATTTAAAAAAAAAAAAGAAAGAAAAAACATCAAATGGTGTTTGCCTTACAATCTTAATTCAAGCACTTAATTAAAGCCAACAGAGGATTCTAAAGTGAGGAGAAAAATTAGAGCAACAACTTTTTAATTATGCTGTAGGCATTTTCTCTCTTCCTTATTCTTCCTTCAAAAATCAAACAACTCCTCCTCTAAACACACATTTAGACAAAGACGATAGAACAATATTATTATGGGATACATCTTGCTTAGTGCTTAGCAAGCAAGTACTGCAAGTTGTCTGCACAAAACCATGACCTAAATAGCACAATCACCTCTTACCAGGGATCCCCAAGACATGGGAACAGAGCAGAAGAAGGGATAGGAGGCTGCCTAAAGAGTGGCCCCTTCCAGAAATCTCTACCCAGTGGAAAATTTTCCTGGCAATGCAGAAGCGTTATTACTCCCGTGGTACAGCAAATTTCTGACTGCCTTCCGACAGGGGGAGAAATGAAGGCTCCTGGTCTTCATCTCCTTCCTGTCCTCATCTCCTGGAGCAACACAGCTCCAGCCTGTCTACAGCTAAGAGTTGGAGCTGCAGTGCCCACTCTTGTTCTGCAGAATTACTGGTTGCATTAAAAAATGTTTTGCCCTTGCAGACAGCAGGTGGTTTTATATTTCTTGGGATGGATGACGGAATGTTCCTGTAGACATGGGCAAGCTTTAAAAGGTCCTACTTCATGGAGCTATAAAGACTGCTTCCAGAACCCCACAAAGGCTGGGGGTCCTTTTAGTTCTTCCTAGGATTAAGTCATGGTATTAGAGCAAGAAAAACAGTTTGAGTAACCCTGTCTCCAACCGAAGTCCTTTGGGTATTTTTACTCCTTCCTGAAGAGATGCAGCTTGACCCAGACAAAGCATTATAAAGCTTTGAGGCTCTTATTTTCATAACAGAAATCTGTGAAGCTCTAAGATAACTGTTTTTTTTCAGCTCTGTCTGGACTGATAAACTCAACTGGGTTTGGACATGGCCTAAGCCAGGGTCCTTGCATTTCTATACTGCTTAATTGTTGTGACACTCCCTCGCATGGATGTGACCACTGCCAACTCCTATTCTCCCAGACAATGCCCCAGCATGTTTGATGGGTTAGCCAGGACAGTCTAGAAACATCCAGTTTTATTTGGAGAAAATTGTATCAAACCTGGAATGCAAAAAAATGTAATAATAATAATGATCTTCACAGTCACCTGGGTTAGTCTTTCCTTTTCTGATTTATTTTGCTTAATTTCTCTTAAAAAACAGGAAAGCCCAATGAAGTTCCAGTTGGAATCATTCCTCTGTGCTCTACAAGCCTCTTTGACATTTCACAGAATATTTCATAGCTCTGTTTTAGCTACTCACCTGTAATCATCCTGTCTCTATTATTATTGTCTATCTCATTTATTTAAATATCAAAAATGTGATTTTTCTGAGAAAAAAACTTTGGATTTGGATTGCAGCATTTTGCTCTCACTGGGTTATATTTATATCTGAAAGGATGGGGAGAGAAAAAAATGAGAAGGAGATGTAGAGGCAGCATCAGTAAAACACCTGCTAATAATGTGACCTTCCCTCCAAATGATGAGATGGTCTAGATACTACAAAATAAATATAAATAAATATTTTCTTACAAACCAACAAAAAGGTTTTAAATCTGAAATTTAAATGAAAATGCCAAAAAAGAATCAAATAACCATGGTAAATATCGCATCTATCAGATAATTCAGTAGGGCAACACTTTGTCATTTCCAAATCTAACACTTGAAAACTTCAAGCTGTGTAACATTTTTGAATTTACCTTCTCTATGTTTTTTTAATGTTGTTTTGGAGGAGACTCAGGATCCAGGATGAATAATTTTTTATCCTTTTGCAAGAGGTTGTGAAGAGAGTCACTGTGCAGAACTTATCCTGCAACTTTAACACCTCTGACTGGCTAGTAGCTGCTTTCTCACTCTCATTAGCCTGGTAAAAAAGTAGCCTCAACAGTTGCCTTTCTTTTTTTATGATCTTTGTCATTAAAATGACAAATATGGAGCACCCCTCAAAATAGCACGATCATTTACATTTGTAAACGTGGGAAACTTATTGAGAACAAGGAGTACATTACATGTCAAACCTTGCTTTGAAAAATCATCAAATGCCTCCTGAGAAATTGTAAAAAATTCCGGTTTTTGTAATGTTAATATTAAAAATAATTTTTTGGGATGAAGCCATGTCCAGAGTTGACATATAAGACCATAAGTTTAGTCTTGTGAATGTGATTCACAAAAATTTCTGAGAGAGATATAAATCTATTCTGAGTCAAAGCAGTGGTAAAAAGCCCAGTCAGAAAAGGATAACACTGAGTATTTTTGGAAACTTTCATTCAATGCTTTCAGTGTGCTCTCTGGCACATCTTCTTACCCAGCTGTTTAAGTGAGCCCAAAAATTATCTGCCATGAACCATTAATTAATATATTCACTCAATAGCTCATGACCATGAAACAAACATATTTTTTCTGTTTTGCACAACCACCCCAGAACTAAAGAAAGGTATAAAACTGTCTGCCTGTGAGACTGATGCCCTTATTTAATCAAAGAACATGGGAAGCAATTACAATCATCTTTCCCACATTGTCCAAAATATTACTCTTATATCCTGGTGCTTAGGATCAAAGAATATCTCAGTTCCTTGCCCTCATATCCTCATTCAGTCTTTGGCTTTGTAGATGGGTGTGCCAGAAAGGGCCCCTCATATTCCCAGTCACAGGGATTATTTTTGTCATATCAACTTTTGTCCAGAAGACTCTAAAATAAGAATGCTTATTTATTCCATGCACACAAGTTAGGCACCACCCTCACCCTCCCCTGATCTGATTTTTCAAATCATCTTCAGTAAATAAATTATGGAGAGCTTTACAATAAGATTAACTTGGGAACAGCACTTAAAAGAGAATATATCTTTTCCCGCTAACCCTTATCTTGCTGAACAATCATAATGGTTTGGGAAGTGAAAAGATAGGATTACCAATGCTGAAAAGCAAGAAAGTGCCTGTCTCACTAATCTGAAAGTATTTGGATTATTATGTGGATTACTTCTGTAAACTTGTGTACACTGAGCTGGCGACGGTGCTGCATATTTATACCCAAGGCAGATGAATAAAATCCCAGGCATAAGCAGGCACGCACACACTGCTGCAGGAATCACAGGGTGAATTGCATCTGTAGGAATCAGAGAGGTACAGCTGAATGCTGGGGAAAAAAGAGACTCTTAGTGGCCTGACAACGTCAAACACAAAAAAAACAGGTAAAAGGGCAAGTACATCTCCCAGCTGAAGATCACAGACATGAGATAGATTTTCCTTTGTCTTGTGTTGATGGTATTTATCAGGAGATACTAGAAGACTGAAAAATTTTGGAATCTTACAGCAAAGCTCAGATCTCCACCTTTCCTTTTTTGCACTGGAAACTCTGTAGAAAGTTATCTTTGAGCAGGGCTTTTACTGTAATTTTCAGGGGAAAAAATAAGGTAGAATCATATTTTGTTTTATATTCTTTAGGAATAAAAGATGCCTTCATCACAATTTATGGATACTGCACATATGATTGTCCTGAAATTATGAGCCTGAACTAGGCTTTGACTATACAAAAGTAATTTTTCCAGTTGCCTTTGTAATTTTGTCAATGTATCCTAATTTCTTGCTTTTTCCCAACTCTGTCTTTGATACTCTCATGTTCCATTTTCCTCTCTCCTCACTGTCTTCCTCTTATGGGAAGAAATTTTAGATGACATCTCCAGCCACTCTTTCTTTCTTCTGCTGCAGGATAAACTTCTCACTCCCACTGGAAAGAATTGGCACGTGGGATGCTGATGTCCCATGGTTGTTCTGCTGTATTTTTCAGTAACCCTCAGTGACTTCCCTGCTTCACCTGTGTGTTTTCAATCCTTCCACAAACACATTCCCAATCATGCTTATTAATAACTTCCTGTTCCCTACAGTTTTTCACAGCTGTCCCCAGGAAAAAACAAAACAAACAAACCAAAAGAAAAGAAAAAAAAGGAAAGCAAATTCAAATTTCCAGACAAATTTGACTTTGCCTCTAGGATATTTCAAACTTGCTAATCTCAGAAAAGGCACTCAAACACATTTCACCTACTTTTTGTTGTCTGCATTGCTCTTCCAAATTTATTCCTGTACATTCACTTTCAATGGGGAAAAAACCCAGTTTTAAGGATGTGATTACATTACTCACTTTCTAAGGATGAAAACAATCCCACACCAGAGTGGTGTCCTCCCTGCCTCCATTATAGGTGATCTAATCAAATCCAACACAGACATCTGCATTGTAGCCATCTGAATTGTAGCCACCTACACTTAGCTGAATGCAAACTAAACCTGACCAACATGAGCCATTGATCTGTTCAAATGTCCCAAGCCACCAACAGGGCACATTCTCCCTTGGTTTACACCCCTTGGTAAATTCATGACTCCTAACAAGACAAAATTAATCTCCTTTTCAAAGTTTAATATCATGCTATAAAATCAAAGGCCAAGTATTACTAAGGCATCGTTAGAAACTTGGCATAGTTTTGTTTGGTATTTTAACCTCAATGTTTTGACTCCATCCACACTGACCAGATTGTGAACCTCTGCAGTTGAAGAGAATTGCTGTCACATCATTTACCCTCAGGTTAACATGGTAATATAACAATGTAAAGGGAAGTCAGTACACCTCTTTCCTTCATCGAATTTTAACAGGAGAAGCTCAAACACTCACAGTGCAACCTCAGGATGTTGCTGGGCTGCAGAAGAAAACTCTGAGCCAGCTGTGAGAGAGACTGCCACTGAGCAGTCCAAAGCCAGCCCAAATGTATTTGTATTCATCTCTCTCTTCTCTACATTTCAGTTTTGACTATTTTTAACTTTCCTGAAAATAGTCTGAAGTTCTAGCACTGTCCTTGGAGAAATACCTTGCCTGAAAGAAACATTTGGTTAAAATTACAGTGGAAAACAAATAATTCTAGCTGCTGCCATGTTTCCCTGAATCCCTCTTCTGCTATAAGCAAGTCTCAGCTCAGCAAAGAAAGGGAAGACAGGGTTTTTTTGCTGGCTGTGTGAGGAAGGTGGTGGGGTGCTGCTTATCATTCTTATTTAAATTAGTTTTATATTTCTTGAAGTAGCCAGATTAATAGTTTCACTGCCTTGTCACTTTGTGGAGCAGGAATAAAGTATGACTGCTTTGCTCAGCCAGTCTGGCCCTGCCTGGACAGGATTTTATAGGTTGGTGCTTTACATGGCTTATTTTCCCCTTAACTGCTGGAATTCTCACAAGCAATTCCTTCTCTTGTCTGTTCATTTTCTCTATTACTTTCTTTCTAGGATCCCATTTCCAAGTTAACCACCTTTCCTGAGTTTAGCCTTTTCATTATCTCTCTAAAACTCCCTGGAAGGAGTTTGTAGAAAGGTGGGTGTCGTGCTCTTCTCCCAGGCAACAAGGACAGGACAAGAGGAAATGGCCTCAAGCTGCACTAGGGAGGTTCAGGTTGGACTTCAGGAAGACTTCCTTCATGGAAAGAGTGGTCAGGGATTGGAAGGGGCTGCCCAGGGAAGTGGTGGAGTCACCATCCCTGGAGGTGTCCAAGGAAGGACTAGACTTGGAACTTAGTGCTTTGGACTGGGGGACAAGGTGAGGTCACAGATTATACTTGATTTTGGAGATCTTTTTCAGCCTTGATGATTCTATGATTCAAAGATAAATCACTGCTCCACGATTAGATTTCTGTCCTGAGAGGCTAAAATCTTTTATAAACAGATGGGAGGATCAAGCCCAAATATCCAACTCATTCAAATATCCTGACTCAGCTACAAGGTGTATGCATACACCAGTGAATTAAATCATTTCAGGTGCTGCTTTCTGACCAACCACATGAGCTGGTCACTTCCACACCATGAGACCCTCATAGCCTTAAATCAAGGCGGCTGAATGCAACCTTCTTGTTAAGAGCACTGTCAGGCCCACCCCAGAACATGGACTGGGTCCAGGAATTGCTTAAACTGTTTTGATTTTCCATGGAAAAAACTGCACTAGGGCCCATAATGAGTTCTGGTGCCTGAATGTGAGCTTGAGGACCATTTAATCTGCTACCATAGATACACTCAAAGAAATGAGCCACTGCATTTATTTAAAGATTTTCAGCCTGATACTTATTTGAAAATTAGTCCAATTTTTTTTTTTTTTATGGCTTAGTCAAACTCCCCTTTTCACTGCAGTCAGTCAGAAAAGAAAGGAAAAAATAAAAGTCAGCTTGGCTTAACCACATTCATCAGCATGATTTGAAGAAAGCAAACATAACCAGGGAACATAAGAGGGCTTCAGATGCCTTTTAAATTGTTTTATGACAAGACCATCATATTGCAATCAGTGATTAACATAATGCTTATAATGCCTCCTATTTCATCCTTAGTTATTTTTTCTTTTCCCTGATCTGTCTGAAATAAAACCTGGAACAATTGGCTTCAGCAGGGCAAAGTCTGGTAGGAAGAGTGCACTATAAATACAGTGTAGAAAGATAAAGCTATTGCCTTTATTTGACAAGCTAACTGTTCCCCAAGCACTCATCCACCAGCCTTATAAAAGGAAATGTAGTTACTGAGGTCCAAATTCACCGTTGGCTTAAGTGTGTGCAATTCCACTGAAGTCAACACAATTGTATCTGTTTACTTTCATGGTGAATTGGGACCCAGACCTTTACTGGAGTAATAAAAGGTCAGTCAAACATATGGGCAAGAGAGCAAAGCTGTGGCTTTGCTCAAATTTCTTAGCATAGGTGATAGTGTCAGTTAGCAAAACAGCTGACCAGTCAGTGAAAGAATAATCACTGGGGTATATCAGCAAGTCACAGAGGTTTAGGGGCACATTATCTCAGCAGTCATGATAAATAATTACATATTTTCACCTTCTGTAATTGCAGAGAAATATTTTTTAGCTTATCTTATGCTGGAACAGAAGTAAGGCGAAGAAATAATGAGGCTGAATACCTTCAAGATAAGATGGAGTATTTGCATTAAAATACAAAATGAGTCTGATACTAATGAGTCTCTTGTACCATTACATATAATTCTGTCTGAAGGCATTAGTTAGTTTAGTTAATAGAACTGAAAGCCTGCACTGGCTCATAAGAACAGCACAATTTGTCTCATAGTCACTGTCACATTTGGGAAGCTCAGACAGTATCCACAGCTTTGCCTCACCACTCACATCTAAAGTAGCAGGAGCCATAGCACATAGAAAATAAGGATGAGTCCCACCAGCTGCATATAACTTGATCTCATGGTCCCAGGATCTCTTTTACTCATATTATTACACTGCTTAGGAGCACAACAGGACATCAACCAGGATTCACATTGTCTAAGTTAGTGTGTAGTTAGGAAACTAGTTTAAACAGCTTGTTTAAACTAAGGCTCTTTCTTTAGTCAACGGAGACTGTATAATTAGTAAAAGCAATTACCATCCTGATAGCAATTCTCCCCTGCAAAGAGATTTGTGTGTTGCCTGTAGCACAAATGGAAGACAACATGCATGCAGGAGGACTTTGGAGGGCAATGCAGGGGGTGACCCACAGAGTCAAGAGAAAGCCACCAATGACCAATAACAATGATGTAAATACATTATAAACCAACCTTACAGCAGTGAACCTACATCATTATTCTGTTATTCACTATCTCGCCCACAATTTTGGGTTACAGCCTAAGATACCAGAAGGGACACCATGAAGAACATGACTATCATGCAGCAGCAGAAAGCAACAAGGACACAAACAAAACTGCAATGATAAGCAAGTTTTCAGAATATACCACACTTAATATTTACTGAGAAATAAATTTTTTTTTGTCAAGGCTAAATAAAGTGGATTGAATGCATTCCAAAGTTAGATGAATGGGGATACTAGTTTATAGTAAGTAATAAGTTTACAATGAGTGGTAAACCTATTTATCCCAGTTACCACGACCATTGAGGATTAAGGATGACAGATTTTATGTAATGTTGAGAATCTCTCAATCCATGTCCTCAAACTCTCATACTTCAGAGAAGGCTGGGAACATGATGTGAGAGCTCACTTCTACAACAGAGAAGAAAGTTAATCACAAATCAGAGAACTATCAAAGGGCTGCAGCACTTCTATGGAGACAGACTGGCAGAGCTGTCCAGCCTGGAGAAGACTTTGGGATGACCTCATTGCAGCCTTCCAGTACTTGAACGGGACTTGTAAGAGAGGGAGAGAGACTTTTCACATGGGCAGATAGTGACAGGACAAAGGGGAATAGGTTTAAAACTATTATCTCTCCTAAAAGTTGAGAGATTTGTATTAGGTGTTAGGAAGAAGTACTTTGCTCAAAGGGTGGTGAGGCACTGGAACATGTTGCCCAGAGAATTTGTCTATGTCCTTTCCCTGAAAATGTCCAATGCCAGGTTAGACGGGGCTTGGAGCAACCTGGGATAGTGGTAGGTGTCCCTGCCCGTGGCAGGGGAATGGAACAAGATGAGCTTTAAGGTCTCTTTGGGAGAGACTCACAAACCATTCTGTGAGTCTATGTTTGTTTAATCTGTTCTTAAAACCTTTTACTGGTGGAGATTCCATGACCTGCTCTGGCAGAGCTATTCTACACTTAGAAAGTTTACCTAATGACTAACCTAAAACTTCCTTGCTATGGTTTAAGCCTATTGATTCCCATTATGTCCTCAGTGGATTTCCTTTATTTTTGCAACAAATTTTTCCTTTGCTGCAGCCTGTTTTCCTCTTTCATTTTTTTTTCTTTGGTCATAAAATTAAAAGCAATCCTAAAATATGAGTATAAAATATTTAATATATGCACTGATTCTACAGGCTTTGTAATAAGCAGTTTATTTGCAAGAGTAAAACTTGCATATGTGAGATTTTGAAGCGGTGTTCTTGTTTAAATGTATATTTTTAATTTTTATTTGGGATTGTTTGAGTTATGAGGCTTGCTTTAAAAATATTCAAGTCAACCTGTCTTTTCCTCCAACTCTCAAAGGGTTAAGCTGCTGGCTGTTAACTCCCTTTGCAAGCCACATCCTTCATTACAAATAGAATCCTTAGAAGAGGACATATTTCATTTTTTAACTGGAGCATATCTAATGATCCGGGGGAAAGCCCTGCCTTGTAACATTTGATGCAGCCTCAGACAAGAAGAGCAAGGTGGCATCAGCCTCCTCCTATTCAGTCATGAGCCATGGAGCTGCACCAGTGTACAAGTGACACACAGAACACATGCATCAAAGGAGCAGCTCAATCTGTATGGCAAATAACCCTCTTTGGTGGCTCAGCATGGTTGCTGGCCCTGAGCTGTACTTCCAGTAATTGACATAGTTGCCCAATGCTAGAAAACAAACTCGGAAACTATTCTCATTAGACGTCCCCCTGGTTTGCTACTCTGTTATTGTAAAACCCAAACACTGAGCTTCCTACCAGCGTGGCTCTGTTTTTAATTAGTTCTGATGGCACTGGGCGACGCGCCAAGGAAAAAAATGAACTTCCTGTGATTGAGGTTTGTTGCTCAGTATGTTGCTTCCTCCACACAGAGATTGTTTTCACAACATTTTCTGAAAAGGAGCTACTGACAGAAATAATATAAGTTTTTACTGCTTTTGATTTTTTTTTTATTCTACCTTCCATGCTTATAAAAGGTGGCTCAAAGTCAAGGTTCCCTAAAGTTACTGTGTCATTATTTTGCCTTTGTGTGACTTGGCTGATTAAAGACATCCTAGCAGATTAATTTTTTAATACAATAAGCACAGGCTCCTGTTAAAAAAAATTAAGACCAAGGACTATTTAATGGCTTAAATAAATTAATTTGGATATGTTCAGGCATGGGGTGGGGAGGGACTTGAGGCTTATATTCAACAGCATAAGTTGTCACAGTGTGAGTAGGGGTGAGGGAAATAGCAGATAAATGTGATTCAAAAGCAGAATTAGTATCTCCATGTGGGAATGTGATGAGTCCTAGCAGTCTCCTTCATTTCTTCTTATGAGGCTTCTCAAGTTAATTTGGTATGAAAGGCTCAAACATGATCACTTTGTTCCAGTGAACTGTAGATGGATTCACAGCCAGACCCCTACATTAAAGGGTCTCAGAAAGGCACGTCTGTGTTTGTGCTGTCCCTGATTTGAGTCAGAGAAGATGAAAATCCAGTTGTTACCATCACTGGAGTCCAGAGAGCAGTTGACCTGACCAAAAGCATGTAGATGTTTCTTGTGTGAACTGAGTTGGTTTCCAGGCTCCATTGACTTGTCTGGGCAGGACCTCCACTAATCATGATGGGTTAGACAGCAAGAGCAGATGAACACATCCAAATTTCAGATTCTTGACTGCAGACCTACATAGGAGTAGGCATCTGCCTTCAGGTGTGTGTCTGCTCTCCAGACTCCCATTGGCAACACTGATAAGTGCTTGATTAAGCACCCACACACAGGTATCTGGTGCTGTCTGAGATGCCCCCAAGCCTCATCCTGCATCCTGCTGTCTCTAGAAAAGCGTGTGTCTCCTGTAAGTCCAGGGTTATATCTATCAATCCCATATGGGTGTCTCACAGTCCCTTGAATGTCTCAGGTGGGCACCAAAAAACTATGTCAAGTCAGATTTGAGCCCTCCGTTTTCAGAGACAGCAGTGAGAGGTTGGGCACCAAGTACACAAATTCCCATGCTACAATTAACAGAATTAGACAGCTGCAGCAGGGGAGGAATGTCACCTGCCATGCAACTTTCCCTGGATTGATGCTACTTTATTTGATACACTGGTAATTCTTTCATGACTAATTCTGTGCTTTATAGATTTCATATTGAAAGTTTAGGAGAGAAAAACTCATCCTGAAAGTTTCTTGAATGTGGTTTGTACAGTTGGATGTCAGCTGTGACAGCCTGATTGCCATTGCTCAAGTGCTTTGTGTCTGCCTCATTTCTACAGGTATAAAAAGAGACAAAAGAAGTGATCCAGCCAATCCAGTTATAATCTCAGTCAAGTCAGAATAAAAACAGAAACAGTGCCTTTCTTTGTCTTTGTACCTCTGGAATTACTTGTTTTACTTTTTTAAAAAAGGAGTATGAAGTGCATTAAAGCACATTAATGTATAAGGATCACTCTGATGGCATCTGAAAGCACAACATGCCAGATTTCAGAAATGACCACTACTACAGTGGGTATAAAATGACATCTGCAGTCATGTAAATAACTGGAGCACTAAGCAGGATAACTTATCTTAATACTATTCTTTAGTTCTGCTTAAATTTATTTAATTAATTAATTTAAGGTAGAAGACAGTCTCTCTGAAATACAACTGCAAATATAGAATACAATCACCGCTTCAAGTAAATTTTCTTCTCTGTTCAAAAAAGTATAAAATGATGTTGTGACACATAAGAAAAGGTAGAAAATTCTACCAAAAGCTAATAAATAAAAAGACTCCAGAGATTCCTGAGGCACAGATCGCCAGAAGCAGGAAGAACTACCTAGGAATGAGTTCCCTGCACTTGGCACACTATACAAGTCCTTATGCACCCTTTATTGAGCTCAGTCAAACACAGGACATTTGACCAGCAGACCCACTTTGCATTCAGCCCATACCGAGCTGATATTTTCCTCATGTTCCTTGGAAATATTTCCTTACCTGATTTTGAGTAATGGCAGCTATGGCTGAGACAACTGATGCTTCCCTCTTGCCTTTGGTAGTCTTGAAAAGATCACCAGTCAGGATGGAATGGAAAACTAAAGTCCTTCATCTCAGACCACTGTTTTTGGATTCTAGAGAAGTTTAAGAAGACAGAGAGTCTTGAGAGAAATTTCTATGAGCAGATTTTTTTTCAGTATTCCAGGGGCTACAAACACCAATACAATTGGTCTATCAACCATATTCCAAAATATGGTCCCACCTACTATCCTTATATAAAAGCAAGAGCTTGGCTTCCAGCCACTTTAAGGAAGAAAATTTGAGGATACAGAATCACAGAATTATTGAGATTGGAACATCTGAAGATCATCTTGTCCCATATCTGTGTTCAAGCAGTCACCTATAGCAGGCTGCATATTAGCAAAACCAAAAAAAAAAAAAAAAAAAAAAAAAAAAAAAG
>JAYDZK010000169.1:109096332-109126582 GCA_034509185.1 Euphonia xanthogaster | reverse complement strand
AAACCCAAAAAAAAAAAAAAAAAAAAAAAAAAAAAAAAGGCTCTGGTTGAGTAATGTCCCAGTGATGGGACACATTGTCATTCCACATCCAAGGCAAGAGTTTGAATGCAGAAGTCATGAGTCACAGGATAAAGTTGCTTCTGGACTCAACATCAGCACATTGGTTTGTCTTGGCACAGGCACCAAGATGTAGCTCAAAACAGATGCAAGGCCAGCTGCTCTTTTCGTAGTTTCATTCATTCATGGGTAAAAGTAAGGGGTTATATTTTCTCTGGGTTTGGAAAATATAAGCTAAATCCTACTTGGAAAAGCAAATGCAAACTAGGCAGGATACCAACACCTTATTTATTTCAAAAGCTGCTGGCCCTGTGTCTGGACAACTGAACTGAGCCCAGAGGGTTCCCAAAATCACAGAACAGCAGAGTTTGGAAGGGATGTCTCCACATCATCTAACCCATCCCCCTTGCACAGAGCATGGTCACCTTGAGCAAGTTGCTCACTGCTGTGTCCAGTCAGCTTCTGAGAAGGGTCTGCTTCTGTGTCATTTGCCCTCACCCAGGAACCTTCTCTTCTCCAACCCGAATAACTCCTGTTCTATTCCTCTGTGTGAGAAGTTAAAGAGAAGTTTTTGAGTTCATATCTTATTATGTCCCATAGCTACATCT
Organism: Euphonia xanthogaster; assembly: GCA_034509185.1. Classification (NCBI taxonomy): domain Eukaryota; kingdom Metazoa; phylum Chordata; class Aves; order Passeriformes; family Fringillidae; genus Euphonia; species Euphonia xanthogaster. Next base: position 109,125,917 of record JAYDZK010000169.1, on the reverse strand, counting down.
TGAGTTTGGTCTAAACTTGAGATCCAAGCAGTGATGAATGGGACACACCAAGGTCCTGCTGTGCAGAACTCACCCATGACCCTGATTTTCTCTCCCAGTATCACCCTGGCCATTATTTACCATTCCTTAATGTTGTGAAATGGTTTCTCAGTTCTACTGTAGCTCCAGTAAAAAATCAGGCATAATGGTATTTCAAGAGCAGAAGGCTCCAGGGAGGCCTTAGAATCCCTTCTAATAACTAAAGGAGCTCCAAGAGAGATGGAGAGGATCTTTGGACAAGGGCTTGCGCTGACAGGATGAGGGGGAATGACTGTAAACTGAAAAAAGGGAGATTTAGATTAGATATTAGGAAGAAATTCTTCAGTGTGAAGGTGGTGAGAAACTGGAACAGATTTCTCAGAGAAGCTTTGGATTCCTCATCCTTGGAAGTGCTCAAGGCCAGGTTGGACAGGGCTTGGAGCAACCTGGCCTGGTGGGAGGTGTCCCTGCCCATGGCAGGAGGGTTAGTATGAGCTGAGATTGTTTATCCCTTCCAACCCAAACAATTCTATGACTTTTTTGCAGTATTTTTGGAAGAAAACACTTCTCAGCAAAAGCAATCCAACGATGAAGCCTTTATAACTTTTTTATTAAAATCTTGTGCCTTTGTTCTGATATTTTTCATTTTCCTACCCAAGTCTTGGCTCCTTTTCCTACAAGAATTTCACAGAAAGGCCCTTTCAAATCATGCCTTTTCTGTCTTAGTTCCCCAAGGACTTTGCTGAAAGGTGGTATTTTATCCTCCTGATGGCATTTTATATTCCTAACCCCAAAAAGCATGTAATTCTATCAGCCTCCTTTATAAATCTCAATTTTCAAATGGTTTTGCAGGAGCTATACAGGTTGGCTTAATTTACAGTGTTCCACCCCAACTGCACAGGACATCATCTATCAGAGTCTAGTCCTTAAAACCTGTGCATTTAGGTTTAGCTTATAGAGAGCGAGTCACAATCTTCATTGCTGAAATTCCGAAGCAGGCACTGGAGTTACACGAGGGATTAATTTGATTCTGTGCTTAGATTAACAGTACTTGTATAAATACCAAGTTAGAGCTGATGTCAATCTTTTATGCTAATTGCTAGTTAGACCCATACAAAGACAAGCTTTGCTTGGACCACTTTTGTAAGATTGCTATCTATCTGCTGTGGAGAGATTTACATTTGCTTTCCATTAACATTAATAGGAGCTGTCCACATAAATCACTCATCGCCTGTAAGAAAAGATAAAGTCCTACTAAGTTCAGAGAACACAGGCTTTCCCAATTGAAAAATCTATTAATAATAAAACCCCTGCCATGTAAATATCTGACATCTGAACTGTATAGTAAATAAAGTGGTCCATGAAGTGATTGTGAACTATATAGTAAATAAAGTGGTCCATGAAGTGATTGCTTCAAGGGGAAGCAATGCTTGGCTAGTTCCAAACCATATTTAAAAACTCATATAAATCCTCTGGTATTGGTAAAACATAAATAAAGCAAATAGCTGCCGAGAAAGGAGGAGGAGCAGGAGCATGGTAATTTCAAATGTTATTTTTATTGGCCTTTATTTTGTTCTATGAGGTAGTGACAGATCCAATAAAACACCTTGTTTTACACACAGAGAGGACAAAGATTACTAGAAATGATACAGAAACCTCTTAGTTAATCCAGATGTAACAGGCCATGAGCTCATTTAGGCTGAGAAGTTAAAGGTGACCAGATGCAACGCTTGCTGCTTTTCTCCTTGTTGCTGCTCCTTACAAAATTGATGTAATTCATCTCACTAGGCCAGGAAAACACAGACATCACTGGCTAGGACTCCCTGGTACTTGACACTGGTCCAGCCTTGATTATGAGCTGTGTAACTCTACAATATGATGACACACAAAAGAAAAAAACAGAATTGTTTTCTCCTTTCTGGTGATGTAAACCTAGATTTATTCTAGTGGGGTTACAATAAAGTAGCAGTGAATAATCAAAAGAACCAAGTTTTGTCCATTGTGCTGCCATCATTTAATCCTCTCTGCACCACTGACTGCTGTTTTTCCAAGGGATTCTATAAATGGGTTGCCAAAAGCTTTTATCTGTGTTTTAAAATATACTCACACACCTATTGTTTTGTCTTTCCTTCCATCCTTAAAAGGGCAACATTGAGCATTAATTAGAAGTTCTTGGCACAGCACTGTGCCATTAAAAGTCACCTATTAGAAAGCAAACTGGATGCAATGTTACATTTTGCAATTAATGCCTAATCACTTGACACTAATGAAATTAGCATAGTGAACATTGTGGGCGTACCTGGTGTGTGAGAGAGGGGAAGTTTCTCTTCAGAAAAAACCTTATTGTCTGAACTAAAATATCCCATGGGAATATAGCCATTTAAAAATATACTTTAGGAGTTTCACAGGTGAGTGTCTAACAAAATTATTCTCGTTATTTATAATTAATGTCTTACAGAGAACACATAATTTTGGCCAGATATCTCCTTAGAAAAGACAAACAACCCCGAAGAAATAAAATCTTTAGAAGCAGCTGCTTCCCCTGGAAAGTTACCCTGATGGATCCAGGGAGCTTTTGGCTGGAAAACTGAGATTTCGATTTATTCAACCACAAGATCTCTGGATCTAATATCTCTGTCACAATAAAGAGACTTCCAGTGTGGCATGAAACCTCCCTGGAGAGGCAATTCAGGTTGTGCTGATGCAGTTCATGAACTGATTTACTCCATTTGGGGTCTGGCCAAGGTTTTACCACTGGCCTTGGTTATTAGGTGGAGAGGAACAATTCCTCTCTCTTAAGGAACACTGTGGCAGCCAAAGGTTAGATTGATTTTGGCTGCCATACAGCAATATCTTTCCACTTTATCAAAGGCCTGATAAGCTTGGATTCACGCTTGGTACTCAGTCCAAATATCCATTGGATTTGTGTAGGAAGTTGGTTGGAAAGAAGCAACCATAAGTGTGATAACTTAGAAAAACTTTTACACCTGCAGGAATGGATGACAGGGTGGGAGTGAAGTGTTGCACTTGGCAAGGAAATGAGAGGGGAAAAAAGGAGAATAAAAATAAAAGCTGGTAAATTCTTACATATTATAACTTGCAAAATCATATTCTGAATAATTTGCTGAACTGCACTCATATTTTTAGGGGTTTCTGAGATCCTCACAGAAGAAGCATTGCTGTTCAGGATGCATCATAAGGAAATAAAGATTGTCAGGCAAACAGACAGGTCGATACTGTAAATATCTTTGTAGTTTCCCTGTTAGCACAGTGCCACAATGGGACTTATAGCACAGTGGCAGAGTGCAGAGCCCTAGATGTTATTTACACAGCTAAAATACAAATGTGAAGAAATCATAATGTAAATGCAAAAAACCATGGAACTCATTCTCATCTAAACAGAAATGCATGAATGTATTTCTGGTGATAATTTAATTAGGAAGCTTTATTTATTACAGACACAGGTCATTCTTTTGGCACACAAAAAGATTCAGCAGACCAAAAATAATAAAAAAATTATTAGAATAAACCTTTCAAAACAGAGGAGGCTGACAATGAAAAAGAAAGCTTTATCCTGTGAGTGCTAAGAATAACAATAGACAGCACCTTTAGTACAAGTGTAGCATTGATATTTTACATCTAAACACTTTCAACCAACAATGTTGAGACCTTCCATAAAAAATAAACAAAATCCTCCTAAAAAAACCCCAATGATTGCATATGTCTGTAGACAGACAGGTGTGTTGAAAGAAGAGATGCTGTGATAGAAGAAGAAAATCAAAAAAAAGAATGGAAATGGCCGATTCTTTCTTTGTGACATATTTTCTCTCTCATCCTTGCATATTTGCATTAAAGTGATTGTGAATAATGTACATTTGACCAGTGCTGTCTGCGGAACTAATGCCTATTAAAGTGATGGGAAGTAGCATATGTTGTGCCTTGGGCAGAGAAAGTCCAATCACCCCCACTGTGTGCAAGTCTCCAACTAAAATGCAGGACAGCCTGGGTTTTATCCTAAATGAACCCAGCAGGGAGAAACAGGACATAGTCTCTCATTCCACATTTAAGCTTCTAAACTAAGGCTTAAAGAGTTAGATTTGGAAAAGGGAACTGTAACATCCATCATTTAATTTACTCGTGAAGCTAATGTTATTTTATCTTTTCCTGGTGCTAGGAATACAAAGGAAAGCAGTGAGGCAGGGGAAGTGGATGTGTATGCAGGTTGTTTCAAGAACTGAGATGCATTTTCTTTATTTGTAGCAAGGGAAAGAAAAAAAGAAGGGGGGGAAAAGGACAAAAAAGAAAGAAAAGAGTGGGGAAAAAAAAAACCTTCTCCACTCCTGTTATGCTTTCACATTTTCTGCCAGTGCACGATTTTGTCAGTAATTGCAAAATGGTTTGGGTTTGTTTGGTTTCACTTTTATGTTCCTGCACTGTACTAGAAATGTTTTATTATTTGAACAGTTTGTAAAGCTTTTTTGAGTTGTATTACATAATCCTCCCAACGACCTCCAGCATCAAGTTCAGATCTAAAGCAGTCTTTCTTCTACCTGTGTGAACTCGATAGCTGGGGAAAAAAAAAAGGCAATTACAGAGCTGTACGAGAATAACAAATTCAGCTGAACTAAGGAAATAAAAATTGCCGAATTGTCATGTTTAGATCTGTAGCAACAAATTTTGCTTCATTACCTTCAGCATTACAAAAAGAAGAGGGGGCAGGGGGTAGAAGGGAATGGAGGTAAAGCCTTTTTTTTTTTTTTTAGTATATATATATATAGTATTCATAGAAGGACTTTGTTCCCCTTTCCCATGAAATAAATCTGTCTTAAATAGAAATGTATCTCTTAGTGATGTGGAAAAACATTTGCTGCCAATGTAAATCAGGAGCAGTGGCAGTGAAATTAATGGATTGGCATGGAATCCCAATTACAGCAGTGCACAGTCTGTCTGTCCCACCCAGTCCAGATTAGTGCTCAGAAGAGAGATCAAAACTTCTTTTTTCATCCTAAAGGTAAACTGAAAAACTATTCAATCTATTCTGTAATCTTGACAGCAGGTTATTAGCATGTCTTAAGTATTAATTATCACTGGATAAGAGTTTTGGAGTTGATACTTTCCACTGTCTCTTCATAGGGTCTAAACTAAAAGTTCCAACACCAGCTAGAGTCAAACACTGTCCTAGACCAACTACTGAAATTCAGATGCAGATTTGAAGTCTGAAATTCAACTACATGCCAGCTTCAAAATCCAAAGTGAAATGCTTATTTGCACTTCTGCTCAGCTAGTGACTGTAGATAGAAAATATCTCAATTTTCTTCCTGTTTACTGCTGATGCTATTTAACGTTAAAAGGTAATGGGTAAATAGAAAAAGAAAAAAGAGACAGAATGTATTGCTGAGATAATTACAAGAAGAGGCTATTCCTATTAACAGAGCTTAAATTATATGATTAGATTTCTTTTCCTCACTGTTGCCTAGGAAATGTACACCAGCTTTGGAGGAATTATTTTAAATTTTATTTCCTTCTTTTCTTATCTTCCCTGAATAACTCCTTAATAGCAGCAATAACAAAAGCCCTATTGAATGCTAAGAGACTCAGCTGCATTTCACCACAGTGAGCATCCTGCATCCACACTCTGGAGCCCAGCAGTGCTTTGAGCCACTCCAAGCACGTTTGCCCATAAATATTGACCATGTCACCCAAGGCTCTTCTGCCCTTTCCCTTGCTATTATCATCTGGGGCTATGGAATTCCACCCTGAGCTGGATCCCCAAGCTATAGAACCCCACTCTGAACTGGATCCTCAAACTGATCTTGCTAAAGAGGATGAAGAGAGGAAGACAATGAAAGTTCAGACAAATAATTCAGAATATTGCTCAGTGAAAAACAACAGTCACAACAAAAGAACACAAACCCAACCAACCAAAAAAGCAAACAGCATGAGAGAGAGGTGGGAGATGTATGGCTTCAGGTGAATGGTCTTCACACTGCAATACAGAAAGCAGTTTAGTCAGTTAAGAGCAACGGTGAGATCACAGCTCTGACAAACAAATATCTTATTCAATCATCTGCCAGACTGAACAGGTCAATAAAAGTGCTGTCTTACCCTTGACAGGTGCTGAAGCACTTGCAGACCTGAGCTTGGCCCTGCCCGGCTGTGTCTAATCCTGGTTACTGATTAACCAGGATCCTGACTCCAATTCATGGGCTCTCATTCCCATCCCCAAAGTGTCTGACACCCTGGGCTGCAGGCTGCCCCCATCCTTCTCCAGAGCCGGGATTCAGCTCAAGATTGAGAGACTCAACTTTGTTGTCTACAAGCAGTGTCTAGGCAGGCAAGAGTTGTTTCTGCTCCTATTATCAGTGGAGATATAAGCAGTACAGTCAGTAAAGTCATGCCAGAGTAATTTTGCCAACAGATACAGTTTAGCCAGAGTATTATTTAAACTCTCCCAGCCTCCAAAATGAGATGGGCAGATTCAAACTCTGTTCAAAAAACTGCTCAATCTTTGCTGATTCAGCCAAAACTATTTCCACCCATGGGTCCTGGAAGTGTTTTATTTCCTAATATAGATGTTGCTTAGATATCTGGCTTAAAAGAAGATTAATTTTTCTCCCGGCTCCACTGACTGTGTTAACTAAGAGTTGGATTCAAGTGCCCAGCCACAGGTGCCTAGTGCCACTTGTGATAATGTAGGATATTTAATGAAAAGAGTCCAGGTCTCTTATATGTCCTGTGTCACATTATAGGACCACAGACTTGTTGGGCTTGGGAGGAACCTTTAAGACCATCTAATTCCATTCCCCTTGCCATGGACAGGGACACCTTCCACTAGAGCAGGTTGTTCAGTATCTAATAACCTGACTGAGATGTAGCCAGCAAATCAGCAGCATCATGGACTCAGGTGACTCAGTAAAGCTTGTTTTGGGATTTAGTTATCAAGAATAAATTTATATAAATTAATCAGAAAGGGAATCCCACACTAGAATTCCTTAGTTCACCATCTAAAGAAGATGGCAGTGAAGGGACACTAGTTCCTGATGCAGTTGATGAGTAAACTTGCAATAGAGGAGAAATTCAACACTGTAAAATTTCTCTCCTTTCATTACACCCTAAGTAGGGCTTGATCGTTCAGGCCTATCAGCAATCTAAATAAATTGCTATTTTAAGTTAATATGTTCTCATTGTCAGATTAGAGACCCACAAGGGGCTATTTGAACATGACCATCTCTTTCTCTTGCTTATTCCCACACAAAACAATATCTAAATATGTTCCTCTTCATCTTGTGCATCTGAAACTAGTGGAGAACAAGGAACAAAGACCAGAACCAAAGGTGCACAAAATCTAAATAATTCTAGGCATCAACTTTGACCCCACTTAGAGGGCAGCCATCCTTCCCCTGCATCACCAGATGCTCATGTTGGATACAGCAGACTGTGGCTACTTCAAACCCATGATATAATGTTAAGGCATTTTAAATACAGATGACTCAGGTATTTAAGACAGAGTTGAAGACTCTTCTCGCTGCAAAAGCCCAGAGGGAAAAGATTTTAAGGGTCCTGAGTGGTGAGAACAAAAGGCCAGTTGTCCCTTACAAAATTACATCACTTCCTAGGGGCCAGTGCCATTTCTGTCTTTGACTTTAACCTTGATGCTTTAAGTGGCCTCATTCCCTAGTTTATTTTGACTCTCTCTTCCCAGTCTTTTTATATACTTACCCATTATTAGTTCACTTCTCGTAATTACAGCTGCACTTTGGGTGGTATGTTTTAACTGCTCCCCTGACACCGGTGTTGAAGCATGAAATAATCTCTGGGCACCCTCTCTGGTGTACATCCTCCTTAAATATTTTTTCTTGGTTCTGAGATGTGCTCACTGCTGCTTGCCTTATGTTTCTGTACCATTTCTGTCTTTCCCTCTTTCTGCAGAGGTTTTAGTTCACATGTAAGAAACTGGGACAGGAAGAAAAAAAAAGGAGGATGGTTGTGAATTACAGCCTTAAACAAAGATGTGGCTAAGACAATAAAAAATTCTTGCAATTACCCAGTCTGACTTTACACATGCATCTGAAAGTTATGTAATATGATCATTTATGATAACCTTCCCCAGACCTGTTAAGCAATGTAATGATGAAAACAAAATGATTAAACCAAGATGAAGGGTTGGGAACCAAGGCTGGTTCAAAACTTCAACTCATACTCTAGCCTAAGGTAATTAAGATTTTTAAACACCAAATTGGGTTTGGATGCTTCCATTCACTATTGCAAAAACTGTTCACAAATGCATACCAAAATTGGTGCATGCATGGAGACAGCCTCAGAGCTCTGCTCAGTGCTTGAACTCTTGTCTTTTTTGAAGTCAAAGAGAGTTTCACCATTAACATCAACTGTCGCACTGTTTCTTTCCTGGTGCTTTTTGTACAAGCGCTGATACAGTTTTGAAGAAAGGCAACTATTCTGTGAAAAACTGAGCTCATAGCTTGGTAGTTCTTTTTCCCCATGGGAATATTGTACCTCACTGCTAAAAAGCTTTATAATAAAATGTAGGAGGTGGTATAAATAGACTCAGTGATGCCATCACGTCAGTAGAAAAAAATTACTTCCTTCAAAGATGGCTGGACAGTACCTCAACCCCCTTGGTTTTTTGATCTTGTTTATTTCTAATTTCAAAATGCATCTATTTGTCCTGTGAGTGGATGTGTTTGGCAAGGAAATTACAAGCAGCTACCACCGAGCACAGATGTTCATTGTCATCATTGATAGCAACAAATATCATCAGTCCAAACCAAGATCATTCCTCTAAGGGGAAAGTATATATAGCTATCATTCAAAAACCTCAGCCTCAGATCCTTGATAGTTCAGTAACTCACAGTTTTGCCAGTGGGGATGATAGAAGTTTCTTTGTTGTGATGGATGCATTTGCCATTACTCACCATACCGGTTCTCCCCTCCCCTCCAGCTGTTTTACTGTGGTATAATATCCAAAACCCATGAATCTGACAGTATCCTAGCAGCCCACCCCGAAACATTCCAGCCTGACAAAATTGGAGCTAATAGTTCAAACAAGCTGAAACATCAAGTGGGAAAGAGTCAAAGCAGACTTTTCATTAAAGGCATTGACTATTGGGGAACAGGGAGATAAATGGTGATCCAGTAACTGTCCTTGTCTAATCAGAAAGTGTCAATGTATTGATTGCCTCATTATCAATGAATTAATTATAGCTGTATCTCTCTCTAGATATTTAACTTATAACTTGATATTAGGACTTGCTTTTCTTGACAAAATGATGAGATTTTGTTTCAAGATTCTCTGAAGTTTTAGGTTTGTTTTTTTTTTTCCTTTCCAACATGAATTGTATGTTTTGCAAAAGGATGATGACCTGGAAAATTAATCTCTGCTTATCCATGCAAACAGACACAATATCTCTGCAAATTTCCAGCCTGCCAGCTCCTTCTGAGATATTTCTGTGAGCTTACAGCTAGAAGAAAAGGGCTTTGCATTTCACTGGAATTGGTATGATTCTATCTTGATAACGTGATGGAGTTCAATGACTGTCTGTGATGTGCCTGTTGGTAAGCAAGGGACTGCATTGGGAAAGCCAATTTAGCCCATGTGATCAAGCAGGTGGTCACAGCTTTACAGAAAAATGAATTTCAGTGACCTCCAAACCAAGCACCAACTTGCTGTTTATATAATATCCAGTTATTGCAAGATCAGCTGCCTTCCCAGTTTCGGCTTGAGATCATTGTCTCTGAATGGCTCCCACCTAAAGCCAGCAGCAGTAGGAAAACTATTCAAGGCCTAGAACAGGCTGTCCAAGGCAGTGGTGGATTCACCATCCCTGGAAGGGCTTTAAGTCCTTTAAGATATGTAGATGTGGCACTTGGGAACATGTGGTAAATTTGGCAGTGCTGGGGAAGGCTTAGACTCAATGACCTTAGAAGTCTTTTCCACTCTAAACAATTCTGTTTCCATGAGCTAATAGTACACTGCATTAAATGTAGCATTTCAGAACAGAAGTTCTATGTGAAATAAGGGTTTGTGAGTTTTTAATTCCACTCTTTTATCAATTCTTTTTCATTTGCTTGATTAGCATTTTTATATTTGATAGAAATGATCTGACGTGTCATCTCATCATTCATTTATTTCCAAGTGCCCACTTAGACAGATATGGAAATACTGGCATGGGAAGATGAGGCATCTTTTCTAAATTCTATCAGGAAAATAACCATAGGTGCACACCAGCTTAGGTGTCTGAATAGACAGGGCATCTTGGTTTTCAGTGAGCTCTTCTCTCTTTCTGTGATAGTATCAAACATCACTTAGGTATCTTATTTTTGTTCTTATTTTAAAATTATTTATTTTCTACTTTGATCTTTGGAGCTGTCATAATGAATAGGGTGAAATCTAATATTGGATCATACCTGCAGGTACATCAGAGCAGCTGTTAAGAAATCCAATGGGGTTAGACTTTGCAGGCTAATTTATCTTTGTTTTAGTGATGTAAAAGAAACAGTTGGAGAAGAAAACAAAAATACATTATTTCTAATATGGGAAGGCGCAGGACTTCCATAGGTGCTTATGATTTTGACTGGTTTTACACAAGGGATACAATTAACATGTGATTAGTTTTTTCTCTTTTTCTCTTTTTTTTTTTTTGTTTTTTTGTTTTGTGGTTTATAAGGTAAAACTGTTTTCATTGTTTGATTTCAGGTCCACAGTGAAAGACAAAAAAATCACATCTTTACTAGCCAGGTTCAGCTCTGGAGATCATGCTGCTGAAGGAGAACCAAAGAGGGTCATAATTGGCAAACTGTCTCAACTCACTCCTTAACTACACATTCCTTCATCTGGGTTTCATTCAAAACTTCTTTCACCCCAAAGATGTTTACAGCTTTTGGAGGCTGAATCCTGTTATATTGCACCATTGGTAGCTCCTCCATATGGAGAAACCATACTTGATCTTAGCTGTGTGCTGCGAGAATGCGGAAAACAAATTCTAAATTGAAAAACATCTCTTTCCTCCCACTTAAAGTGCTGGACAATCCCGTTGACTGGCAGAGGAAGAGAGGGATTGTTATCCTTTGAAAGAAGCAGGCTAAGAACCCATGGCCATGCAGTCTGAGAGCAGACAGACACTTGGTGTCTGCGTTCAATTTTTATCTACAGTTTGCATTAGGCTTTGTCTGTTTAGAAGAAATAGTTAGGGAGACACTTCTGAATCCAAATCTTTACAATAACACCTCCCATCACTTTCATCCATCTCGGTATCTGTGGGTTCTTTTTTTTCTATAATCAAGTACAAGTTGCAGAATAATAATTATTACCTCACGAGACAGATATGAAGCTTAATTAAATAAAGGCTGATTATCAGAAACTTGGAGCATGTGCAGAGCCTGTTTTCTATAGCTTTTCCATTGCTAAAGCTTTTCTGCAGATCAAGCCTGGGCTGTTCAAGAAGTGATATGAATCATCTGTATCAAAAGAAATATGACTCATTCAAGGCAGAGCCATCCAAGACCACAAACAAGACATTATTTTCATAATGAGAGATTTATAGGGGAGACAGAGAGAGAAGGATCTCCCGGTTCTTTTAACCCAGCCCCTCTTCTAGGCCCCTACACAATCTCCTTAAAAATGTAATAATCCTCACTTGAACATCTTGACTGAGAAGGACTAGCCAGCAATTCATACAAGATAGAAAGCAGATGAGCCTCCGTCATTTTTACACCTAAACTCAAACCAGACTTCATCAAGATCCTCTGTTCTTTTACTGCTGGTTGCAAGCTGAGACTGGAAGTGGAAATGCCACAGCATCCCAAAGATGGGCAGCATTTGTGATGGGATGAGAAGCAGATGTTGAAGAAATCTCTTAAGAGATGATCTTCTGACAGAAATTTCAACGTTTTTTGCACAATGCAAGCCCAAGACTTCAAGAAACAGGTCTATGCAGCCTCCACTCCAAAAGATCACTGTTTAAAATATCTTTTGTGGCACATCTAACAGCTCCATAGTCATTGGAAATATTCTGGAGCATCTCAAAGGGATGAGGACCAACACGTGAATCACTAACCCAAGTCATCAGTGTACCATGATTTTAACTGCCCAACTAAAGATAGGTTAAACCCAGTCTAGTGAAAGCACCCTGCCTACATCAGGGGCTTGAAACCAGATCATCTTTAAGCTCCCTTCAAACTCAAAGCCTCATCCAACCTGGCCTTGAACTCCCTCAGGGATCGGAATGTGTCTCAAGCTAAGAACAGACAGAAATCCATCCCTCTCTTGTATCATTGTCTTTCTTTGTGGTATCAAATTGGTTGTTGGGTCAAAATTCTTAATACATTTTAATTTCCATGGAACTTAATTGACTTATTGGCACCCAGTTGTGAAGTTAACTCCACTGAAGATTGTTCTGCTTCTGTGGTGAGATGACTTAAGTAACTATTGTGACTCAAACATTATCAAATAGAGAAATCCATTGTATTGTCTCATTTTAAAAAATGGAAGCCATAGGTGGGATTCTCTTACCTGAGTGTGTTTAAAGTCTTGATAACTTTAGTCATGCTATCACACCTAAAGATATAGTGGTTACTTGCAATTAAAATTGTAAGTTTCCCAACTAAGAAAAATAGACTCTTTCAGCAAGTCTTTCATCTCAGCTATGTTAAATGCATGTATTAGGTCTATTGATCTCAGAATTACCTGTCTTCCCCACTGCATACTAAGGGAATCCATAACAACCTCCCTAAATTTAGACTTTGAAACTATAAACACCTAAATTACATCTGAAAAAAGCACTGAGGCATAATTTAACACCTTAACTCTAACCAAAAACCTGGCTGCAAGCATCTTATGACAGGATATTTACAATAAGATATTTGTTCATGGAAAACTGTTTTTTTAAAGAAAAAAAAATTAAGAATGAATGAGTTATATTGAAAGTTTTATGGGTCTACAAGGAGCTAACACAACATAACATTTTGACTCAAGGGTTTTTAAGAATGATCAAACCAAATGGGTATTAAGTGAGGATACTGTAAACACATTCATAAAATATTATTTCTTTCTACATGTGCATTATCTTTATGGTTGCCATATACCTATTAGTATTTTTGCCTTGAATTCTTGCAAAATCTCAGTGTTTTATAGTGATTGATTGATTGATTGATTGATTAAATATAGATGAAACTCATTCTCTTGGATAGAAAACCATTTGGTGGGTTCCCTAAAGTATGGAGTCCCTCATGGCTGGTGAAGAAGTGGGGGGAAAAGGAAATCTTTTTGCCTCCTGCTTTGCCCCCAGGAAGACACCTTCATAGTGTGCCACAGACTCAGTCAGGCTAGTTTTTCATCCCAACCCTTTTAACCACTTACCTGTGAATATCTGAAACTGCTGGTGGAAGAGTTCATAAAATGAAAAGCAGCTTCACCCTCCACCACATACATTGTTTTAAAATAAATAGATACTCCATTCCCATTTATTAAAGCCAAAAGGGATTTGAAAACAAACTTCATTTCCTAAACAACTGGAGATTTTTCAATAGATTTGAGGTATTTCTACCTCTGAGGGACATGTGAAGCTCATCTCACTGACACCTATTAAAGGTGTTAAGCACTTGGACCAAGCCAGTCTTCCAGTTTCTGTGTATGGATTCAATACCAAAGTAGGAACCTCCAGACAGTGATTCACTACATCCTAAAGCAGGTTGTTTGATTTAACAGGACTAGGAGTCTAATCTATACACAACCAGCATGAAGAGAGCTTAATCCCTTCAAAAACAATCAGCTACTGCTATAATGCAAGTCTTACCGAAATTAAATCAGGCTCTTTTGGTACCAAGTCAACCAGACCACTTGTTTCAAGCCCAAATAAACATCTCTGGTAACAACCAAAACTAAATGTGAGAATTACCAACATAAACGCTCATTTTGATGAAAAAATAAATCCCTGTATTCTAAGGCTGTTTGGCTTAAATCAAACAACCAGCTAACCTTTGAACTAGCACTGGGAAGTTTCCATTTCAATGAGAGATTTAGGAATCCATGCCAACAACCTACACTCCATCCCCAGTTGGCAGGAGGTTGGCAGGCATACAAAAAAACATGTTAACAATGCTGCTTTTTTTCTATATATACAGTAAACCTTATGTGTATCAACACACTTGTTTAAACAGCTTTTTGAATCTGACTCACAATCTTCATGAATACATAAAAAGTTCCAGATGTTAAAATGTCCCAGGACGTGCATTTTAACCAACTTTGTTCTGCATTTGTAGCCTGACATGCAAAGAGGGCATATTGATTAGAATTACTGGCATACTTACTGCTTCAGCTTTCCTGCTTCCTACTGAGTGGTATTTGCCATGGAATGACTTGTCTTTGTGCTATTTATTCCTAGCACACTGCTCTTGGGATCCTGGATGCTTTGGAAATTCCCTTTTCAGCAGCAGCTGGAGAGTTGAAAAGGGAAGAAAGAAAAAAGAAGGGGGAAAAGCAGTCTGAGACTTCACAGGTGCAGTAAGGGTGAGGTTGAGGGGAGGAAGAGAAGAGGGTGAGGAGAAAACGTGTTTTCCCTTCTCTGCCTTTACAGGAACTGACCAGACAATGCTCATGTCTGTGCTGAGCACAGCTCACCATTGACAGGTCCATGCCAGAGCCTTTGCATTGGTGCAAAGTCACTGTTTACTTTAACTCTTACCCATTATTAAATTTAAGACATGGAATCCCCTTTAGCCATTTGCTTTCATTAACGGTGAGCATGTGTGCACAGCCAGAAAATCCAGGACCTAGGAGGAACACACTGCAAATATTACAGCTTCAGCAAATACCCAATAGAAGTGAGGTATCCTGGATGATTTGCATAAGACTTATCATAAAGGCTTAGTGGAGCTTAAAATCAGATTTTGTGATTCTTTCTGACCTTGCTTGCATTGATGTCATACCAATGGCACATTTCTGACTTTCGTTTAGCTACTTCTGAAAGTGAATAAATAAAGTTTAGGTGGATCTTTTTGAAGTGTTCTAATTATTCTGTTACTAAAAAGGATGAAGCACTTAGCTCAAGGTCTGTAAAGGGTTGATGGAGCCTGTGCTCCTCTGTACTTGGAGTGACATCTTAGAATCTTATCCAGTTCATTTATTGCAAACACCCAAAAGAGGCGCCACAGAAAGCAGCAGGTACTCACTTGATGGAGTAACCCAAATGATGACATTTCAGCTCCCTGATGAGTCAAGTGGCACCATCAGCACTGACAAAGAGCTCTCCAAGGACTAGGTGCATGTTTTACTCTGTGGCTTTTCAGTTAACAGTGCATACATGATGACAGGAGCAGGAGTCTTCCATCCCAGCACACAAGCCAGCTGCAAAGCAATTTTGCCTCTTTTTCCCCTGGTCCCATAAAATTTGCATTCCTCCCTGCAGAACAGCCTGTGCCTCATGTTAGGAATGAAAGATAAGTCCCTATGTCCTTCATTTTCCTCCTTTGCCCCAAATCTCCTGGTATGGAATAGATTTTGGTGTGGAAGATGCCTTCTGGGCAAGGCAAACCATGTGTTCTTCAGGTCCATGATGTTTTAGCTGAACTCACTCTGGCAGATTCAGGAACAGCCTGTGCAAGCCTGGCTTGGACCCCTGACACCATGGATCATGCACAACAGCAGCTGACTCAGCAGGGACACACATCCCCAGGTACAGATCAGGGATAAATGAGAGGCGGGCAGTTGAGAGGAGCTTCATAAACTTGGCTACAGCTGCGAGTGCAGGGTCAGAGGTGGGGCAAAATAACTTACATTTATCCTCTCAACTTCAATGCTTAGGGTTTCTGATTAAAATTAAATATAAATGGGATCTGGCACCCTCTCTCTTCTCTACTGACAGTGTTTGCTACTCCCCATAGCAGGATATTTAACATTTCAAGAGCACCTGTATGCTGAAAGCAACACTGAAGTGCTTTTACCTCTGACTGAAAACCACTTCCCTTTATCTCTGACGCTTTATGTATTTGCTTGCTTGGCTTTATCTGGCAGTGCCAAAATACAAGCAATAGGATTTAGGTGTTATCCAAGAGGTGGGAATGTGGCCTCCTGGTCCAAGATTTTGCCTAATAGCGGCAGCAAAAGGACAGATGATGGACACTGTAGCAACATCAATAATGCTTAAAACTTCAGGTGTACCCAAGCCTGGGCAGGTCGAAGCCCTTGGCTTCTTAATATTTAGATTAGCAATCAAAAGTAATGAATCTCAAATGCTGCAGAAATTTATTCAGATTGGAGGCGTTCACCACAGGAAGAGTGAATTTACCTCACCCAGCTTTAACCATCAGAAAGTCAGACATTCATCTACACTGTTTCATCAATTCCTGTTACAGCCAGTGGAGAGAATCAAAAACCTCCAGAAATGGCCTAATCCATCTACTGTAAGTGACATGAGCTGCTCTCTGGAGGATCCTGTCTGCTTCCATTGACTACTGAGATGATCAACAGCTTAGGGAACCAGCTTGGGTTTGGAACCTGCCATTTAGACATATGACTCATCTCCCCACCCAGATATTCAGGATTCCTTTAAAAATCTCCTCATAAGTGTTGTTGCAGTAACAAATACTGCTTCTTCGTATTTGTGTTTCCCAGACGCAACTTTTGGTTTCAAGTGTATCTCTTTTTCTCCAACAATGATTCATTGTCATTCTCCTCATCCCCTGTTTAAACACACATATGCATGTGTATGCATATTCACACTATGCAGATGAATTAACTGTATTTCATGTGTAATGCAACACGCATGCATTTTATGACATTTGATTACATATGAACAGGGAATTCTGACAAAGCCTCCAAATTTCTGCACTGAATTCCAGGCATGGAATACTTTTTGTATTAACTATTCATGGAATCACGGAATGGTTTTAGTTGGAAGGGTCATTAAAGCTCATCCAGTTCCAAATCCCCTGCAGTGGACAGCAGCACCTTCCACTTGTACAGGTTTCTTAGACCAGGGCAAGCTGCTGGAAATAAAAGCCTTAAAAAATTATTATTAATTGTATATGCTTGAGAGTTATTTTTAAACCACCTTCCCCCAGGTGCTGTAGTTGGCTTCTTCTGGGATACTTAATTCATGTAAAATTTTGAACCACTCTCATCTCTTCTTCCAAACTAAAGTCAGATGAAGTTTTTAAAGTTTACAGTTAAAATTACCTTCTTGACTGTTGAGTCTTATAAATGTTCTAATCTGTAGCTTGTGCTTCTGACCTGTGGACAGTGGCTGTCAGGTGCACAGTTAGAATAATCAGCTTTTATCATCATTTGAAACCAGAAAGAAAAACAAACAAAACCAAAACAACAATAAAACCCACACAAAGACAAAAACAAAACAAAAAAACCCAAAGACAAAAAAAAAAAGGAGAAAATACATATACACTCTGTTTATATCCTAATAATATCAGATGGAGTTTTTTTGTTGGTTTTTTTCAGGAAAATAAATTACCAGATAAATAGCTTACTTGGATACTAAACAGATTAGCCCTTCATGCCATTTAAAGGGAGAAAACTACTTTGTAACAGGAAAATTATTTTTATATCTCCTATCTCACCTGGTGCATTTCCCTTCCATTCTACTGATAATCCCAACATACTTTTTATTAAGAGCAATTCCAGACCCCATTATTGTTCCAAGTTCTGACATTCACATAGGAAATGAAAAACTGCCCTAACCTTCCTTCCTGCTCATAAAGTCCTGGAAGAGGTGGATAAGACCACAGAATCTTTTAACTTAGGGTAGAGGGTTGTTTTTTTTTTTTTCTGCATTTGCATAAGTCCCCCAGGCAGGCAGGAAGAGGCAATATTTCAAACCCAATCCCAAATATTTCATTTGGGACGGTTATCTCATAATTACAGAGCTGCAGCCAATTAGCAAAAATAGAAACTTGTGGAATAATTCTGTGCTGTTAGAGATAGAGGAAGGGATCGAGCTTTTGGGCTTTAACATGTATTATATGCAGATCTACACCCCTGGAAAAAACCAGGCAGTCCCACAGAGTGACCAACGATTCCTTTGCCTGGAGGGTACACACACCCTGGACACATTGATCCAAACACCTTTTCCTTGTGGAGAAGTTTTCTGTTGTGAGACAGCCACTGCTGCCATGGTGATTTAATAAAACAATGAATGTTATGGGCAATCCAAGGCACAGGCTTTATTTGCCCACCAAAAATGCACTGAGAATTTGGAGGGAATATAATTGTCTTCGGCAGGGAATTAGCATCCACATGCAGGACTTCCCTGGAAGCCTGATAATTGCGGGGGGGGGGAAACCTTTTCTTTAACATCACCTCAGAATCTGCAATAACAAGAACCCCCAGTGTCGTGTGGGCCCAGAGCACAGTGAGGTGAGGATGGAACTCTGGGTATCTGTCACTCCTGCTGGGAAACTTCCTTTGAAAACCCCACAGACTCCTCGCTCCTGCACCAGCAGATTCAATTTGGTGATTCAAGGTTATTCCTGACTCATGTCTTATTCTTGAAGGATTCCAACCCACTAATTTTCTGCTCTGCCTCATGCTACTTCTGTTTGTAGGACACAGACTGCTCAAGTGTTGCGCAGGTGAGTACTGGAGGCCATGGTGTGGAGGGGATGGGGCAGAACCTTTCCATCTTCATGAGATATTTGTCATTTATGAATCAGATATGTTCTGTGGTAGCTCTCCAAATAAACAAACTTTAGGAGTTGGACTTGGTAATCCTTGTGAGCCCCTTCCAACTCAGGATATTCTATGATTCTAACCTCTGCAGCATTTTTTCCAAGTGAAAATTTGGGTATGTTAAGATCAGCCCCTGACCCTGAGTATAACAACAATCACAGGGATCCTTGTGGACTTTTGATTAATGATAAATGGACTTTTGGCCAAACAAAAGTGTAAGGGATTATCTCATACAGTCTAAAAAGGTCCCCTCAATACTTCCCAGGCTCAGGAATGAGTCTCAAAGCTTGGCTGTGTCTACAGTAGCATACAAGCAGACCTGCCATGAGCACGGCGTGTTTCCTCTTCTCTGTGCCATACAAACAGCTCCACTGCAAACCTCTCATCCAAACAACTTATAAGGTCTCTGGGGAGAACTTAGAGCCCTTCCAGGGACTAAAGGGGCTCCAAGAGAGCTGGAGAGGAAGTGCAGACAAGGGCTGGAGTGACAGCACCAGGGGAGATGGCTTCCCACTGACAGAGGGCAGAGTTAGATAAAACTTAGGGAGAATTTTTTTGCTGTGAGGGTGGAGAGGCCCTGGCACAGGGTGCTCAAAGAAGCTGTGGCTGCCCCTGGATCTCTGGAAATGTCCAAGGCCAGGTTGGACAGGGCTTGGAGCAACCTGGGGCAGTGGAAAATGTCCTTGCTCATGGCGGGGGGGTGGAATGAGATCAGCTTGAAGGTCTCTTCCAAACCAAACCATCCTATGATGCCATGGCTAATGTCTTGAAGTGACTTTCCTAAATCACATACATGCAAGTACATGGATCCCAGCTTTTCACAGAGATTTTATGTAAAAGGATGAGCAAATTTACCCTTCTGTGTCAGCTCAAAGCCAGCTGAAAGGAGCAATCCAAATTATCAACTGTTTCTGTATGAGATCCCTGATGTAGAAGTGCCATGTCACACTGCTGGCAGTCAATCACTTTATGTCTCAGTCCCCTTGAAATAAGCTGCATCTCTGGATGTAGTTGGATAAGAGGTAGGGAAATTCTGCAGTTTTTTGGATGCTGCACAGTGTAGGACTAAGTAGGTTTATTCCTGAAATGGGTAAAGATGCTGAAGGTCATGCCCAGTACAAATATGTCAAAGCAAGGAGGATAAAGTGCTCCTGCCCATCAGCTTTCCTCAACTGCAGGAAGTCCGCCGTGGGTGTTTCCCGCCCTGTCTACACAGATGGTATTTCTTCCTACTAATAAATTGGCCCTGTGTGGTTTTCATCAGAGTTTTACTTGGAAACTTCCAAAATTAGCTTTTTTTCCCATATTTGTACTATAAGGAAAGTTATTTACACAGGGCTAATAAAATCACATCCTTGAAGGAGATCCTGTGTCACACTGGTTCTAGCCTATATCAAAAGGAATATTCCATGTTGCATCAAAAGGCCAAAATGTGAATCAGCTCCTTTACAGTGGACAGCACTGAAAAAAGTAAGGTCAGGCCCTTTTTCTACTGAATCAATTATGATTTTGCTCCTGATTGACATAAAAGCTGAATTAGACTTCATAACTACTTCCCTGAGTACTTCATTAGCCAACCCTGTGTCTTTATAATGCCTGTATTTATATAGCTTATTCATTTAACTACATCCTTTCCCCTTCATTTATGTTACAAATAAACAGAAATCATTGAGCCAATGCCTTAAAAAAAAATTAAATATTTTCTACAGTAACAACTAAAATATAGGATTCTCCTCTGGCCCTGAATTTATTAAGGATAAATTGGATCCAGTAATTTTTATTACACTCATTTTAAAACAGACCACACACTAGTTTCTTTTAGAAATGTTTAATCAGGGTTTTAAAAATATTAGCATGGCTCCTAGGACCTGTAGCACCTTGGGATGTACAGAGGGTATCTACTGAAGGGTCTCACCATTTCCCCTCCTGATTTGTTCCAAAAAAATACATTTACTGGTGTGATTGCAAAGAGGTGGATATAGAAGCATTGTGTGCTGCAGCCTGACACCAGAAGGTGTGATATTGTCTATTTTTGCATCAAAGTCACCCAAATGAAGAATAATCTGCCCCATATGGATACTGATATGACTCGATTGTGCCATTTGGGCCAGATGCCAAGGAAGTGGGGTCTGATAGCTCCAAGCTGTCTGCTGTGGAGGATGGACTCATAACTCCTTATGTTACAAATATTTGAGTTTCCCACAGTTTGAATCTTTTTGTTTTCTTCTTTTTCTGAAGTCCAGGAAGGTTCACCAGAATGGACAAAACCTGGCACATTTTTCTTCTTTCTTGTGAAGCTTTTCTGATGTTCCTCCCACATCTTCAAGCAAAATGACAGTTGGCTAAATGCCACCCTGCTTTAAAAAAAAAAAAAAACAAAAAAAAAAGAGAATGTGAAGGCAAATGAAAAATGAAGTGGATAAAAGAAAAAAAAGAGGGTAGAACAATGAAAATTGGGGAAATTAAGATCTAGAATTACATAATTAACAAAGTGAGAAGATTCAGAAGTTACTAGCACAGCCTGTAGTTTTTTCACATTTAATTTTAAGTTAGTAGAAAGAAAGAGGAATCAAGACAGAAAGGACAAATAATCCTTACAGATGACCTAACTGGTGCTTTTCCTCAAATCCAGGTCACACTTCAACTCTTCCCTGTGCACTGTATTATGTCATTCTGCTAGCTGGCAGAGCAATGAGTGAGTTGAAGTTTAAAAGCAGGCCAAAAAGGTGTTGCTTTGCACAAATGCTGAATATTGTTGTTGCCACGTGAAAACTGCTGCTCCGTAGATCTCACAAGGTGAAAAGGGAGCCTGGTGTGCCTCTGGCTGGGGACACAGCCAGGCCAGGCTGAAGTCACACACAGACTGTTGTGTAGGGGCTTCAGGACCCTGCCAAAACAAGGTCTATAAATGCAATATATGGTTTCAAACCATGGATCACGGCCAGCCCTTGGGAAACCTGCTCACGTTTCAGCCTGCAGGTTAACCAGGGAGACTTGAGGGAAGGAGGGACTCCTGTCCCCATTTCTGTTGGGGCTGCCAGTAGTTCCTGCTGCACTTTACACTCCCAGAGACCAAGGGGAAAGGAAAAAACACCTCACAAACTTTCAGCTGGTGAGTGCATCAGGAAAGCCTCTCCCTCTCTCTCTGCCACCATTCAGGCTCAGAGTTACATTCTCTAAAACCCTTTCACACGGCCTGAGAAGGGCCTGGCCAGTTCCTTTCTTTTCCCCATAATAACAAAGAGCAGAAGAAACTTTGCAGTTTATGGACGCAGTAATCTCATTAAAGCTTCACCATGGCTTCCAGAAGTTTTAATAAACCAGCTGGCTAATCACAATAATCTCCCTGCCCCCCTCCACTTTATGGAAAGATCCTGCGGTCAGGAAATATAAAACTCTCAACACATTGACCACAGCAAGGATTACAGCCTCATGCAGTGACACTTTTCCAACTGGAGATCTTGTATGCTGCACAAACCTCAAACAACCTCATAAACAAGTTCGAAGCAGACCTAAAGCCAGGCTTGCCAAGGAGAACATCAAGAGTGATTCTGTTAATGAGGTCTGGCTGGAGCTGAAACACCTCTCCTAAGTGTGTTATTTTTAATCAAGTCATTTCCAACAGGAACCTTTATGGGAGTGTGCACTGATTCATTCCTTAAAATTTACACTTGAAGGCCCCAGTCTTGGGCCACTGATGTCACCAAAGGCTGTGGCAGTGGTGGGTGGGTGTTGAAGCAGACACCACATTCAGTGACTCAACACCCACAGCTCAGACCTGAATCCACGTCCTCAGACTCTCATACCTCAGAGAAGGCTGGGAACATAATCCAAGAGCTTTCCTCTACAGCAGAAAAGAACCTTAATCACAAATCAGAGGATGGAGCGCTTTTATGGAGACAGACTGGGAGAGCTGGTGTGGTTCAGCCTGGAGAAGACTTTGGGATGACCTCATTGCAGTCTTCCAGTACTTTGACAGGGCTTATAAGAGAGGTAGAGAGACTTTTCACATGGGCAGATAGTGACAGGACAAAGGGGAATGGGTTTAAAACCATTATGTCTCCTAAAAGATGAGAGATGGTGTTACTTCCAGTCCATAACCACTTCTATTCAAAGTGTACCTGAACTAAGAATTGCTTTTTCCCAGAAAAAATGAGATTTAGGCTAGTGTCCTGCTCCACTTGAGAGATTTCAGGTCCCTGTCTCCCAGTAAAGCACCATAAACCACAAGGCTACTTTAGGGAAAAAAATTAAAAAAAAAATAAAAAGGAATCTCACCCCTTCATGCTGCAATTAAGTGACTGTGAAACCAGGAGAGAGGAAACTGGGGGGAGTCTGATTTCCCTTTGGACAACTACTGTGCCCCCCTAGACCTGTCTTTGTATTACAAAGAATAGCAAGTGTTTAATGTGGAGACCACATCCAGAGACTCTCTGCTGCTGGTTGACATTGTGAGCTCCTCCTGTGGCAGCAGAGCAATGCCAAGCACCTGCAATTGTGTCAGAAGTGTGACTCTAAAGATGCTGGGAAACTTCAGCTCATGTCTTACCTATTAGGCCTCAAAAGTTGAATTCTCCAGGTCAAACCAAGCTAAATCCCCTTGCACAGAAAAGCACAGCACAGGGAAGGAGAAAATTCTGCAGTAGTGACAAGACTGCTAGGGAAGTCCAATTTTTTGTCTGAAGACCTCAAAATTCTTCTCAGCATAAATTAAGCAACAAAAATCATCTTTTTGCCACTTCTCTCTGCCTAATTTAGCAATTTACCAGATACAGCCTTAGTTCATTGAGGGCATCACTAATCAGAAAAGGCAGTTCATAATATCTTCATTTAGTCCTCTGGGTGTCTGCAAAGTCCACTGAGAAACAAAGATGTAGAAATTATGCTCTCCAGGCCAATCTAGGTACTCAGGTCAGGGTGACACAAAGCACCCACTGGAAGTTCTTTCTATCCATTTAGAGGGAACCTCTGCAGTATTTATAGGTGTCTCCTTATAGTCACATAAAATCTAGTGAGATTCTAGTGAAGTTAATCTAGTGAGATTAACTTCAGTCCTTAGCAAACAACCAGACTATGGCTCTCTATCCCCACTTATGAACATTAAAAATGAGGGTTAAAGCAGCTGCTCAGGTGGAGCTGAGAAAATACAGCATTTTTTCCTCGTTCCCATGCCATGCCTCTCACTCACCCACATTGTTTCTCTAAAGGTTTTCTACTCCTGGAAATTTACTATTTCTGGATAATGGTTCCCAAGTAGTTGCTTAATTAAAGCCCCCATGTAGCATGTTTTATTCCAGAATTCTGGAATAGCTATTCTGGTAAATTCTGAAGTGTCAAGAAGCCCTAAGGCATGAGAAGAGAAGTGTGTGTCTGTCTCAATGAGAAGCTGTTAAAAGGAAGGTGAAAATAATAGGAAACTTTCATATATTGGTAAAAGCCAAGGAGTGTGTTGCTGGTAACATCACTTTAAATCATTCTGGCACACAAACAACTGAAGCTGCACAACTAGTTTGGAGGGGAAAAGAAGGACTGAATTAATGCACCTTTTTTTTTTTTTGAATCACACATGGTCTTCAAGGTTGCAGTTTAGTCATTATCTGAATTAACACTCCAAATAATTTCTTGGAGGCATCTCAGTCTCAGGTCTATGAGCTGTTGATTGTATGTGTTTGATACATGAAAATCAAGCTGTGCTAATTAGTTTTGATTTTACATATAGTTTATGATGTGTTAGCTCTTTGCCTTGATTGGATTAATGCAGCTCTTAGAAACACATGTTACACACCAAAAAAAGAGTATTTTTAAGTACCTCTGACACAAATATCCTCTAACAGTGGTTGGAAATTCCTTGTTTGTGCAAATTTTCCTGCAGTAAACTTACAGGTTAAACTGTACATTAAAAAAAATATGGGGGGAAAAGGGAAAAAAAATACATGCAGTATTTTATTTGAGCAAGAAGTCAATGTTCTGCAGACTAGCCCAGCACTGCTCACTGCTGGGTTCATTAATTGCATCCACTCGTTTTGTAGCCCTTGTTGCTGGCACTGAGAGTCCTCTGCTCACACACCAGCCCCATCAAACACACACACACACACTGACCTTCAGCTTCAATCATGCCCTCCTGCCTGCACTAACATGTACTCACTCAGACACCTTCACATTGGCTTACGTGCCCAACTCCTGGCACTCACATTCAGTTATGTCCAGAGTGTTACACCCACACTTAATTAAAATCACACCCTCACACTCCCCATCCAGCTACACCACCAGGGCTGCCCACCTCCCCCCATGGTCAATTATCATCAGATGTGATTAAACCTGCAGCTCTGCACCTATAATCCTCCACTGGCATTCACATCCCCTTATGCTCAACAGCCCTCCCTGGGATGCACGTCTGCTCGTCACATCCGTGCATGCATGGAAACACTGGGTTCCTTCTTTCATTCTGACAGTGCAGTGGGATGGTTTTTTTTAGTTTTCCTTTCTGTGGCACAAAGAGCATCCACTTCCTACTGAGAAACAGAAAGCCTTGCTGTTCTTTAGACTGTTGCCCTCACCTTGAATCCTTATTTTATACTCCTGAAGAATGTCTGAAGTGGTGGTTTTTATTTTAGTTTCTGGTGGGACTTTGAATCAAGGCACCATTATGCAAAGTGCTGTGTACTTGAAACAAAAGGCAGTACCAGCACTGTAAATTCAGGCTGTATCTTTCATCTGAGGAGAGTGATGGAGTTTCTCATGGAGGAATGTAGTCACTTCCTCAATCCCCTGTTGCATCCATGGGAATATTACAAAAGCAAATTCCTGATGTGCCCTGACATATGGACTAGAACCCACCAAGCAGCCTGCAAGCACCTGAGGTGGTCCATAAAAAAAATAATCCCCTCTGCATGGTTGCGTGGCCTTCCTGAGCAGTTGGTGGTGAGCAGGTGAAATCCTTCTTCTCCCAAATTCAGCAAAAGGGTTTTTCAGTGACCACAGACACAGAGGTGTCCAAGGCCAGGTTGGATGGGGCTCTCAGTAATGCGGTCTGGTGGAACATTCCCTGCCCATGGCAGGGAAGTTGGAACAGCATAACCTTCAAGGATGCTTCCAACCCAAACCATTCCATGATTCCTTATCTTTATGACCTCTCTCTTAGGCTTATCATTGTCTTCATGAAGACAAGACCCGCCTCAGAGAGGTAGGAAACCCACACAAATGTTAACAAGAAATCTGGGAGGCAATGGGACTGTTTTCACCAGGTTCCATAATTCCAGGAACACTAACCACAGCCATGAATATTAATAAAAGATCAGTAAGAAAAGAGGATAGAAGAAAATGTTGTGTTCAGACACTCCAGAGGCATAAAGAGAGAAGTTGGTACATGGGTTGGTACTTATCTGTACCAACCCATGTACACCCACGTGCACAGACATCACATTATTTTTTCCAGTATTTAAAACCCACAGTCAGTCTGAACCAGACTTAAGAGAAAGCCCTGAGAATCTGAGGTAATTTCTAAAGGAGGTTTTGATTTAGGAAGATAAGGAGAAGGTCTGACTAAAAAGCCAAATTTCCAATTGTATATTTCTGACAGAGACTTGGACTGGAGTTTTTATTAATCAGGACAAGATCCCAACAAAATTCACTCCTAGAAGTAGTGGCAGGTGGTGGGAGAAAGGAAAAAGAAGAACTAGAAAAGAAAAATAACATAACCAAAACCATCCAAACCTAAAAAACCCTGCAGGACAAGACAGAGTCTATGGATAAGTGCCTGCCACCACAATAGGATACACATGGCCTGCTCAAAAATGCCTTTGGAGGAAGCCAGGCCACAAATAAAACAAGACATATGGTGTGGGGTTGAATTGGCCACTTTTTATTAAATAAGCAATTGATCCACATCAAGTAACTCTAAATCATTTAGGAGGTCTTTGTTGATCCTGACCAGAACTAACATGTGCAGATAACCTGCACTTGGCATTATGATTATCATTCCCTGCACATTTACCACCCAATTCTGTGTGTCCCAGAGGGGCAGGAGACCAGATGAGAGAGAAGGTAGGGAGAGACTCAAAAAGAGGGAACAATCTCTTTTCATCATCCAAACATCTTCAGGACTGTCCAAGCCTGAAGAGATGCAAACCACAGAGGGGAGAGAGGAGACACACCTGTGTCAGTGTCACAGGGATGGCACCCCCATCCCACACCCACCACTGTGTGCTCTGCCCAGCATTCCATGCAGGGACTAAAATACCACGGCTGCTCCTGACATAATTCTTGGCAAAACTAACAGAAGGAGGTTATAAAAATATGGAGGGCTAAATGCATCCTGCTATGTCCTCATGGAAAGATTAAAAGCCAGATTTTTGCCACAACCTAATAACTTTAAAGATATAACAGAAATTGTAGTGCAGCATAGAAAAAATAGAAACTATTTCACCACAGCATTGTCATAATCAACAAAGATCACAATAACAAGACAGAAATAATATTTTAACCAAATGCCTTGCAAAGCTCTTGTGTTTGAAGAGGGTGAGATTCAGGTTTGGCTGCTGTGGATACTCCAGGTTCACTCCTGTGGTTATTGTGGCTTCAGATAAGTTGTCTTGCTGCAATGTTCTTGTATGACTTTTATAAGTCAGAGGTATTTTAATCAACATTTTTCCAAGCTGCTGTTGGCTGCTTGCTCCTCATTCTTTTTCAGGACCTCATCTTTTAACCACCATTATTTTAAAGCCTTGCTAAGTGCCACCACTCCATAGTCACCACTCTCAAACATCCTACAGAAATTGAAGCATTTTGGAAAGTCCAATCCTGATGTAACTGAGATAACACCTGTGAGCTTCTGCCATACTTAAGGAAAGGTTAAGGTCAAGTGGCAAAGATTTGGGTTCCAAAGAATGAAAAGCTTTATGATGACAGTAAGGATTACAATTCAATCATTTGCTGGGAACATGAAAAAAAATTTAATTGTCACTCTCTAGGAGATGCATTCTGCTTTTCAGCTGATAATCCATCACTGCCTATTTTGATTTTTCATGAAAATATGAAAAATATCTTCAGAGTCGAATTTTTCTGGAGGCTTGATCCTCAAAGACTAGACCCAGCCCTGAGGGTCCATAGGGATCTCAGCAGAGTTTCTGTGGCACCACTGGCTTCCCAGTGCTCAGATAACTTTCTCTTGAGAGGGTTTTTGTGGATTTACACCCAAAATGATCCACGTCTGATGTCTTTAGCGGGCTCATTTCCTATGGAGTAAAGGAAGGGAGAAAAATCATGCAACACAACATATGCCAGTATTAAAACTAAAACTATTATCAGGATAGAGCAGAGAGAGCAACTTTGCAATAAAAAAAAGATCCCAATCCACATTTTGGGTTCACACCTCTCAAACAGCTTGTGGGAAAATAGTAACAGCGACAACAATAAACACAGGAGCAACAAAAATGTGGAATCCCGATGCCTGTGCCCACAGTGAGAATAAAAAATGCAAAGCCTGGGCCACCTCGCCTTTAATTTCCTAACTGCTGTTTTGTAAGGCTGTGTCATGCTTCTCAGTTCAAACACGCTTTGGCTCTTTATTATTCATGGGCCTTTTTCTCAGTCAGTGGTGTTGAATAATAAAACAGCCCAGGATCAAATGGGCCAATTCTCCACGCCTGACACCAACTGCTACTGTTCGCTGGGCTCTGCCAAGCGTTGCCTCTGATAATGAGTGGGATTTGGTTAAACAGTAAATTAATGAATAATGAAATATCCAGGTTGATCAGTTAGAGAGCACGCTTGCTTTGCCCCCGGCCAAGTGCTCGGGGCAGAAATTACTCTCAAACGGCACTTGCCTGTGTGCTGGGCTGGATAACTATTTTACAGCCTATTGCTTGACAGGATGTTGGGAAGGGGGCGAGGGGAAGGGGGGAACTCGGGGAAGCAGAGCGGGCAGAGCAATCTCCTTATCACCCTGCATGGAGGGGAGAAGGGGCCGCTTTGGGGTGGTGCAGACCCCCCTAGAAAGGGGAGAGAGTTGCCGGGTTGAAGGAGGTGGTGATGAGGCTGAGAAAAGGATCCCTCTCAGGTCTTCCTCCCTCTTCTCCTGGCTTTTTTATTATTATATCTGTGGTGCCATCATCATCATCATCATCATCATCATTATTGTTATTGTTATTATTATTATTTCCTAGTCAGGATTACCGATATCACTGGGGTTAGCCCAGATTTCTCCCCTTCCCCATCACTGTTAATTCTCGCTCTCCAACAGCCCTGTCCGAGCGTGTTTCAGAGCGGGGCCATCCCTGCCGGCAGGGCTTGGAGCCCAGACTGCAGAAAGAGCCTCAAGGAGCCGTGTGTCAGGTGTTTTGGCAAATAAAAGAGCCTGTGAAAGGCTCTGCCTGCACGGGATGGGGCACAGAAACAGAGATGGGAAAAGCAAGCGCGGAAAGGAGGAAACAATCCTGAACCCTTCATTTTAATAACCCCGTACCCTACATTTTCTGCATCGGAAGAAATAAGTAGCTGTGAAATATTTCCCGCAGGTCAATAACACAAGCACATGTAAGTACACAAACGCACAGGCACGACTTTTACCGCTGGAGAAGGGGAAAATACCCTACTTGACTTGCACACGCCGGACTGTATCCCAGCCCAGGGTGGTTTTTCGGGGTGCTGGTATCGCTCCACATCAGCGAGAACACCACTGCAATTATCACCTTTTATCCAGACGGGAAACTCTCTCTAACCAACTTGGTTTTTGTTTGTTTTTTTTTTGTTTTGTTTTGGTTTGGTTTTGGTTTTTTTTTTTTTTTTTTTTGTTGGTTTTTTTTTTTTGTTTTTTTTTTTTTTTTTTTTTTTTTTTTTTTTTTTTTTTTTTTTTTTTTTTTTTTTTTTTTAAAAA
>JAYDZK010000169.1:109062617-109096232 GCA_034509185.1 Euphonia xanthogaster | reverse complement strand
TTTTTTTTTTTTTTTGGTTGGTTTTTGGTTTTTTTTTTTTTTTTTTTGGTGGGTTTTTTTTTTGGGTTTTTTTTTTTTTTTTTTTTTTGTTTTGGTTTTGTTTTTGGTTTTTTAATGGTTATTCTTTCCAAACTTTCCAAACAAGCCCAAACTTCTAAGCCAGCGCAAGGAGGGTGAGGAAAAACTATATATACATACTAAAATAAAAGAAGGGAGTAGAAAACCCGTCTCTTTTCAGGTCGGGGCTCAGCTACTTTCGCTCGTCTCATGTCACTCCTAAGTCAAAGTTTAGAGAAACCTGTGAAGCATAAGGAGAAGGAGGTCCCTGCTCTGCCTCGGCCATCGCCTCCGTCCTCCCCCGGCAGCTGCCGGGCTCAAGGAAAAGCCTCCAGGCTCCGGCTGCGATGGCAAAGTCCCGGGAAATCAGGATTGGAGGAGTTTAACCACAGTCTCCTTCAGTCTCTCCATCTCCATTCATCGGCGTTGCGTGAGCGCAGGGATGAACAGGCGGCTCTGGGGCATGTTAGAGCCGGTGTTTACTTCATTTCTCATATTCACCCTCTCATCTTAATATCAAAATCCAGAACTTTTCGTTTTCAAGTATTTCGCTGCGTTCCCTCGTGCTCTTCAATTTAAAAAGCACTTTTTTATTCCGGACTATTTCCGTAAAAACCATTTACCCAAAAAAAATGTTTTCTAGCCTCGTTTGCAGTTCTTCCACCACCACCCCCCGCCCTCTTCCCATCATTGCCAGTTATTATACTGTGATTTTCTATGCAGAGCTGGAATCAGTCTCCCTTTTCCCAGCCAAAACAGGTTCCACTCTGCACTGGAATAAAGCGGAGTTTAGGGGTGTCCGGGGCTAATCTCACCCCAGTCATTGGTCACGGCTTTTTGAGAAAGCTGCAGCTTTCGGTTAAGTTGCTGACAGTTTCACAGGAGAAAAAAAAAAAAAACTGCCAAGTGATGCTTTGTGCACGAAGATAAACTATTGTCAGGGCTGATTTTATGAGGCAAAAAGTCTTCCCTGGTACTTTGACGAGTTTTTACAAGGAAAATAAATGCCCACATGCATTTCATTCGCATTGGTGTTTTAAACGAGTAAAACTAGGGATATAATTGCAATTTTAGAGAATGCTCTTAGTAAATCTCGACGTGCACTGATTTATCACCTGAAAGGAGCCAGAGGTTTTTGTTTTAAAGGAAGTGTTCCTCTGGACCTGAGGAAAGCATCCTCCTCTCACCCTGTCAGGAGATGCATGAGATTTCGCTGCATACTTAACAGGACTAATAATGACCCCCACAGCACTTCCCTACGCTAGAGAACCGTGGAGGTCCAGTGTTTGCCTTTGTATTAAAAAACATTTTGCAAATGTTAGATTTGAGTGGTTTGGGGGTTATTTTGGTTGGGGAAATTTTTGATATGTTTGCCTCATTAAGAGCCGGAGGGGGTAAAAAAGATTCTGAAAATTCGGGTGAGAAACACATGCGCAAACACACACACACACTTAAAAAAAAAAAAATTAATGTTGTTTGGATGAGGCTCCAAGTAATTGCGGTCATTTCGTCGTTGCGTGAGGTTCTGGGTTTTTTTCTTCTTCATACAAAGCAGAAAGTGTAGAGACACTCTTAACTCGTAAAGCCCCAGAGATTTATCCCTCCCTGCCCCAGGAAGCGTTCGTAGGCAGAGGGGGGATTTTGCTGCAAGAGTAATCGGGCAGCCCTTCCTCCGCTGGGACACCGGGATGTGCGGAGAGCAGCAGAGCCCAGCCCTGAGGGGACAGCTCCGGGAAGGACCGGCCCTTGCACCGGCTGGACTCTCCTGCAAGGGTTAAATTCCGAAGGCACAGATGAGGCGAATTTTTGTTTCCCCCTTAACTCCTAAAAGCCAGTAGTGGAACCGACTCTGGAGCTACGCGAAGTTGCGACACAAAATGTAACACAAAGTCCTGGTACAGCTGTGCACAGACGCAGACACACTTCCAGCTACAGGGGAAAAATATGTGTGGATGCCTGTTTACGAGACAGACAGAGAACACGAAGGAATTCGGTGGATATACTGGTCCTGGGGATTATTTAAGACATTTGACTAGTTCCATCATAGGGACACCAGATGTTATTTATGAGGTCTCGTATAAAGGTGGGCCATACCATACAGGTAGAGAGGGAAAAGGCAGGAAAAAAGGAAGGAAAGAAAGGAGTTCACCCCAAAGGGATGAAAGATAAAACTGATGTTTATAACGATATAAATCACGCTGAAGTTTTGTAATGGAAACTAGAACTACCTGGAGCTTAAAGAAAGAGAACTGGGCAAGGCTGGAGAGGCGGAGGGAGGGAAGATCCCTGCTGGTCATGGCTGGGAAAGCAGATGAGAACCCAGCGCCCTGGGGAGGGGAGGTGGTGCTGAACTGGGGTACGGCTGGGCTTGCTGGGGTTACTGCGGCTACTCCTGGGTTTATCCTTAGCTGGGGAAGATGCCAGGAGGAAGACCAGGACATAGGTGGATAGTAAGGCAGAGAGAGAAAGAGAGAAAGAGAGAAAGAGAGAAAGAGAGAAAGAGAGAAAGAGAGAAAGAGAGAAAGAGAGAAAAAGAGAGATATCAATATGATCTTGTCTTGTTGAAGATCTCTGCGAAAATGTAACGAAGAGGAGATCAGCAGGAGTATTCCTGCTTTCCTGACGCCACTTTTCCAGAGCTCAGTGCTCAGTGTCCGAGCTTCTGCACAGCCCGGGAGGAGGCAGGACACGCCACTGCCTCCCGAAGCAGCGAACTGCACTTTGTTATAAACAGACACATAGCTGTGCTTTGAATTTGCAACCTTGACACAGTCTCCGGGAGCCTGGGAAACTCGGGGTGAGCCCTTCCTCGTTTCGTCGGGTCCCGTTTTAGAGGGAGCCCTCGGTTTCCACAAGCGGGGGCTTCTGCTGAGCTACAGGAGAGCTTTTCCCGGTGCATTTGTTTTTGTTTTGGTTTGGTTTTTTTGTTTTGTTTCTTTGGTTGTTTGGGTGGTTTTGTTTGTTTTCTTTTTTTTCTTTTTTTTTTTTTTTTTTTTTAATAAACCCCTTTTTACATAACTGTTGCACAGTCCCTGAACAACAGAGAAACTTCCTGATCCCCTCCCTCTCCTTCTCCCACCAAACAACCTCCCCCCAGACTCCACTGGGAAAGGCGAGGGCTGTTTTGGAAGGTTTCATGCAAAACATGTGCTCTACTAAAAATAATACCATCGGGGCGATTAAAACAAAAGCAAACAAAACAAACTCAAAAAGCGTGGCATGCAGCCTGGCTTTAGGGAATCAGCTCCAGCGCCGCTGGCATTCCCAGCCCACGGGCATCCTTACCCGCCCCCCACCTGCCCGCAGCTGGCTCGGAGGGACTAAGGAGGGGAGGTTTGGGGGTCCCCGCTCCCCGCTCTGCAAAGTCCAGGTAAAAAATAGGAAAGGGAAAGCAGGGGGATTCCCTTTGCTCTTTCTCTCCCGCCTCGTTTTCCCCGTGCTCGGACCCCGGGCGCTGCTGTCCCCGTCCCCCCATCTACCCACCCTCCCGCCTCCTCCATCCCGGGCCCCACAAACTTGCTCCGGGCGTTTTTGCCATCACACCACGGAGAGAAAGTAGGTCACGGCTGAGTCCAAGCCTGGCTGAAGCCGAGGCAGCCGAGCCTCGAAAGCTTTCCCATAGAACACACTTTGGGGTCGTCGTTTGCAATGTTGTTTGGTTTTGTTTTTTTTTTATTATGATGAAGATGATGATTTATTTTGGACACCGTGGGCGATCAGCTGAGCCGGCTCCTGTAGTCCAAGCTGGAAGGAGAGGGAGAAGGGAGGTAGTTTGGCAGATGGAGGTGGGGATGGATTTCATTTTTGCTATTCCCCCATCCCCTCCGAGAGAAATATTAAGTTGCAAAAACCGATCCAGCGCCTGTCGGGGCTCCTGCACCTTTCCGTCTGCCCTCTCCAACCACCGACCGCTCTCTCTAAAAACCAGCAGATAAACCCCAACCCAGAGGAGCCTTCAGACCGGGTATTTAACTGAAATAGTTAATTGCAGTAAAAGAGAGGCTTTAAACCGGTTTTCCACCCTCAGGGCTCCGTTCGAGCACACGTGTATGTTTGTTTTCAGGGTGACTGTGCGGAGCGTTAAATTGACAGTCCTTTCCAGGAAAAAAATAAAAATATGTCTTCTATAAGACCAGTCAAAAAACCATTAATTTTAAAAAACCTGAGGCCTTAATCTGCTCCCCTCCTCCTTTTCCCAGCCGCAGGGTAAACCCAGAGTCACTCCGGAGTGGCTCCGGGTTCGCCCTGGGGATCCGGATCTCCCCTCAACTCCGCGGCGATTACAAATCTAAATAAATCCGATTTGGGAACGGAGGGGAAGGGAAGCGGGAAGGGGGAGAAAAAAGTTTTCGTTTGAATTTTTCCTTTTGCTAATTGCTGGTGCTGCAAATGTGGACCCAAAGGTAGAAAATAAACCCGCACTGTGAATATGAACATCACTCCCGATTTCTCTCTATATAAATATACACCTATTTACAGACATCCAGGTATGCATAAGAGAAATGTACAATTACAATGACACAGCAGTGGGAGGGAAAAAAAAGTTTGCTGAGCTGCAGGCTTACATAAAATTTTCCTTTAATGGGTCATACTTTAGAAAGAAAAAGACTTACTCCGAATTCAGCTGGTTAAAGCAAAATGAAACAAAAGCTCACGTTAACATGACATGAGGTTTATTATAGGTCGGCTTAGAATGAAGAGGTAAGAGTGGGAAAAAAATATGGACACTTTTGAGTCAGACAGAAATAAAATACCAACATTTCTGAGAAGCAATATTTATTGTCTTTTTTTTTTTTTTTTTTTTTTTTTAATGTAGAGACATGTCCTGAATTTCCCCAAAGCCTAGATTGGGAAAATAAAGACTTCTTGGCATTATAAGTAAATCCGTCTGCAGAATCGAAGCAGCACCAACATTCAAAAAAACTGAAGAGGAAAATACAACAAAACACAACAATCTCTTTTTTTTTATTCTTATTCTTATTATTTATGTAAATCAGGTCATCACTGGACAAGAAACCAATTTCTACCCATTACCATAACAGCTTGTCTATAAAGAACAGAAAAGATTCAGATAGGATACTATCTAGTCAAGCGGGATTCTTTTTTTTGTCGGTTTTATTTTTTCTTTCTTTTTTGTTTGGTTTTTTTTTTTAATACTTTTCGTTTTTAAATTCCCCCACCCATTCACAGAGGTATAGAGTCACAGATAAATAACCCAAAAACTACTTGCTCGCCATATTTACACATTCCCGTTAAATTAAGCATAAATAAATATATACAAACTCAATACTGAATGCCTCTCCGCATTTCTTCTCAGGAAGAGTCGATAAACTGATATTTCTCACTGCATGGTCAGATTTTTCAAGAAGAGGAGGTGAAAGGGATCGTTTGGGGCATAAAAGGAGAATTTTTTTATTTTTTTTCATCTTTCCAGTTCCTCATTTGTTTTTTCATAGCTTTGCATCTGTTTGGGTCTATTTATTTTTTTTTTTTTTTTGCCTTGATTTCTTGCTGGCACACAGTGTTTCATCTCTCTCGAAATGTTCAGGCGTTTGCCAGTGTGTTTGGGGATGTTTTCTTTTACTTTTTTTCCCTTTGTATAAGAAAATATACTATTTGTAAAAAGCCTACGGTCTCTCTCACACAGGGAAGCCGGAGGAGAGGGGGAGGTTGTCTGGGTCGATCTGGTAAATGCTTACGGCAGCTGAAACAAGCACCAAATTCTCCGAGAAATGTATTAAAACAGAGCCGGACAGGTCTGTGTGATAAACCGGTCAGAAAGAGAGGAGCAGGAGAAGGGAATAAGCCCTTAGGGCACAGCTAAAGGTCTTAAAACCATCCTTCCCCCTCTCCCTCCCAGCCCCAAATGCAAATTTGGGGATTTGGGGAGAGATTGGTCTGGGGTGCAAAGGGACTAAACAGCTTCTCACAGAGAATTTCTATTAGGTGGGACAAGACACAACCCGATTTTAAAGAAACCATCGGGTTGTAAAAGGATTCCCATGAAATTGGCTTCTTGTTTCCGTCACATCTTGTGTGAATAACAACCAGGGGAAAAAAAAAGTCAGGGAGCATACGAAAGTAAAAATCTTTCCAAAGGCAAAAAAAAAATTGTTATTAAAAAAAAAAAAAAACAGTGAGACTAAGAATGAAATAAAATTTACAGCAACCCACCTGTTTGGTTTAAAAACAAACTTTTCATGGTCTCTCCTCAAACTTTTCCCTTGAGTTACAAAGCAAAGCTGCCTTGTTAATCCTCCTGTTTATTGATTCATGATCCCGAGGAAACCAAATCTTTTAATAACTCAATTATCAGATAAACGTCTGAGGTGCCCAGCCAACAGAAGTAGTCAGGAGGGGAAAGTGGAGGGGAGCAGGAAAATATCTTCCAGAGGGAGGCTGAGTTTGGTTTGGGGGAGACCTCTGTACTCAGCACTGATAGGGGCCACCAAGCAAGGAATAATTCCCTCTGGGACCAGCACTAGGCTGGGGGGAAGGACAGAGAGATGTGCTCCTCTCCTGTTTTCTGCCTGATTGCATTAAGTCATAAACCTTGTGGATTTTATCTCCACACTTTGGGGAGCAAGTGGGGGGAGGGCATCCCACTGCAATCAATGGGAATTTGGATTTATTTTGCCTGAGCACTGCAGTTTGTCTACTCCAGGTAGAAGGCACAAGGGACAGACTGAAACTCATCCCTCAACCTGCTCAAGGTTTAGGCATGGTCCAGGTGACCAAACCTGTGTCTAGGGAAGATTTCAGCAGCAGCAGGATCAGACCCTCACACATGTAAGTTTTTCCCCAAGTTCCAAGGGTTCCCTCTCCCTATTAACCCACAGTGCTGGTGGGATACTGTCCTCTGCAGTTAAATGGAGAATCCCCTACATTTCCCCAAGCACAAGGAGAGGCCATTCCCAACATGGCCCCAAAGCCTTCAGCTGGAAGCTCTGGGGCAGCAGGGGGCAGGTTCCCGTGGCCCTGCACATGCAGCTGGGGATGTGGAAGACTGAGAGCTAATTTGGGGTCTCCTCACATCCAAAATCCCCACTGGGCTGGGCAATGCTGAAGGGCTGAACCCACAGGCTCCTCACAAATCCTGTTTGCAGGGGGAAGGCAAAGCAACATCCCACACTTGGTGCTCTGCTCCAATAAACAGCATATTCCCATCAGGCAGAGAAGGGAGCTGTGCTTCCAGGTGGGGCCTTTGTTCCTCCCCAGATTCCCTCTTTCCCTTTCTCTTGCATCACTGCTGGGCTATGTCTTACACTGGAGCCTGGATTGTCCTTCCCCAGAAGCCTGACGAACTTTGGGGTGGTTGGCAAGGGGTAAGATTTGGAGGACTGGGGATGTTGTTCATCAGTCTGAAGGTCCCCAGCCTGCTGGTGGGGGACCCATGGTTTGACCACCACACCTCCTCTTGGTGACATCCACAGGGATGTGACAATCCCTGCCACAACCAAACCCACTGGCAGGGACATGCCAGGGTCTAAGACTGCCTCCAACTCATCCCAACAATCTATGGAGAAGGAAGTCTGCCTCGGTTCCCCTATTTTCTCACAGGAGAGCCCCCAGTACCCCAGAAGAACCAAAGGTACATGAGCAAGAAGCAGCTCAGGAGGGGCTGGATGGTCCCTGGATTTCTATTGCCACATGTGCCCAAATCACAAGCAGAGAACAAGAGCTGAGACCTGGCTGCAAGAAGGTTTGAAAAGCAGAGCAGGCCCTCAGCTGGAACCATGTCTCAGAGAGCCAAGGGCACTGAAGGGGACAAGAGGATCTGCTCTTTTGTTTTGAGAGCATTTCATCAAAGGGTGCTGAGAGCATTGCAGAATTATTTCTTCCTCA
This sequence comes from Euphonia xanthogaster, assembly GCA_034509185.1. Lineage (NCBI taxonomy): Eukaryota > Metazoa > Chordata > Aves > Passeriformes > Fringillidae > Euphonia > Euphonia xanthogaster. The sequence continues at coordinate 109,088,330 of JAYDZK010000169.1, read as the reverse complement.
CTATCCACTTTGGAAGGTATCTCAAATGAAAGGAAGGCTAAGGTTTCTCTCTCTCTCTCTCTCTCTCTCTCTCTCTTGTTTTGAGTTCAGATGTGCCTGCTTGGGATGGTGGGACTGAGTCCTGCAACTTTCACTGGGATCCTAGGGGGAGGTCTGACCCCACTGGAATTTTGCCGGAGACTCCAGGAGTTTTACCCACACCCAGCTCTGGCATAAGTAAAAAGATGTGTTAGTACACGGGCCCTACCCCATTGAGAAACGTGCAATTACCCAACATGGCAGAATCCAAACAGAAATTCATATCCTTACACTTCAGCATTATTTTAACCACAGAGGACAGAGAAATGTATGTTGAAAAAAGAAAAAAAGAGAGAGGAAAGAAATAAGACTTCCCCTTCACTCCCACCACCCCAAATCATATGCATAAGACATCCTGCCAGGCACCAAACCACCAAGAAAGACATTGGAGTTAAGAAGTTTGTGCCCCCCTCACCACACCGACTTGTTCCAAAGCAAGAGTCACAAGACATTAAAAAAAAAAAAAAAAAAAAAAAAAAGCTTTCTAAGAGAAACAGATTTCCTCAGACTGAGCTCAAAAATCCGGATATTCCCTGGCAAACCCTCCCCACTCCCATCACGAGGAGCCAGCTCACATGGCAACTCTTTCCTCCCTGGGTACAAAACCCTAGTGCCAAGCAAGTGCCGTAACATTCAACACAGCTTTTTTTCTCTTTGCAACAGTACACCTCGATTTCAACTTATATTTTTATCTCGTTCAAATTATTCCCTTTGAGCTTCTTTAAAGAAGTGCACCTACAGAATTCAGTAACAACTGGCTTTGATTTGAAAAAGCAAAAAAAGCAAAAAATAAAAAGTATCAGAATATCAGAACTGTGGATTTTTTTTCTCTGTACCTGATATATTGTGTAGGGATCTCTAGTCCTCTTTGAAGAAGCTCATAAGCCAAGCGGGCAAAGCTTTAGGAAACAGAAGAAAATAAAATAGTGCATACTCCTGAGAAAGAATTACATACTCATATCACTCATTTTTTGTTGTTGTTAACAGTTCTTTAAAAATGGGGGAAGAGCTCTCTCACACACACTAGTCAAGGAAATTAAGGACTGAAACATTGGCATAGTTTGGAATATAAAACTCCCTAGAGAAAAAGAGGAGATCTCAGAAAATTAAGAAATCAGATAGAGCTGACATTGTACCAGACCTTACTTCCAAATTTTTGCAACCCATTATAGACAAGGCATTTTACCATCAAAGACAAAATTACTAAATTACAAAGGTATGTTTGCATGCACTAATATGCGTGGCTATGCACACATATTTTATATATATATATATATATGTATATATCCACATATATACATATATATCCACAAACATACACGGGATACCCACGCCCCCCTGGGGAGCCGGGTGTGCGCATCCACAGATGCACACGCAGAGGCACACACGCACCCAGACACACCTGTAAACGCTGCCAATCTAAACAGAGAGTCTGTCTAGACCAGGAAAAAACACAAAACAGTTCTCAAAAAACAGAGCTGGCAGATTCAACTGAGCCACGGCGACCCCGAACGTCCTTTCTGGTGGCACCTAAAGTTAAGTTCACGCTGCTGAACGCAGCTGGTGTTGATGGCTTGGTGAGGGGTCTGGGAGCTCCCCTCCTTTCCTAGTCTAGACAGAACCAGGGTGGTGAGATGAGGTGGGAAGAGCTGAGGGGAATGAGGCCATGGGGTTGCTCAGAAAGGAACACTCTGGAAGATTGTTTTAGTCTAGGTGGAGACAGGACGTTGTTCAAAACAAAAAATAATAAAATAAAAAAGAAAAATAATAGCAAGACAGACCATGCAGCTCAAGAAATCAAAGCACTGACACCAAAAATGTTTCTCCGATTTCTTCCAATAAGTTATTCATTTCTTTCTTTTATTATTATTATTAATTATTATTATATTCCCCTCCCCCCCAATCATTATTTAAAAAATGTGAAAGAACAGAAGTGGGGAAAAAAATCCTGGTGGTTGTCTTCACATGTTTCTGGCAAGAGACTCTGAACCACTGGTCTTGCGCCATTGTGCTCCTCTGATCTTAAATTATTGTCTTTCTTTTATTATTATTATTTTTATTTAATTATTATTATTATTTTGTCCTACCTAATAGAATTCTTCCAAAGCCCAATCCAGTATTTTTAAAGCTAAAATTAAGACGGTTTTGTTTTAAAAGATTATCTCTCTCTCTTCTCCTTTTATTTATTTAACTTTTTTTTTTCTCTTTTCCTTTCTTTCATTCTATTTTTTTCCTCTCTCTCTCTTTCTCTCTCTTTCTCTCTCTCTCTCATTTTCTGTGTTTCTCTTCCTTGTCTCCAGTTTTACTACCTGGTCCTTCGCCAGATGTGTGCCTGTTAGCAGTGTTGTTGTTCAAGAACATCTTGTCCATGCCTTTGAGAGCTTCAGTCAGGTAGTTTTGGAGGGCCGTGAGGGCAGCACAGATAGCGGGGGCCCCAAAGCCGTGGGTGATGAGGCTGAAGTGAGTCAAGCAGCTCTGAATGCCCGGTTCCAAAATGGGGGTGGGCCGGCTGTTCCCAATGGGCGTTCTGTCCTGGGCCAAGAGATCTGTAAATTCTTTACAAAGTTGCCTGCAGGGAAGAGAGAAAGTCAAAGAGAGGGAGAGAGGGAGAGAAGAGCTGTTGTTAGGCTCATCCAACAATTCTGTGTGACAACCAAGGGGCAGGTTCAGGCTAAAATTGATCCCAAGACACAGGATGGGACCTTTTTGCCACCATCCTTTCCCCCAGAGGTTCTTGGGGACCAGCCAGGTTGAGCCAGCAGCTCCCTGCTCAGAATGATGCTCTTCAGGGGATAACACCAGTTCTGAAGGTTAAAATCTCTCCAGCAGCCACAGGGGTGCTTCTGAAGCACTATGAAAACCCAGCCCTGCCTGGTGGCTTCAGAAACAACCAGGCTGAAAGGGAAATGTGCCCTGGATCTGCCAAGCACCCATCCTCCTGGAGGCCTGACCCTGGCTCAAGGCTCAAATACTCTTCCTGAAGGAAAGCACAGCCATGCACTGAGAGCTATTGGGTGCCACAGGTGCAGGGAAGGGCTAAAACAGAGCCTCTGAGACTGCTCAGGCTGGGTCACCTTACTGAGAAAAATCAGGATTTTGGGACTCCATTCTGGTCTATTCATGGCCAGAGAAGCCAAGCAAACACTTCCCATCTTATTCTGGGGGCATGGCACCCCAATTACCACATCAGAGTTGACATCTGGCTCTTGGTTGTTTGTCTGCACCTTTGAAAAATCTGATTCGATTTTTCTAATGAATTCACACACAAACATTTTATTTTAAATTACTCTGGTCCGAAAGACCTTCAAGTCAACAGGTGCCTGGGCAATGCAGAAACCCTGGAGGCTGGTGGGGTTCGACAGGAATAGTTTCTTTAAGGATACCCAAAGGAATCAGGTCTTTTTAAGACAGGTGTTACCCAGGGACTGGAGATAAAAAAGACCAGAATTAAAAGGAAGGAAAAAAAAATAAAGAATAAACCCTTAAAAAAGACGTTCAGCTCTCATCCTCTGAAATTCTCTGAAATTCCCAGTGGGTTAAAGGTTTCAGAGGGTGAGGAAAGATAAAGGTCTACTTCTATGTGTATTATCCATTAAGAAAGTGCAAGAGAGGAAACTTTGAATTTGGAGAACAAACAGTAATGAGTCCAACATTTTACATCTTCAAAGAGCAAAGCGGGGTCTGCGAGCAATTAAAGTTCTGGGACATTAATATCTTCTGACCCTGCGGAAAAGGGCAATCAAATTCCAATCACGTCTAAGAAACATCTGGACAAATTTGAGCAAATGATTTTTCAACCCTCCATATATTTCTTTAAATTACACTGTCATCGGAGGCAAGCCATGTCCCAGAGCATGAAATAAATAAGAGTTGTTTGGGCTGGGATTTTCCTTTTTTTTTTTTTGCCCCCTTTTCCTTTCCTGACAGACAAAGATGTGTGAGCACTCAGCACCCACTGCCGAGTTCCCGAGCAAACCATGAAGCAGCCTGGGAGGCACAGCCTGGTGTAAACCATCACATACAGCACACCCACCGAGGAAGTCCCAAGGGACAGAAACGGGTTGGGGGGCCAAATCGAGAATAATTAGCAGTGCATGGTGGTGGGCTTTTATTTTATTTTCTTCTTTTTTTTCCCTTTCTTTTTTTTTTAATTAAATCGTATGGGAAAGGCATTGCAATTTGGTAGCAGACAGACAGGTGTGTGTGAGCAGCAGCAGGGACAGAGAAACACTGTGGAAGCAAATTACAAATTTTTGGTCCACTTTACACCAAAATTCCTTAACTGGGGATGGCTTGGAAGTGATGCACAACAGCTAGGGGAGCACCACCTATAATCTCTATAGGGGCAGGGTGTGTTGGCAGGATCCCCACTGCAAAGGGGTGCAGAGGTCCTTTGGGCGATTTGAGCATTCTTCCTCCCCTCGGGGCTGTTGGAATTTAGAGCCTGGAAATTACGTCTGCTTTCCAAAAGGGCTCAGAGGAAGAGTTTGAGGACAGGGAGGATTTTCCCCGAGAAGGACAGAAGGACAAGAGTTAACTTGGCACTCACTTTGTAGCAAGCAGCATGTTTTTCCTGGAGTGGAGGTCGCTGGGGTCCGTGTGCTGTCTGTTCAGGTACTCAGAAACAGCTTTGGCTGGGAACTCCGTTTCACAGATGTACCCAAAATCCCGAGCTAAATGAACGGCCTCACCTGGAGGGAACGAGACGGGAATTAACACCTCCGGGCACCGCCGGCCCCGGGCTGGGCTGGCTCCGACCCGCCGGGACACCGGGCGGAGCCCACGGCTCCCCTGGGGACACCAGCTCCTCTGAGCCGTGTTTGGAAACCTCTCATCACCCCTTCCACCCCAGGGACAGGCTCCAGTTGTGTGTTTTCCCCCCACCAGCCCTACTTTGGGGACAGAAGTCGGTGGGACAAATTTTGAGCTGATAGGATTTGTCTTTGCACTCGTGTGGGTCTGTACCCATCAGCTGCTTGTGCGGAACGGAGGGAAGAGCTCACACACACCACGCACACACACACAAAACTTTAAAATTAACTGGACCAAGGAAAAATGCAAGAGGAAACTGGTCAAATCCTGAAAAACTGAGGACACAAACTTCTCTAAAGAGCAGAGAAACCATTCCTGTTTCAATACCTCAGATCATTGTCCAAATTTTTACAGATGTGGATATATTGCTAATATTAATGTTAATTCTTTGTGGGACGTTATAGACACAATTTATTCACACACGGGGCACTTCCATCATTATCACAGTTATCTCCACATCTGTAAAATTACAGAGATAACTGCATTTAGCCCGATGGCAATTTAAAAATCTGCATTTTTAGCTGACCAGAACTCATTTTATGCAACCAGAACTCTTGTCTCCCGAGTAGAAAGATAACAGCTAATGGCAACTTTTTCTGTGAACAAAATAATTATTATTCTAACTCTATTTCTAATTCACTTTCCCTGCCTGCCTGGTTTCAGGTTTCTAGCCTACAGAGGTTTGTGTCATCCAACTCCTACTGATGTACTTCATGCCACAAGAAGAAGACAGTAGCTGCAGAATGGAGGAAAAGAGGAGGGGGGAAAAAACCCTCAGACTCTAGAGGGATTCCACCAGATTATAGCTCAGCCCCTCTAGAATAAAGCGTTAAACCCTTTAAAGCATCGCCCGAGGGACGAGGGGGAAGATTTCCAGCAAGCAGGTATGTCTAATAACTCCAGGACCGCGTTATTTTTAACTATCAGGAGCTGCTTTCCAACGTCATCTCCTGCTCTCCAATGGCTCTCGCTAATCATCAAACCGGTTAATGAAGGCGAGGGCAGCCGGCAGAGCTTGGAGGGGTTGGTCCCGAGCCGGGCACGGTCCTCCCAGGCAGCCTTCGGGCACCGCGGGCCGGGACCGACCGGAGCGTTCCTGTTCCTGGCCATGCAGGAGCAGCTGTGCTAAACCTAGCTGCTGGCAGGCAGGAGGAAAAAAAAAAAAAAAAAAAAAAAAAAGGAGATAAAACTCCATTAGGTGCAGCTTCTTCCAAAAAGAGGGAACTCTCTGGAGGCGAACTGTTGATTTGTAAGGGAATCAGGGGAGAGGAGGGGAATGTACACCTTACTGCACACTTGACACAGATTTTAGCATCACTGCACAAAACCCCACCGGCTTCTGAACCTCACACCAGCTGCGGGGAGGGGCTGGTGCTGCTGCCAGCAGAGGGCACGGTGTTCCACACACACCGTGGGGGTGAAGCTGCACTAACAGGGCGCTCAGGGGCACTTCTGCCCCCCGAGATGCTTCACACCCTCTATAACTGCACCCGTGACCCACCCTGAGCCTTGCGCTCTCGGTGGAGGAGGAGCTCCCGCCCCTCAGCCCCCGTCTTTTTGCGAGCCTTCCTCCAGCTCTGCAAGCAGCAAGGTCTTGTCGCTCACATAACTCAATCAAAAGAGTGGAAAAGTTAATATCTAGCACAAATATTTGTGCTCGCTTTATACGCAGAAGAGAGAAGTGGATTATTTATACGCGTCTCGGTGTGTGTGTGTAATGCAGACACGTATAATTCATAATTGCATCCATACTATCCCGGTTAGGTTTTTTTTGGAGGAAGTCCAACTTTTCTTAGCATAAACACGCCCATAACCCTAAACTTATTAACGGCTCTAACTTTTCCTTGTCGATACAGTAACAACAAATCAAAGAAACGCTGCCCGCCAAAATGACATTAGTTGAGTTGAAACTTCAGTCTGCCCTTCCCTGTCTCCTTCCTGAGGAGTAGCTGGTCTCTGTTCACCTCCAGCCACCTTAAGTGAAACCGAGCTCTGCTACTCTTAAATTGCTCTGCTTTCTTACCAAAAAAAAGAAGAATAAAAAAGTAATTTTGCATTGTTTTTCCTCACTGAGCATCTTGTAGTGGCCATAAATCAGCTCAAGAAGAGCGAATTATCAGGAGGATGGAGATCTGGAGCCGGAGATCACAGAATGGAAATTAATAGGATGAGGAGTGGGACTGCCCTGCAGAGTTACACATGGACACAAATGTACGCGCACATATCCGCAGGTACACACACAGACACACTCCCTCACTCTCGCCACCAAGAGGAACCAATGACCCTCCAGCCAGTGACTTCATTTTTGAGAATGGGATCCTTAACCATGACGATGTTCCTCCGAACCCACCCTGATTTTCACCTCTACAAGGCTTTCCCACCTGATCCCGAAAGTTGGTGAGGTTTTGGGGGTTTTTTGTTTGTTTGGGGTTTTGGTTTTTTTTTTTTTGTTTTGTTTTTTTGGTTGGTTTTTTGTTTGTTTGGTTGGTTTTTTTGTAAATGCCAGACAGGAGCTCAGAGCAGGGGTGTGAAGGGAGCTGCAACTCTCGGCTTACCTTCCACCAGGGAGGTGAGTAAAGTGACATTTGCGGCCTTACGCCTGCCAGCTGGTAAATTCAAACCGATTTTTTCTAGCCTTTCTCGCAAAGATCTCCCCCCGTTTTTCGATTTGGCTCTAGAATTGCAAAGAAATTAACATCGTGATTAACCCCGCAGTGTTCCTGGAAGAAACGTTTATTCTGTGCAGTCAGCAAAGCCTTGGAGGGTTTTCACTCAGCGTTAAGGACTCTGGGGTGTTGATTTCTGCTCGGGTTTGCTGAGATTTTCTTAATTTCACCCAGGGGTAGAAGTGGGGATGAACCCACTTTTCTCCCGATTTTACCCAGGGAAATCAAAGAACGCCAAACAGGAATAATTAAGGGAAAGGTTCTGATCTAGACAGCAAGTGGGTATGATACCAACTTGTATTAAGATGTAGTAAAGGGATGGGCAGGAAGGTAGAGGAGGATCAAACCCTCTGTTATTCCAGGAAAGAGAGAATAAGACGAGGGGATAAAAAAAACAAATAAATCTGAAAAGTTTGAAGGGAGTGTGCGTGCGCCTGTGGATAAATTGAAAAGGAGGGAAATATTTATTAAACTCTTTCCCGCCTGTGAATGTGTTCTTGTGCGAGGAGGCGATGTTGAGAGGAAGAGCTCACCTGAGGCAGGGTGCGTTATAAAGAGGGAATGGATTGCCTGGGGGAAGATTGGAATATCTGTTGGAGGTTACTGATAAGGGCAATAAAAGGGTGAGTGAGAAATTCAGAGCTATTGTTCTAATGCCCATACATATGTAAAGCCCCAGGGATGGAATCTTGCCACCTGCGAAGTTAGGGAGAGTTTTGGCACCTAAGAACAAAGTCTACCCCAACTCTCTCCTAATTCTTACCTAAAATTTGTTTAAGAATTAGAAGTCACACTTAGAAAAAGGAAATCAGGAACTACAGAGAAGCCAGACTGGCTTCCCACTATTTTATATCGAAGTAAATAGGGCTGGATGGTAGAATTGCAAGAGAGCAGCTTTCTATGTCTCATCTGCTCTGAACCAAAATCTTGTTTAAAATTTAGATTCAAGATAGGAACTGAAGTCAGCAGCAGCCAATAATTATGGCTTGGGCCACGTCCAGAAATCTGCTGAAGTCCAATAATAATGCTTCTTTACCTTGGTAATTCCATTTTCTACAGAGCATCTCTCAGATGTTCTGCCTGCTCCATTTGTAGCTGTACAGAAGGAGCAGGCAGGTTTGCATCTGTAAGTAAAAATCTCTGCTGCTCTCGCTGGCAGCTGAACAATGATTACAGACATTCACATGGAACAGCAGCTATTTTAGGAGACCCCAATTCTCACATGGATATTTGGGTGACGGGCTGCATGTGGCAGCACTTTCTCCCTCATCTCCAGACGCGGAGCCAGAGCCTTTGACGTCATCACAGAATTTATTTGCGGGGGCAAGGGGGGAACCCCAAACATCGACTTTATTTTAAGGCACCTTAGAGCCAACATATCCCAGTTGCTGCTATAGGAGTTTCCAAGATATTTCCTTCTCTAAGATTAGCAACTTTTAAACATGATCTGAAGTTTATTCATTGTCAGTTTGCATGCATCTGTCCCTGTTTAAAAGTTACGATTTTTATTCCAGTCTGGTGTCTACTTCACACACAGAAAGTGAAATCTTGTACCCTCTCAGCCTGAGTGTGTGAACTGGTACCTCATAATGCAACCTCGTGGATTCTCCCCTGTTGTGACTGGAGACAAAGCCTGAGCTCACCTTTCTTGCTGACAAGCCATGCTGACAATTCACAGTCCCTCAAGCACTGCCAAGAAGAAAAAGCCCTTTCTCCCTGGTAGCTTTTCCAGCTAATGGCCTCATAGCTTAAGTTCTTGCTGCTTCTACATAAAAGCCCAGTCTCCCACTTGTTATGATGGAGTGGCAACCGAACTTCAGGGTTATTCCTTGCTCCCCACTTTCTTTAGTGCCAACAATGCCAACTGTTTTGAGGTCTTCATCAAAATCCACCAGGACATTAGTGGGTGATTTGCACAAATATTAAGCAGCAAAGGCCTCGAGATCAGCTGTGAGCTACAGCAACTTTCTCTGTGTGAAGCACAAAGTTTCTGACTTTCAGGGCTACCTGTTGGTGGCTTTTCTTTAGTCAGGTTCTTGCCTACCTTACAGTTTGCCTACCAGATCCCTGCCAATTCCCTGTGTGACACCAAGTGTCATGATTGACGTAATTGCCTGATCGTTACTGCCATACAGAGCAAACCTCGTGGGTTTATCTAGGAAATCCCTAGAAATACATCAGGTCCTGAAATACTCGCAGTTCAGCCTGAAACACACTCAACAGGGCATTTTATTTTGTCCACTTTCTAAGACAGAAGTGTGAGGAGGAGAAAAGATAGAAAGTGTGTGCATGGACAAGGAGAAAATCTTTCTGTCTCAGTTCCTTCATTTGCGGCTAAACAAGGCCAAATATTTCTCTACCCTCCATATATTCATCCCAATGTTTGAACACAGCATATTTTTGCCTTATCACCAGCATTACACACACAGGCTCTGACAGTAGGATCAATGCATATTTAAAACATCTGTACTGTTGACCAAGGGTTTCTGGTGCGTGCATGGAGGCCCAGACACATTCACACGTTTGCCCCAGCCTCTTACCTTCTAAGTACTCCTCCTAGGAGGGATGCGTTCAGACACTCTGGAGGGGAAAGGCGCCTCTGAACTTCTCCCACAGTTACTTTATACTTTGAAGTTGAGCTAAGCAAAGACAAGCGGCCAGGTACAGAGCAAAACACCTCTCCGGTATTGACTGAAATTCCACCCAGGAAGCCATCTTTATTCATCATCAAAGAAGTAACAGATTTTGGAGGAACCGGAACTGGAGAAAGAAAAGGGGAGGAGGGGAGAGAGAAACCATCACGCCACGAAGGAGCACAGGGTAACCACAGTGTCTCTGACATGCACAGAACAGCAAAATGAAAGGGAGTTTTGAATCTCTGGCTACCTCCAGCAACCTAAAGGGTGCTGCTCCCCCAACCTCTAGGAAAGTGCTCCATGAATGATGGATGGAGAGAAGGGTGGTACAGTACAGCCTCTATGCAGGGTTTGATCATTGGGAAATAAAATACATATTGGCAAGCACCTGGCAACTTTCGGGTTTGAGCCTGTGTCTCACCCAGAGCCCCCCGATGCCTTTTGTACAACGGACAGCGCCTTTCTGGAGGGGAAAAAAAGAGGAAAATTTACTTTTTTTTGGCTAATGTTTCCATTACTGCTAAGCTGAGCCAGGAATAAATTCACTACACAAAGGGAGTTGCTGTCTTAAATAAGTATCAAGGCTGGAGGATACAGCAATGAGAAGACAGCTCTGTTATTGCTTTGTGTTTTTATTAAGTCTGGTTTATGAAATAAAATGAGTCTTTTCCTTCAGAAAAATGAAGACCAGGAAAAAAATATCTGGTCTAACCATGGTGCTCTCCACTCTGATCATATTGTGCCGTCCGTGAATTAGAAGGAACTCTCCTGCCCCTAAATAAAACTGATTTAGTTACTGCAACATGTATTTAAAGGTAGTTATAGGGAAAAGTAAAAGGAGAATGATAAAGTGAAACTAAACAAAATTAAACCATGTTGTTCTCTCTAAGATAAAAATAAGTCTTTCTTTTCTCTGACAAGCCAGTGAGGTTATTTTAAGAGCAACCAAGGGATTATAACAAACAAATTGCTATAATAGCAACCAGAAACACTCAGAATGAACAAAAAAAAATTGGTTGAACTAAAACTGAGAGCAATTCCCCCTTGACATGAATTTTGTTTACAAATGAACTTAAATAACTCCCTCATAATTGTGTGTAACTGTTATGATTTACAGCAGGTGCTCTAATCAATCACCCAATCACTTTAATTTATAGGGAGCCTCGCTGCATTTTCCCAGTTGTTTCATTTCTGCAAGTAATTGATAACAAACCGTACTTAAGGTATGTTTTATGCAAGAGTTAATAAGAGCTGACAGCTGCTACTGCAGCTTCCTCTTGGATCCGCGGCAACACACATTTCCTTATAGAAAATATAGGCTGAAATTGGGGCTTTCGCTGGTGGGAGAGCCCTGGCAGTCCAGCGGGCATGTTTCAGAGGAGAAGACTAATTGATTACACACCCTCTTCAAGCAGATACTGCTCCACAATCTCCCCTTTCCACTCAATCAATTGCAAAACCAATTCGGCAAATAATAAGGTTCTATTATGCACATATGCCAGCTATTTAGGTAGTTATAATACATGTCAGTTAAGTCATAAAAGCCCTGTTTATTTGCAACATATCTGGAGAATCAAACCATTAGGGTTGAGCGGATATTTAAGTCGTCTGGAGTTGCTAAACAATAAGATCGGGTATCCTAATATATTACCAAGTGCTAACTACTGGGCAATTGCCAATTTTATAACCTCAGTGCATGGAATAGACACAACCGTGTTTCACTGTTTTTATTGCAGATAATTTCCTACTGCCAGACCAGACCCCCACAATAAAAGCTCTATAACAGCTAAAAACCAAAAGGCATGTCGATTTTAGATATACATATTGCTTCGAATGCCTTGTATACAGTCTCCAGTACAAACAAATTATTTTGAGTGGCTTGACTTCAGGGAATCGGAAAGTGAAATGGATTCCCATTTCTCTATTATTTTTAGTTAGGCACTTTATGCAGCTCATAAAGGCGGTTTCAAATAGTTTGAGAATGGCTCAGAAATAGTTATAAAAGAGTTAGAGGCCCGCTCCTGCTTTCGCTGATATTATTAGGATTTTTTTTTTTTGCCATTGATTCTATAGGAAAAGACTCGTTTGTATATCAGAGGCAGTACCAGCAGACCAAATAATTGTATTTGTATTTTCCCCCTCAATATACATAAATATGTCTCATATTCATGCACAATGATCTGTCTGAGTGAAGCATCAGGTAGAAAAAAATAGAAATTTAAAAACAAAATTTGGATTAAAGCAGTGCCACCAGACTGATTTTCACGACTGGCATTATTTTTTTTTTTTCCTTGGGACAAACACATGGGCTCTGTGATTCGAGTACACCTTTACCGTGGCTATATTTAGTGACCAGTTTATCAGGTCACTGTCCAGTGAACTGAGAAATTAAACAAGAGGCAGCAATTCCACGAACATCTGATCTTAGTCCAAACTCACTAAAGAGAGAAGGACCCGTGCAATGCTTAAATGTACCTCACCCCGCTCGCTTTGGCCTTTTGGAGCACTCATTACATTAGTTAACCTTTGAATTATGGATTTTCACGTGCTCGGTGGTTTTTTTTCCCCCTCTTGCAAATTGCTTTTGGGAAGCAGGCTGGCTCTCTTCCCTGCTATGCTGAGAGCTCCTCAGCTTCTTTTCCTAGCAGTGTTTCCCTGAAAAGGACGGTATGAACAAACCCATCAGCTGGAGCCTGATAGCTTGAACCCATTTGAGAGGCTTGCCAGGCGGTGTAAGCATATCTATTGCAATTTCATAGCTTCAGAGAGATCTATTCTATCTAGGCTCTATATCTTCTGTAAATTACCTAATGCTGCCTCAAAAAAGTGTTTGCCATGGAATGAATTATCTCTATCTATATCATATCTGTATGTTTATCATGGCTGGAGCTTTTCATACACAGCCCAGACATCAGCAGAGATAACAGAACGTGGAGCTTTTGTGGGTGAGGAGATCTCCACGTCCGTGCGTGCGGCTGCATGTGTCAAATCCCTGCGCGTATGTAAATAAACCCGAATGCAGAGTGTATTTTTAGCCAATGTCAACTTCCCCAGTTGGTCAGGGACTGCCACAACTGCTGAAATGACACAGAACAACACACGCGTATCCACGCAGCGTCCCCAGCGCTCCTGCTTTCACTTTATCCCATTTAGTTCTTGTCATCCCCAGCAGAAACTGTTCGATTTTCTTTCACTCCCAAACTCTACTTGCTGCGTGTGTGTGAGCACTCGCAAATACATAATTCCCCTTTTCAAAATCTCTGCTTTCTCCCTTATTTTATTTTTCCTTATTTACCTCCTTTGTCTCTTTTTTCCCCCTCTCCTTTTCCACCCATTTATCTCTTTTTCTTCCCTCTTTTTTTTTTTTTTCTTTCTCTCCTCCTGTGGTTACTTCCAGCCTCTTTGTCATTTCTCCCCCTTCCATTTCTCTTCAGCTTATCAATAAACCGGGAGAGCAACAGTAGCCGCTTGATTTGTTAGTAATTATAAGCATACTGTTCCTGCAAACGGGATCTCTAGATGAGTGAGATCGCTTTAGAACGACAGCAGGAAATGGTGGGGAAATGGAGCATGGCGAAACTCAGCGTGAAGCTTTCAGTTCTTTACATGTTTACAATTTTCTGTGCATACATTAAGTCTTAGGCTTTTTCTTTTTCTTTTTTTTTTTTTTTTTTTTTTTTTTGGTGGTCGTGGTTTTCTGTTGGGCTGGTCACCACAAAGGTGTGAAAATGCGCACAAATGTGAACGCAGAAGTGGAGATGGGGTGAAAAAAAGCTGTTTTGACAACAGTAAAACTAAAGAAATAATAGACTTATGTCCTGCAAACAGCTGTTCAATAAGGGTTTAAACTATGGCTACCATTGCAATAACCCAGCTCAATAATATCGTACTCGAAACGTCAGTTAAACTATCAATCAGAAGAAATATTTCTCTATTTCTTACTTAAAAAACGTCGTGGGTAACTTAATTACTAAGAAACTATCAAACTGCTTTCAAAATTTTTACTCTGCCTGGGCTTTAAATGAGTAAGAAGTTCTTTGTCCATGTTAACAACAGGACTTTGCTCTAAGTGGTGATTTTGGTCTGACTCAGAAGCCAAGCCTAAGACGTCCGGGAGCAGCGCCTGAGACGCTGAAACTGAAGAGACCCGGATCTTATCTTAATTTTAAGGAAAAAACACAAAAAGTGCGCGTTCATCTCGGATTTCCTTCTGTCCCCCTCGTCCCCTGCTCTCCTCCTGCTCCTCTCCCCCGCCGAAAGCTGGGGCTGAATTTCAAGGTGGATTGTATTCCCTCGAAGCTGTTTTGCATTTAATTAAAGGGGATCCTCAGGTTCAGTGGGTAACCCTGGAATAAGCACGAAACCGAGCGGCATTGAGGCAGCATCTCTTGAGCCCCAGATCTATCACCTGAAAAGCTGAGGCCAGAGTGGTTCCCAGTTAATCATTGATCAGCTGTTCCGAGGGGTGGGCAGGAAACTCGTGCTGGATTATTAACAGCTAAAAACAAAAGGTTAAGACACCTTCTTTCATATGTTTCCTTAAAACAGGAGGAACAACAGAGCGTATTTGCAAGACCATGAATAAAGATCTTCAAGTTAAAATGGCCTTTCATGCTAAATCAGATGTGAGTGTGCAGACGATCTTCAGAAACAGCTGAAAGTAAATAAATACATCAGAATAATTTTAAGGTCACTGACTGTGCCCCAGAGTCACAAAAAATTAACTTGGGACTCAGGCCATGTAAGGTTTTGCAGGAAGACAACTTCTTTCACCCTAGAGAGTGCCAAGGAAATTTCAGATGAGCATTTGACAAGGGGACCCGATCTTTTATTCCTGACACATGGCAAACCTTCTCTTCATTTCAGCAAAAATAGAAAGAAAGGCCTCAAAACGTGCAGCCGGTAAGCTCTGAAAGCTGAGTTGAATCTGATATTAATGTTCTTGGTGATTATTATCATCTTGATGATTTATCTGGTTCCCTCCCTCCCACTTCCACCACCCAAATCTTAATGGAAGTAGGAGTTAAAGATGATTTTTTAATGTCTCGTTGGATTTTTAGGCTGTTAATGTACCGCATCCTTCTCATTATTAGTTTATTGATTGTTCATTGACCAGCCCCCTTCAAATCGTATTAACCACCCTCTGCCAGTTTAGATTAGGGGAGTTTAAAAAGCACCTTTCATTATTTCAGCGCCACCACCACCACGGTGGAGTTCAGGCTTGGTAGCTTAATGCTCGCTCTAATGGGGCAGCTAAGAGACAAGGGGCCACGGTCCCTGCCTATTGCATTAATAGCTCAAAGGGGGCTAATACAGAAAATTAGCCTTAAACGAGCTCTGGAGATCTCCAAATGAAAGAGCCATTTATCACGCTGGCTACCTTCACTCCACTCGTTTGCTCTCTCTACTGGGAACAACTCATTTCCTCTTAACTAAATTACTTCAGAAATGTCAAGTAAGCTCGGATAGCAAACATAACAAGAGCCTGGGTATATGTAAGCTGTTGTGTGGGATCGATATGTGAGATAAATCAATAGCCGTGTATGAATCCCTATATAATTTCCTTAATATTTTGGCAAATCTTTTGCATAGAGAGATAATTCCCTCTGCAGGCCTCAGAGGCCATAAAGGGACAGACGCAGCCTGGGTGATACAATCAAGTTTAGGTTTCAAGTCCCCATCATACTTTTCCCACTACTTTGCAAATGAAAGAATTTTAGGCACTGAACTAGGATTGGGTGGAGCAGACCCCCTGCAACCCTCGTCTACCAAAGATGAGTCACAGGAGTGCTCCACTGCACAAAAATCTCTCAATACCTGCGTGTCTGTCTGTCTATCCGTGCCGTCTGCCTGCAAGAATGACTCGCAGAGTTTAAATAACTTGTTCTTGTTTCAAAGTACACCCTCACAGCTACAAATTGCAGGGAACAAAGCGAAATTGATACTGAATGCTGTGCTGCTCCTTCCCTCGTCCTGATTAAATATTGACTGCCGCAAATGTGACCTGCTGTTTATTACCCATTTCTCTTCCTCTGCACCCACAAAACTCGCTGTGCAAAAAACCAAAAATTAAAAAAAAAAAAAGGGGGGGATGAAAAAAAATAATACAATAATCCTTTATACTGGGAAGTTTCTTGGATCTCAGCCTTACTTCTAAGGAATAAAACACTTCTGCAGTGACTTAAATTAAGAGTTGCAAATGCATCTCGGGCTCTTTCTTCGTAACCTTATTTCCAAAGAGCATGTGTCTCCTGTTCATCACGTGTTAACTCAGAGTATCTCTTCTGGCTGCAAATAGGCACAAGTAATCCCACCTAGATGGGACTGGGTCTCTTCAGGCAGCAGCTGCTCCTTCTGGGGCCGTTGCAATGCCCACACACACGAAGCACACCTAAATATATGCCTAATGCATAAAAAAACCTCTACCTAATATGCAATAATTGCAGGCATTGACATTCTAGTGCTACTCGCTGTCTAATTGCACCACCCAGCACGCACATGGAATGTCTGCGCTGTCCTCGTCAGCTGAAGGAGGGAGAGACACAGGCGTGCTGTGTGTTAAAGGGGGAAAAAAATATAGTATTTTGGATTTTGTATTCTGCGAAAGACCATCATGGAACAATCTTAGAAAGGAGTCTCTCGACCACAAATCAAGTGCCAATTAATCAAATGCACCCAAGAGGGAGTGCATGAGGTGTCAAGTGGGGGTGGGAAAGAGGGAGGAGAGTGAGAAAAAGAAGTTAAAAATACAACCAGAAACTATCAGGTTACAGACCTTGAGTATAAACACCACCAAACATTCAAAATGAACCAAAACAGCAGAAACATACAACCTTTTTTTTTTTTTTTCCTTTTCCTTTTAAAGTTAAATAACTTTCAATTTCTTAAAAAAAAACAAAAACAAAACAAAAAAAAAAACCAAAAAAAAACCACACAAACCCTTAGACCTTTCAACCAATAGTCATAAATGGTGCTGTCAAATGGTCTTCAAGTATTCAGTAGTCCTTACTCAAATAACCAGACCTTGATCTTGTGTGCGAAAGAGAGACCGTACATGGATATTTAAATTAAAAAATAATAAAAAAAAAAACCAACAACAAAAAAAACCCCAAACAACCGACAACAAAACAAACAATAAATACACGGAAAGACCTCATGCTGCCTTCAACACATTTTGCATAAACACCCTCCCTGTTATTTTGCTTTACATCCTAGAAAATCGCTGCTGTTAAACTATTTGTGCACATTTGACAAATAGCAAGGTCCTGGAGATAAGTGCCGTTGATAGTAAGCATAAGGGACAGCGTTTTTAAACCTCATCTCTGGTACTTAAAATTGAATCTAGAAATAGAAACTCCTTAGATAATTAAAGATAGCTTTCCCTCCATTTGCAGCGTGTGATCTGTTTAATGTCTATCAGCATAACACAACACTAATCGCCAAGCATCTTCGAGTGACTGTCAGAGAAATGTAAAAAAATTAAGCAGCTGCAATACGCCCAAAATGAGTTATTGTAATTACATTTAATTAGTTTAATTAGTTAATTATTTTGCTTACAGCTGTACAAGAGACTGCAAACATTTGTTAATATCACATTCGCTTTAACAGTATGGGGTGATTCTGCAGTTACACTAAATCATGGGCGCATATGTAGAAAGATGTAAAAAATGGGCACGGGGAAGGGGGGAATCTTGGAGGGAGCGGGAAGGGGGCTGAGTCTGCCTTTCCATGGGCATCTCTTTCTCTCCGCGTTTGATTCGCCTGGGAAATGCATTTAAGCCCCAAAGGGAATCAACCCCTTCCCCCATTAAAAGCCAAGGGGTCCCCACCGAAGAATATCGGGGGGAGAAGGGGAGGGAAGGAGGGCGGTGGAAACTGCATTGGAGCACGGGGTGCCCCATTAGAGAGCATTCGTGTAATTAAACCCTTTGAAGGGCGGGGGAGGCGTGGATATAAACTTTTCCTTTCTCATGTCTTATCCCTTCACTCTCACTGCTGATCCAATCAACTATTCATCGTGCTGCCATGGGTGCCTGCTTCCCGGAGAAATTCATTGCCCCAAAGTCAAAATATATCATGAAGATATCGCTACACAGTAAAAGTTTGTCTAGCTTGTTGGAATAATCCATACCTTTTTTAATGACAGACTGGTCCAATAAGTTCATACCGCTGTTATTGGCATCTTCAACTGACTGTGGATATAAAAACATCACTATTCAAATTGACTGGATATTAAAGAATCACGTACATAAATCATGTCATTCCAAACTGGAGTCCCTGTTATTTCCATTTATATTAATTCACTAGGGGAGGAGGGATTTTTTTATTGTTGTTATTATTATTATTATTGTTGTTGTTATTATTATTTCCCCCAATCGACAAGGAAATTAAATTCTTACAAATTATATAGTCTTCCAATAAAACAAAAGGAGGTGTGAGGCATATGGGATGCAATACTGGTTTTGTTATCTTATAAAACATCGATATCACATAGACTTCTTTGCATTCCATAAAGCTTTATATTTCTGCCTTTGAAAATGTGGCAATTTGGCAACATCTGCAAGATCTATTGCATGACATAAATGAACACGATTAAGGACGACTTAAATGCTCCCTCCCCTTTCCTCCCCCTCCTCCTTTTTCTTTTTTGTTGTTTATTTTTTTTGTTTGTTTGTTTGTTTAACCCTGCTACATCTTACTAATTCAAGGGCCATTTACTTTTTATATATCATAGTTTACATTATGGACTTTTAATTAAAGCCTGAGCCTTTCGGAGTGCAGTGCAACGCCCACATCGTACAGGGGACAAGCAGAAAGAGATTTACAGCTCCCGAGATTGCTTCCATGTCCTGAATTAGTGGGGACGGGGAGGGAGGAGCAGGAATACACATTATCAAAGTATGAACCATCAAATTGATTGCCTAGGAAAAAAATGTCTCCGAATTTCAAAGCCTTGTTTCCCCCTTTTTTCCCCCCTTTCTTTCCAGCCTGCCGAGAAGCACACCTGTTATTATGGCAATAACTTCTTTAGCAGGGAAGAGAACAAAGACGGGCACAGAGGACACAGCAAATGTTGGGTTTCATTTCTCAAAACGAAAGTGGGATATACAAAACCCCCCCCAAACAAACCAAAATTACTGCTCAGTCTGCGTTCGGCACAGTAAAGCCATGTCCGAAGAAGAAGGGGTGTTATAAGAACAATTTATAGCAGAATTCTGACAGGTTCCGTTTTAGGGTAAATTCTGAGGTAAAGGGAGACCTTTGGGTTTATTTGCTTTATTATTTTATTTTCCCCATTACTATCACTAAAGAGTTTGGGCTTTTCAGTGTTATTGTGTATTTGGGGAGCTGTCACGTTTTTCCTTGACAAGCAAAGCACCTTTTCAGCAAAGCAATGATTTACTTCACCATGATTTTAACTTTATCTTTGCTATGCCGAGAAGTTGAGTTTATTCGGATCCGGCCTTTATCTCAGTCTCTGTGCTCAGCGGAGACATTCCAGATGGAATGTGGTTTAGAAGAAAATTACATCTCCCCAAAATACAATGGAACAATATTTTCTATGAGAGCTTTCCCTTCATTTTCCTTGAATCCACCCTCAAACGAGTGCACACACAGAGCGGTGCCTTATGTGCTGTGTTTGGGCATGGCTGTGTCTCTCTCTCATAATCAATAGGCTACATACCTAAAGGGCACAAAATAAAATTACAAAGTCTTCCCTCCTTTCCCTGAGCAGCTCCCAACGAGGGATGATGAGCAAATCCTGCAGCCTGCTGGAGTGCAGCGTGGCGCACCTCGATGGCACAGAAACAGAGGTAAACGTGAAACATCACCTTCTCTTTTTCTTTCTTATTCTTTTTTTTTTTCTTCTTCTTCTTTTTTTCCCCATCTTTCCTCCTTATTTCACCTTATCTCTGGAGTCAATGGTTGCGCGCACCCTGTATGCGTGTGCGTGCACTCAGCTCGCTCCATCAGCAACGTGGGTTAGTTGTTGTAGTTAATGAGAAGACTCCTGTCTGATTTTCTATCTAATTACGCCCTCCTGCTGGGTTTTTGTACAGGATATTCGCTCAGCATGCTGGCAGTTAATAGTCACAGAGAGGATCGTAAAGATTTAATTAGGAC
Organism: Euphonia xanthogaster; assembly: GCA_034509185.1. Taxonomy (NCBI): domain Eukaryota; kingdom Metazoa; phylum Chordata; class Aves; order Passeriformes; family Fringillidae; genus Euphonia; species Euphonia xanthogaster. The sequence continues at coordinate 109,068,013 of JAYDZK010000169.1, read as the reverse complement.
TGCATGCGGAAACGTGGAAAAACAACTCAGACTTTTAATTACTAGACTTCTTTAGTTAAAAGTGATACCAGGGGTTACTTTATAAGAGACTTGGGTGTTTTGGTGCAACTTAACTTTCCGTGTCTCTAGCTTGTACGTAGTAGCAGCGTGAGTGAGGAGGAGGAGGAGGAGCGGAGGTGTGTGTGCAGGGAGGGGAAAGGTGATGAGTTTCCAGATATGCTTGGAAAATCTGGAGAGGAAGACTCCCCTCCCTTTCCTCCTCCAATAATCTGAGAGCATGAAGCTTCCTAAGTACTACCTATAACCACCTTATTCAACTTCTGTGGATACATCTGAGTGAAACCTTAAAAACTGACCTCTGTATTTTCCTTCAAAGAGTCTACAGAATCTGAATTTCCCCCCCTCCATTTTTCCTTCATCGAGTCCTTTATTACTGTGATCCTACTTTAACCCAGCCGGTAGGAAAAATATCTGGGAGTGCAAAGGTGGATTTTTTTTTCAGCGTCTCTATTAGATGATGCAAATTTTTGTTCAATAAGGAGGTCTTGGCTTCTCTGTTCCCCGTCTGAAGGCTGTAAATAGCGGATTGAAAATTCCTCTCCAGAGGGGCAGCAATAGCAATACAGTGTGTCCTGTTTACAATAACAGAGCACTATCGTGTTACAATCACTTAATTCTAGCCCTGGACAATGGCTCACACATGGACTGGATTTGGCGTTTATAAAATAACCACTGTTTCTTTCTGTCACGCACTCTTTTTCTCTGTCTCCTTCTCCTCAGCCCAGCCCATTCTCATGGCACATATTTGATCAGACATGCATAAGCTACAGCAAACAGAAACATCTTTATCCAACTGTACATCTAGATATCCGTTCAACTTTTTGGACAACTGAAATAAGAAAAAAAAAACAAAACCAGTATTTGAAACCCTTCCTGAAAATTATATCTAGTGATGGTGGATAATTAGTATACATCTCCTGAATAAAAATTCCTGTTGCTAGAAAAGGTTCCTCGAATCTAGAATAAATCCATGTTAAACACCAAGATGGAAATCTGCCCAACTTCATCTGTCACTAGTGGAGGGACAAGAATAGAAAATGCTGAGTGGCAGCAGCGAGTTTTGGGCTGCTTTCCCTCCTGCCTGCGTTAACTTGCAGTTGGACACCTCTTCCTTCACGTGTTTCTCCTTGGGATACCCTCCTCTCCCTCTTCCCCTCCTCCCCCCAACCTGGGAACAAACTTTCAGAAACAAGGGGCCTATTTAATTTCCTGCTGTCCCAGTACCCCAAACCAAAACCCCTGCCCTGCAGGTCCGCAGCCCCGCCTGTCCCATCCCATCCCCATCCCATCGCACCCACCCTGGCCCTGCCAGCCCCGGCCAGCAGGTCGCGGGTGGCCCCGATGCTCCCAGACCATCGAGGGGAGGCATTTTCCACCAGTGCAGTCCCCTTCCCGCAGAAGGGATGTTTTATTGGGAAATGGATGGAGAACTGCTTTATTTGAGCTCCTTCTTTCCTATTATTTCTTCTCTCCCTTCTCTTCTTTATGTTTTTCTTTCTTTCCCTATATTTTCCCTTCCTTTACCCCTCTTCTCTGTCTTCTCTTCTTTTCCTCTCTCCTTTTGTCCTTTCTGCATTTTATCTTTTTCTTCTCTTTTTATCTCTTTCCTTCCCTTCCATCTCCTCTGTTTTACTCTCTTTCTCACACAAGCACAACAATTACCAGCTACTCTTTGGGGAAAGTGTAAATATCCAGGCACAGACAGTACCTAACGCCTATCGGCTGAGGAGAGAAAGAAGGAGAGCGATCTGCTTTCTGCATTCACAGAGGTAAAACTCGCCTTGACTTGCAAACCACTTTGTCTGAGCCAGGAATGCGAGATGAGACCTGCGCATCGCACCCCCGGCGGCCAGGGGCTGCCCCCGGGTCTCAAAGCCACCTTGGAAACCGGCAGAAAGCAGCGACCCGACGGTCACTGAGCTCGGAGGCAGGAGCAGATCCAAACAGCAAAACCTTTCTTTTTCTAAAACATTTCGCCCCAGCAAAGCTTGGGGATTTTCCCGTGCAGCCCCAAGAAAAGCCTCAAGCCAAAGCAATGCATCCCCTCCGCTTCCCTGCCGCTCATTCCTCTCATGTTCAGCAGTCTCCCTTTTTCACGGCTATTTTTTATCTTCCCAGCTCCTCTTTCCCCCTTTCTTTTCCCCTTTCTGTAACTTTGAAGTCGTTATTTCATTCAGTGGTCCATACCTCTATATATACCAAGACTAAATGCATATACAGATTTGATATATGATAAAGAAATTTTGTGGGGAAAAAAATAAGAACGCATGGAGGGGAACCCCCAAAATCTCGATTAGGAGAGCCTGAGGTAGGACTTGGACCCCGGAGGCTGCAGCCCCCGCCTCGGGGGTCCCCACGGGCTGGCCATGCCCTGCTCCAGCAAGGTGCATACCGCCCCAGCAGCGAAGCTGTTAAGGGTCCTTCTGTTTTTAGGGAATAACACGTGATGATGAGTTTCGCGTGGGATGGAAGAAAGCTGGGAAATACTGTGCTTTGAGCCCGGCGAAACTCCTTTGTTATCCAAAAGAGGGAATGAAACTATTTAAAATCAGCGCTACCTTACCAAGTACACTTAACAAATAAGGGGGTGGGGGGACGGACAAGGGACTTGTTCCTGATCACCAGTTATTGCTTTTGATTTGGGTTTTGTTTATAATTTCCCTCCCTCCCGGATAAAAAATGTAGTAATTCGACAGTTTCATCAAAATCTCTGAACGGCAGGAAATTGGTTGGGGGGAGGAGGAGGGGGAGGGTGGAGGGGAGTGGAAGATGAGATTGCATGGGAAATAACTGGGATTTGAAAAGTCAAGCTTGAACTCTGCCAGCTTTTGAAACACGTGGAATATTTAGAGCAGCATGTCTGGCTTCCCCCTGCACTTTGCTGCTTTGCCATGTAGGGGAGGGTTTATAAAGCAGAGCCTGTGCGTGACAGCAAGGAAATAAATTCTCTTATAAAAAAAAAAAAACAAAAACAACAATAGAGGACTAGAGGAAGAGGGAGGGGGAGTACCACAGTTACAAAACCGGTGTGGAAAAAGAATGGCAACCCAGAGCAATATTGCTGAAAATCCCTCAGTGACCATTCCTAGCCCAGGGACGGGGGCTCCAGCTGCACTGCCCAGGAGAAAGAAACGCGGTGCCTTACCTGGACCTCCTCCATGCCTGGGTGTCCGATGCCATGCAGAGAAAGGCTGTCCCCCATGCCGGAGTCAAGGCCATGGTGAGCTGAGTGCAGGAGGACATCTGGCCTCCGTACTGAGTGGTAGTCCCGCCTGGGGTCCAGTCCCGAGAGCTGGGGCAGGGCGGCCCGAGGCTGTGGCAGCAGTGACCCGGTTTCTGATCCCACCTCTTGCCTCTGCCTCTGTCCCCAGGGGTGCTGCTGGGGCTGATGCAAGGGGTTTAGGGAGTAGGGGTCATTGACATGGGAGTAAGGGTCCTGGCTTTGGTGGTAAGGAAGAGGCTGGTAGGGGGGTGGGAAATAAGGCGGCTGGAAATCCGAGGATGGGGTGTGAGAGAGCGGAGGAGCGCTGGAGTAGGGTCCCTGCGAGACGGATCCCAGCTGGGACAGCCTGGAACTGTGGCTGGGCACTCCATCATGCCGGTCCTACAAGCGGAACGACATACAAACAACAACAAAAAAAAGAGGACCTTTTTTAGAAAAAAAAAAAAACCAAACCAACAACGACAACAACAAAAAACCCCACAAAAACAAACAAACAAACTAAAAAAAAAAAAAAAACCCACGATAAATCAAAAGGAGTACAAACCCACCCCGTAGTTAAATAAAATAAAATAAGATGTAAACAGCTGGAAAGTGGGATTCAGATGTGCCCCCTTCTCCCTCCACTTATTAGAAATGTTCCAATGTTTTACACCCACGTCGTGCCTATTCCCAGGAACTATTAAGGAGGGGGAAGGGGAGGGGGTGTGAGGGAGAATTGCTAAATGTCATAATTAAAAATGTAGGACTAGTGCTCCAAATACATGTACGATCTGCAGTTTCAGACCAGTAGTATAATTCCCAATCCACAGCCTCCTCAAATCAAACCAAAGGGGAAAAAGGAAAACATTAAAAAATTAAGAGCACCAAACCACCCGTCTATCCAGGCAACCCACCACTTCTCCTGCCTAAAGTTTCTCAACATCTGCTTATTCCCTCTGCTCAAGTCCTGTAACTCAAAATCACCAACCCATTTTCACGTGGAAAAGCCCAAAAAGAAAGTTGCACTTCTCAGAAGGCTCCGAGGTGAGAAGTTGTGCGAAAATGGACTTGGGAAAAATAAAAAAAAAAAAAAAAAAGGAAAAAAAAAAAGCCAAAATAAAAATTACAGGGAATCTTTACTGAAGGGGAGCCTATCCCTTAAAAATAATTTTATAAAAAAATAAAATCAAATAAAAATGAAACATCGGTATTGAACATCCAGACTCTATGATTTCTGCAGCAACTTCCAGTGTCTTTTGTTTCCTTTTCCAATATTATATTCCGGAGAATGGGGTGGGGGTTAATTGTAATGAAAAGTCTTTGGGGTGTGTGGGGGGGACAGGGGGTGGGGGGAGTGTGTAGAGGCTTCAGAGAAAAGGTGGGAGAGGAGTTTTGTCCAACTCCAACGCACTGAAACTGCGAGGTTAAAGTAAACAAGAAAAATATATATTCCACAAAGTGTAGTTCAAACCCCCACAAGCAATGGCACACATGGCTAAAAAAAAAAAAAAAAAAAGAAAAACAACAAGGAAAAAAAGTTCTTTTTCCCCCTGCTCTCCCCCCAGACTCCCCTAGCTCAAATCGGGAACACACAATGCAAAAAGGGAGAAGCAGCTGCAAGCCTCCTCCAATTATTGTGCTAAATTACCAAGCCAAAGGCGTTTAAAAAGACAGAGAGAGGGAGAGAGAGACACAACAGATCGAGAGAGAGAGAGCGAGAGAACATGCAATTCTAGTACAACATGGATCCAAACTCACCATGGCGGAATAGGTGTGGACTAACATCTGGAAATAAAAAAAGTCTTGTAATAGCTAAAAATAAAATAATGGTGATAATACTAACAATTGGAGGGAAAAATATCAAGGAGATCTGCAAAGGGACGTGTTGGACACAGGAGAACAGCTTGAGATATTTCGAAGTCTATCCATCAAAAAAAAAAAGGTAAAAAAAAAAGAAAAAAAAAAAAAAAAAAAGACCAGTGCCCCCAAAACCGAGCCTGGAAACCTCTATCTGCATATATGATTTACCCCTCCCTCTCGGGGTTTTTTTCCTTCTTTTTTTTTTTTTTTTTTTTGGTTTTTGTTGGGTTTGGTTTTTTTGGTTTTTTTTTTTTTTTTTTTTTTTTTTTTTTTT
>JAYDZK010000169.1:109036083-109051598 GCA_034509185.1 Euphonia xanthogaster | reverse complement strand
CCCTTCCCTTCCCTTCCCTTCCCAATATCCAAGAAGGAACATTTCTGATTACTCAATTTTCCTATTCCTCAGAACTTCACAGGATCCTGGCATGGTTTTGGCTCATATCAGAAATTTCAGGCAGCTTCCAGGCACAGTTTGAGGGGCAAGAAAGACCAGGCATTATTCCCAGGAGTCTGAATCAATGTGATCACTTTGATTTAGAGTCCATTCAGTCACTTAAAGTTTATTAATATGGATATAAACTACTCTGTGCTAGTTACGTCATGGCAAATAATTCAGATAGAACCTCAAAAATTAGGCACAAACTTGCTTGATTTAGGTTAACTGCATCCTCACCACTTTCCATAAAATATTCATTCTAGTTATAGAACATTATATTAATATTAATATAAAAATGCAATTTAGAGTTGTATTCCTAAGGTAATTGTATATCATTGCTTTCATATTATAAATGCAGAAGCACAATAAAAGTCAATGTTTCCTGCCTAACAGGCATAAGAATGAGCAAGTGTAAATGAATAATTTTTAACAGTTCTGAAATTAAACATTTTGTTCTCCACTACCAAAATGAGAAATTTGAAAATTCAAATTTTAGCTTTTCTCCCACTCCTAGTTTTGAAATGAACATCTAATGATTTGACTTGGCTACCAGAAGACTACAATGCAAAAAATATGAAAATCTGCACTTTGATAAACAGATTTCTTTATGTAATTTCAGAATACTTTCCTAAAGATATAATGACAATGCTCCTTAAAAATGGCTCTCAGAATTGCTGTTCCATTTTGACAACTTGGTCTTTGTTATTGAGGTTCATCATGGTCAATTTTTTTGCCAACAAGGGTAATCACTAATTTTTTGGGGGGGCCTAATTTTTTACAGGGGCTTTACCCTGAGTATTCTCTTATGCTGGAATCACAAGAGCAGTGTCAGAGTTTCTGAATGACCAACCTTATCTCAGTCTTTGCTTTTTTTAATGAAGCCCCTCTTCTAACTATTTCTTATTATAAGTCAATGATGAATCTGTAAAACTTCAGTGAAAACATAAACCAGAAATACTCTTAAAAGCATATGGGGTATAAATGAAGGGGTCCTTAATCAGGGTAGTGGAGAGGGGAACTGGAATTGAGGAGAATGCTTCCCCTTTCCAGCCCTACTTGGATTGATCCTGTGAGCATGACCTTGTCCACACCAATTTCTTTACTGAAACTCCATTTTGACTTACCCGGTTTGTTGTTAATTATCATTTATAGAATGATAGGATCCCAGAACAGTTTGGGTTTGGAGGGACCTTAAAACCCATCTCATTCCAACCCCCTGCCATGGGCAGGAACACTTGCCACCACTGCAGGTTGCTCCAAGCCCTGTCCAGTCTGGCCTCAAACACAATTAATCAAAACAAACCTGATAACATCCCAGAGGAAGGAGCATGAGGAAGACGCCTGGCTGACAAAGAATGAAAGGGATCAATGTTGCAGCACCAAGAACAACATCCAGCAAAGTTCCCTGTGATATCAGTATTCCTTATGCCATGTAGGATCTCTTGTGCAAATGAAGGGTGCTGCTTTTTTATCAGCTTCTCTCCTTCCCTAGCGGGTTCCATTTGTGTATCCTCTGAATATGGAGTTAGTCTAAAGTAGAGCAGCAAATCTATTTTGTGCAAGTCATGAAAATAGCCACAAGATAGACCAGGAACCGTGGGATGATCACAGCTTTGTGGAAACAAAAGCTGCAATTGCTCAGTTAATGTAACTCATGCAGAACATGGGCCAGAAAATCCGCATGGAACAATTGTTCAATGTGGATGAGCCACAGTGCTCCTGCAGAAGCACTAATAATAACACTGTCTTGGTTTTACTTTTTAAGGCTGTGGACATAAAATCTTTGCCCAATTTAATAAGTTATATCTTTCTTAATTGCTACATCTGATAAAGATATAAATCTGTTTTCCATTCAGGGTTTTATTGAAACTGAATCCTTGAACAGTAAAATCTTTTGATAGGGTGTATCAGTTAACTCTTGCAGTTAGTTCCCTGTATCACTTTGCTGTAAAGATGAATAAATTAAGCTTGTTTTGCCTTTCATTATATAGATTGTATAGATTCTCTTATACTTCACAGAATCACAGAATGGTTGAAGTTGGAAGGGACTTCTAGAGGCCAGCATGGTTCATCCCCCCTGCTCAAGAAGGGCCACTCAGCTCTGGTGTCCAGGACCATGTAGCTCCAGGGAGGGAAGTCCACAACCTTCCTGGGCAACCTGTGCCATTGCTGGGCCCCCTTCACAATAAAAATGTGTTTCCTGCTGTTAAGAGGAACTTCTGTGGGTGCACTTGACCTCTGGTCCGCTCACTGAGAGGATCCTGGCTCTGCTCTCTCTGCATTCTCCCTTCAGGGATTTAGGGATGGATAAAATCACCCCTGAGCCTTCTCTTCTCAAGACTAACCTGTCACAGCTTTCTCAGCCTTTCCCCACGAGAGATGCTCCAGAATCTGAATCACTTTAGGGGTCCTTTGTTGGACTCTCTGCAGTCTGTCCGCATCCCTCTGGCACTGAGAAGCCTTGAACTGGACACAGCTGAGAGCTCACCAGCGCTGGGTAGAGGGGGAATGATCCTCTTCCAGCTGCTTCCAACACCTCTGGTGCAGCCCAGGACACCACTTTTCCACCTGGGTGTGAAGGACACATTGCTGGCTGACATCCAACTGGGTGTCCACCAGGAGCCCAGGTATTTTCTGTAAAGATTCAGACAATGTTTTGGTGACACCAGGGATGCCACATCATTTTATTCAGCTCACCAACAGCTTTATGAAAGGGATGTGTCAGAAATGAGCTTCACCTTCCCTGTGCTGCTGCTTCATACTTGTGACAGATGCAACATGACCTTTATGGATAAGCACCTTACATCCTTTGGTTTAGTGAGACACAAGACACTTGGCCTTCTGCCCTCAAGCTCAAGCTCATGCTTGGTGAATCATCCCCTACAACCAAAAACTCCCTTTCAGAGCTGCTGCTTTCCAGAGCAGACTCCACAATTTCATAGGGGAAAATATATGTATTTTCTTCTAAGATGTAGAAATTCCATTTTCGTCTTTTAATAAGTTGATTACTGGCATCCAGCTTGTTGAATAATCCAGACCATGGTACATTTTTCCCCTTAATCAGTTTTTCTGCAATCTCTCAGTCAAATTACAAACATTATCATCAATGATATTATTTGTTCTCACCAATGAGAATATAAACTATTGACAGGGCATGAACCAAAACCTGAAACTCTTTTAGGAATTTACATGTTTAATCATTACTTTCTCTTTTTCATCTATTTCTGGATCAAATAGATAGATTTATGTGCACTTATGGCATTAAGCATTTTGATGGATTGTTATATTTGTAGTCAACATCCTTGTGGTTGCAAGTTAAATGTGCTCTAGAACTTGATCAAATTTGTCATTTCATTAAAAGGAAGAAAACCAAGTTTATTTGACAGCATTTATTTTCTGTAAACCAGTATTGATTAGTGTTAATTACATTATCATCCTTTAATTTTTTTATTAATTGAGTCCTCAGTCAGATAATTCATTAGTGGGAACAGAACTGATGCCAGACTGTTAAGTATCTAATTATGTGGATTTTACTGTTCATATTTTGAAAATTTTAGCAGCAAATTAGCTATGTTTCACCAAGTTATAAAAAAAGAAATATTTATTTTCCAGACAGCTGATAATTTCCTTGAAAGCTCCCCAAGTTGTCATATTGTAAGATATTGTGCAACCACAGATGAAATTATTCCCTTTTTTTATCCATACCTTTTGTTTTCTTCTTTCAAGGCACTAGTTAATAATTGCTGTGAGAGGTTACAGGGCCTGCTGCTCTGGTTTGATTTTGCACTAGACTGATCCCTGCTATTAAAATCTCCTCTCTCCCTTTTTTCCCACTCTTGAAATTGAAATTTCACAAATCAGGAAATAATGGTTTTCCATTGTTTTGGTTGGAGTATAGGAAAAAAACCTTGTGTGTTAGATGTAAGAAAACCAAAAATCACCTGAAAAACCCCAAAACATTTTCACTCCTTGTGCCACCTTGCCTCCTCGACATGGGGATGAAATCAGAACAATTGCTACTAATGATCTGACAGATTCTCTGCAGAGCAGAAACTGGAATGCAGGGAACAATATCCTTGCGTGGATAACACAGACCTCTAAATATATACAGATAATACACATTGGAATCAGACCAGCACTTATATGTGGGCTCGTGTGCATTCCTCCCAGAAGCAGGCTGAGTTCAGCTGTGTAGTGGACACACACTGTGGTTGTAGGACAGGTTTTTGGTGGGACAGGAGATGCTCGGGAACAGCCACCTGGATTTCAGGGATAAAAAAAAAGAAACCAGCTGTTTTGTCATTGTTATTTTTGAGAATGAGAATTTTGGGGAGTTATGAAGAAATAATGAAACAGCAAATAGCTTGAGCATTGCTCTGCCATCTCTACTGATCCCCCATACTCTCCCAATGCTAGAAGAGCTCCTGGAAAAGTTTTGGCTTGGACTAACTAGCAGTCTCCCAAGCATGAGGAAAAAGGGGTAGAATATATCAGAGATCTTTCCTCTTGTGAAGTCTGGATGTAACCACCTCTTTTGAAGGGGAGAAGCAATGCTGTAATGTTTTCGTGAGGAATACAAGAAGTCCCATAGAATAAGTGGAAAAAATATTGCTAATAAACAGAACTGTCTGGAATTAATCCTGGCCCTATTGAAGTCCATGGGGATTTTGTTATTGACTCAAGTAAATGCTGAACAGGGTCATTAAGATAGTCCCAAGATACTTGAGTACCAGAAATCAAGGATGTAGTGTGATATTGGAAAATAAAAGGAATTATCACTCTTTAGGCCTATTGCATAACTAAGTGAAAGGAGGAAACTAGCACTTTCTCTTTGAGCTGGTATTTAGAGGACATGGTTCCCCATGGTAAATAATAGACATACCTTATCTAATCATCTGTAATTATCATTCAGTGGATCAGACTTTTGTTTGTCATCCCAAGAAGTATTAGAGTGCCGCTGATGTTAGAGGGAAGCTTTAGCATTTTGGGATATAAACAGATTGCCATTTATTATTATTATTATTATTATTATTATTATTATTATTATTATTATTATATTTTACACAGATCATCTTCATTGACACACATTATTATAATCTGAATAATATAGCTGTTTATTTTGTCTACAAGATGTGACTTTTACTTTGATCCGAGGGTCAATCTGCAGCTACAGTTGATGTAGCCTTTCAGTTGGAGGCTGGGAATGTTCACCTCACTGAAGTTTCTTCTGATCCTGACAAGACTTCCTGAAATATGGGTCTGACAGATATGACACAGGAGCTGCAGGAGATCCACATCATAATTCTGTAACACTTGTTTAAACATTATGCAATGAAAAATGTACCTTACTCCAAAAGCTAATCTGTGACTGACTTCTTCTGGCTTTGGCCTCATCTTTGGCTTTCTGCCCACATGGTCCTTATCGATAGTTGCTGTGGCACATTTGTCTGATTTGAATTATGTGCAGATATTTTGTGGAATGCTTTTAATGCCCTTCCTGAGGGCCGGCTGTCTTTACTGCACTTTGCATAAAGTTCAAGATGATCTGTGTGTCAGAAGTGACTGATAGGAACATTTTATGTAGTGATACATAATCAACTACTCAAAAGAAGCAGCTAAGAGACAAGAAGCTGCTTATGAAAGCTGAAGTTACAGACTCCTGAGAAATTCTACCCAGAAGTTACTAACAGCAGCTGAGACATCAAAATTCATCTTCTATCATAATTGAATGAGTAATGAATAAGATGCAGCTTAAGTTTTGGCAGGTGATTAACAACAACAACAAAAATGCACAAAGCTGAACTGTACTAATAAATAAAGACTGAAATATATTCACTGTCTATTCACTGTCCCAAATATTGATTTTGCTGATTGAAATGGCTGGAATAGCACATAGGTCATCCTGCTGCCTGTGTGTCTTGCAGAACACATCATGTGTCAGGGAACTTACCACGTCCTTGGTTATGTGGTAGAAACACCTTTATAGCAGTCTAAGGATCAATTCCCTGCCTGGCTTCCAGCTGAAGTTTAATTGTAGAGGTGTGGCCATGCTGTGACAGTTGGCCTCAGGACCAGAGACCAATCTGTTTAGAAACACTAATGAAAAAAAACCCCCAAAACTGCAAAAAACCCAACCAACTAATAAACCAAATTATTCAAAACTTCATCTGTGACTGCTTGGTTTCCCACTGGTGTAGTCTTTCTATGACCCTCTTGATTTCCATGAGGAATACTCTTCCTATGCTCATTCTTGCTTGTCTATGCAATGGCCATTTCTGAGGTGCTCTGATTCTTTTTTTTTTTTCCTCAAGACAACAACCTTGAGTCGACTCAGCAGGTTAATAACAGTGCAGAATCTGGAGCAGAGGCTGTCACACCAGCAAACTGACTGAGACTGGAAACATTGTCCAGTCTGGTCAATGAAATGAACCCGAAAAACTGGAGGACAGGATGGACAAGAGATAAGGTTGCTGAAACTCTTTCTTCAATAGCACCAGTTTCAGTCCTGAGCTGAACTAGTGGTGATTAGAAGTTCCTCTCATAGTTTTAACTGAAGGTAAGTTTAATATGGGATTTTCCCCTTTCTACTAAAATTTAGGTGTTTAATCAAGCTAAGCTTCCTCTAGAGTCAATGGAGTTGCTCTAACCAACCTGTCCAAATTTATGCCTGACTTCTATGTGTAAAATTAGAGACCTGGCCAAACTTATGCTTTTGTTTAGAGGTTCAGTGGAAAGCGGATTATGTGGAGTTAAAAACTAATTTTATGGTAACAATGAAAAGTAGGCAAAGACCAGTGGTACCTCTCAATTCATTTTGCTACAAAAGTAAAAGAGTGGGTCCACAAAAGCTTCTTCTGCTGCCACAGTGCACTTGGCTTGTTCATCAGGCATGAAAGATATTTTTTATTCTAAACAGTTGGTGTCACCACAAGCATACTTCTCTGATGAAGTTTTCAAAAGTGGTTTTGCCACAAAGGATTTCTCGTTTCTGATTGAATTGATAGGACTAAAGGGGGAAAAGCATAAATTTTAATGTGATTCAAAAATAATAATTTTTAAGCTGTTTTCCTCATACACCTGTCCATAGGTCATTGTACAAGATTTTATCCGTTTGCTCATCTTTCATTTTTATTTTCACATCATAGGCAATTTTCAAGGGAAAGTTTTCCCACTTATTTCTCAGATCCAAATTTGACAAATAAGGAGATAATATCTTGGCATACTTCCAGCAGTTTATTCACAGAGCATCCAGTTCCACTAAAGTGCTCTCTACTGGCCATTCCTAATTTTCTGTGTAGTTTTATTACTGGCTTCACACTGCATGTGTTAATTGGCCAATATTCAGTGCTTTGATAACACCTTAATTTATCTGACCATAATGATGGCCCAGAGTGGTTCGTTAATATTTGTGTTAAATGCATTAATTTATAAAAAAAAAAAAAGCCCCACACATGAAAAATAGATAGCTCTGGGTGATAGCAGTAATGGGATCATCTTCCTGCCATCACATGCCCAGACTAAAACTTTGTATTGCAGAATCACAGAATGGTTGGAAAAAATATTTACAATCATCAAATCCAACCATGTTCACCTCTAAACCATGTCCTCAAGTGACACTTCCACATGTTATTTTCCCCATATCCCTGGGCAGCCTGTTCCAATGCTTTACAACACTTTCCATGATGAAAGTTCTCTACATATCTAATCTAAATCTCCCCTGGTGCAACTGGAAGCCATTTCCTCTCTTCCTGTCTCTTGTTACCTGGGAGAAGAGACTGACAGCCACCTTACTATTGCCTTATTTCAGGTACTTGCAGAGACCAATAAGATCTTCCTTCAGCTTCATTTTCTTCAGATTGAGATTAAAGTGGGGGCCGCTGAACTAAAGTATTACTACTATGCATGTAGACAGACCAATGCAATGTATGTTTTTTCTTGCTGAGAGATGATGCTCACTAGCATTTCCTTGAGCAAAGGAAAACCTTCAGCAAGGTTTCCTTGAGAATCCAAAGTATACCCGAGGGATTGACAGATACAGGTCAAATAAGACCGTGATCCTTCTAGAGGAGCAGTGGGAGTCAAACAGGGTAGACAGGGCACGCCTCCAAATCTTGATATTTTGAGTTGCTTCAGGAGATGCATTTATACATCACTAATTCAAATATCTTTCCATTAAAAAACTCCACAACATAAACTCTGCCCAGAGCAAAATGCCCTTTCCATTAAGGCTTGAATTTCCCATTAATTTCTTACTCACATTCTTTTATGGGAAGGTGAACCTGAACAGGAGTTAAGAGGTTAGATTTTGTTAGATTAGGCTTTTGGTCCCTGCCTAAGAGCTAAACTGTACTTTCCAGCAAAATATAAATACCCAGCCTTTGTAACAAGTGGGAGCTCTGCTGTTGAAATAAAGGATAATATTACCACACATACTTGAATGACTCTGCTAATTCCTGGAGTTCAGGACACTCAGTTTTTTGCAGATTTGATCCATTTTTTGCCTGGTCACTTATTCTGAATGCAAATTTGCCCAAGCTCTCTGTATGCAGTTTGCATATAAAACGTAACAGAGATTGATTTTTTTCTATTACTTTTTTCCTTTTCATCTTTTTGTATGGTGCACTATCTACAACTTAGAGGCTACTTTTGCACATTGACTTGTACTTTGGCACTGCACCCCTGCAAATCTCAGTGGAATTGTTTTCTTTTTGTTTTAATGGATTGAGTGGAAAAATTAACACACCAAAGTGAAGAGAGATAGGAAAAGCAGCCTCTCATGTGACTGTGTTTAAAATACTGATGAATTAGTTGCATTTCCTCTGATTTTGGAGAAGAGCACATACAGAATTGGTTAGAGATACTCACTGCAACGCCTAGGGAATTATATTTCCTAGAATATTACAGGGCTAATATTAATTATTGAGAGTTCAGTTGTTAGGGAACAGAGGTGATATCTGGATAAAATAAGCTTAAATATGTGGGAGCTTCCTCCCAATGCATTTCTTTTTCTACCTGAAACTCTTCTGAAGTCTTTTCTCACTACAGCTTTGCCCTTGGTGAGTTGTCTAGGATTGCTCAGAAAGTCAGTTCTGAAACAACACAAAATGAAAGATTGTCATCAGGTTCCCAAACAGTTTTGAATATGTATGTCTATAAAATTGTTGTTAAAACCACATAATTTTGCTTTTTTTTTTTTAATGTTTAGTGAAAATGTTTAGATCCATTTGTTCTGGAAAGCTTGGCTAAACCTCTGAGCTAGAGTTGCTTTAAGTCATACCTGAAAGAGGATATGGTTTACATCTAAAGACTTTTTTTATGACTGTTGTTTCTGCCTGGAAAGATTCAAACCTTGTGCCACAATATTGGAATCAAAATCTCGAGTGGCTGCAGTGGCAGTTAGCCCAGACCCTTGGCTGAAGTAGCACTTGTAAATGAACTGCTGTAAATTTTCAGGGAGAAGATAAAATAATTAGTATGAAGCTGTGGGGATGAGGATTTGATTGCCAGCCTTGTTACAACCTTTCCCACAGTTATGGGAAAAGCACATCTGAGGGCCTCTAAATATTAAATATTAAGGGTTAGCAATTTTTCCAGGGTGCATCCATTATGAGTAAATAGACATGAGGACTCCTGTTACTTTTTCTAATCTAATATAAATCATCCTAACCAGTTTGGATTCCTGCTTTAGGACAAGATGGATTGCCTTGCATTAGATATTCCTCTTTACATAAAAACATTAAATCTGGGTAACAGATTCTAGACCAGATAACTCTTTAACATAGTCACACTTAGGTGGGATAAATCCAAACTTTAATCTCTGTATAAACTGATTTCCTTGCTGTAATTTCAGAATAATATTCTTATAGTTTCTCTGCCTTGTGTGCCTTACCTGTTTGATGAAAATTCTAGGTCTGGTAATGTCATAGATCTGGTTCCTGGTCAAGTTTGACAATCTTTTTTCAGAGATGGAAATTATTTTGAAGCACCAGACAGATTTGGGTTAAATCAACATAGATTTTATTGCCGTGAAATGTTTGATCAAATGTGGTCATTATCTTCATAGACTCATGTAAAACAGGTAGCTTGTATAGGAAATAGAAATATAAAAGATTATGTTTTTCACCACTGAATTATAAATTAAATTAAATGGAAGGAAAAAAACAAACCAAAACTCCAAAGCAATAAATAGGACATTGTTTGTTGGTGACCAAGTGCGCACTCACATTTAAATACAATCACAACAGCTGCTGTACAGAACAGAATTAATTGTACAAAATAAAGAAAAGTAAAGAATAGCAATAAAAAGATCAGACCTTTCCAAATGACCTTCACCTGGCAAAGGAAAACGACTTTATCTTCCTCCCTCATTCCCCACACAGCTGTATGTGAATTCTTGTTAAACCTGTAATGAGGCAGAGGCAAAGAATACTTTTATAAATACAGTTCTTGTATAATTTATTGATTCTTCCTTGTGTTGCAGGCTTGTGTCTTCTACAAATGCTGTTTCTTCTTGTCCTTAGAAATAAAGAATCAGAGCAGCAGAACTATTTCTCAAAAGGATAAATGAAAGCCAAACGACCTTGGAATTCACCAGCAGCCCTTTTGGATCCCTAAGACGTCTAAGAACAAAATTGCTTGTTGGTATTAGGAAACAAAGAAACAAACAAAAAATAGCAGTTAGAGATTGTAAAGTTAAAACTGGCTCTTAGGACAATAAACAGCCCTTCTTGAGCCTGGCTGCAAAATTGTGAGCTGCGCCTGTGCCACTGAGTCACGTCCAAAGGAAGAGATGAGCTGGGGAAATATTTACACAGAGGTCCAGGATTTGGAAGGACTATACATTGTGCCTGCTTTGTAGCAGATTTTTCTGGTTTTAGGAAAAGTCAAAGAGAAACTTCAAAGAGCAGATTCCATGTTGATTTGGAGAGCTGAAGTCTTTTCCCAACAAATGTTGTTGTTTATCTTTAAAAAGGAAGCAAATGAAACATCTAAATTCACCCCTTCTGCCAGTTCTCCAAGGCAACAGAATGGCACCTAGAAGGAGTTAGGGTTAAAGATGGCAGCACAAAGGACAAAGTTCTTGACAGTCTTCAGTTGTGGGTGGCAGAGTCATCATTGCTTGGCTGTTAACAGGCCACTCGAGCTCTGTTCCAGGTCTCATCATCTGATAAAACTCTCCCTTGACTACATTACCGCTCTGTCATGTAATGGTGCTGAATGAGGGCTGTGTGAACAGAGAACCAAATCTCAGGGCAGAGGTGAGAACGTTGCTCCTACTCTGCCAGACTCACCTGCTAAGCTTAGCACAAGAGCTGTTTGTACTCACAGTGAGTAACACCTTGCTCTAGAAAAATAAATTTGTAGTTAGTCAGTGTGTTTGCTCCATGAGTAATTTGCTAATAAATACAACAGTCAGAAGCTGCTCTTTGTGAGTCAAATGTGCCAGGACATAGGATAAGGAGTAAGTTCAGGGGCCTGCTTAAAATGTTTTGAGATTGGTAATGGGAAAGGTGTAACTCATACAGAGCTGAGCAATGGGCTGAAGTACAAAAGGATCCAACTACTCAAACAGCACTTGGGTTATGAATCAAATTCTGGGGTCCAACAATCATAACGACTCATTGTCCTGGCCATGAAACTTTGGAGACTTTTCTCTACTCCTTTGATGGTTTTGACATTGGATAAGCACATCCATAATCTCTTAAAGGAAAATAATATTTTTTCCTTTTTCTGATCAGATAAATTTCCAAGTCAAAGAGGTACAAATATACTTCAATCTGACACCAGAGAGCACCCACTAACTTCAAATCATGAACTTCCTTCAGGTTTATCTAGGTCATAATATGTTTTGAGATGGCAATGTTTCCACAGAGACAAGGACTAAGAAAATAATAACCCCCCCAAACCTACAACGTGGGAACATGGGCATGTTCCCATGGACAGCACAGGAATGTAAGTGGGAACCTCGGCTGAGATTTTAACAGGAGCATCAGTGAATTCATTGCTTAAAACCTCACTGAAAGTTCCAGTGTCAAAAACTAAAGGTATTTTGACACCAAACTGCTCAGACAGCTAGTTCAGTAGAAAAGGCAGTGATAATTACTGTTTGCTCAATAAAGTTATTAAGTGTAATTAAAAAGAAAAAATAGAGAGCCTGCCAAGGTCGGCAAACTTGCAGCCACATTTTAAAAAGAATTTTGCTTTTAAAATGTGCTAAAGTACTAAGGGAAAAAACCAGAACGTTTGACATGGAAATATAAATAATTTCTTAATGGTAAGGACATATAGCAGTTCAATCAGGTAGAAGCAGATCTATATAGAGCATTTACAAAAATATACAGGGGTCACTAAGCCAAAAACTGGAAGCTCTGGGGCTTGAAGTGTGCTCGGATTTATTAATAGCAATAGATCAAAAGGTAATCCAGGCCAAAAGTTGCCTGTGGAGCAGACACTCATAGTGATTATGTAACAGTGAGAGACACAAGTCTTGAAATACGTTATTGTTGGGACCTTGGACCATATCCTAAATAGGAAAATATTTCATATAAGGCTGTGTACATATTATTTGCAATGTTAAGCATTTTACTTTGGTGGTAATAAAATGTTGCTTTAACAACAGTTTCACAGATTTATTTGCCCAACCATTTATTCCTCCTTCTCCAAAAAGTGGATATTTTAGTGGAAAATACTGAAAAGGATCTTAAAAACCTTTTCCTTTTATTTTTTGCTCAAACAAAATCTAATTTAAATTTATCCACATCTTGAAATAGATGTTCAAATTAAATTGCTTTACAGCACATATTTTACAGATGTGGCAAATCTGCATATCTGACACAGTGAAACTTTTGATTTTTCCCTTCCCTCTCCCTCAGTCTGGGCAATAGAAAATGCAGAATGAGTTTCCTTTTCACTTTTAATCACGGTTACCTACTTTCACTCAAGTATCTAATGTTCTAGGACAGTTCCACAATGTTTCTGCTGAAGACATCTCTGAGGACGGTTCATTTGACTTTAACATTTCTCCAGAAGTACCGGTACATATTCATTAAATTAATTTAATAAAATTAAATTTTTTGAGGCACTTATCTGATCTTGGTGTGTTAAGGAGGTGGAGTCCCATGGAGATACACCTGTTTCCCTCAATGCAGGAGGGTGACTGGATAGCATTAAAGCAGGTATCTGAGTTATACACCTATCCTGAGCAAGGACAACTCTGGGCAAAAGCTTAGGATTTTTTTCCCCCCAAATTTCTTTAAATAAACAATCAGGGACTCCTTACTTTCTAGAGTGTTTTCTCATGGTGATGGCAATGTCCTTACTGACCTTGAGAGGAACAGCATCATGCCATCATCACTCTATTGCTTTCCATAATTTGAAAGGTAAGGGTGATTGTGTTATTTCAGTTTAATTCCTTGCATCTGGCTCTAAACACTGCAGGTGTTTGTCACAGTCCCTAGGTTTAGTCTACACTGATTATCCAAGGTGTAATCCATGCTAACATCTTCTAGAAAGTGAAAATGTGTGTGAGAGCTTTTGTCACCCACAGTTATCTACTGCTGTCTCTGGGATCCTCCAGCTCTTCCTCCAAGTGAGTTCAGTTCTCCTAAAGGTTTCATGTCATAACTGTCAAAACTCTGTCTTAGATACCTAAAACATCTCAAAGGGCTCTAAACATTTACACATGGACAACTATAGTTTTTCCTACCACAGAAAGAGCTGAATTGTCCCTTGGAAGAAAAGGTCTGGTTCTGCTGGTCTGAAGTAGAGTTTAGATGGACAACATCAAGCCCTCCCAGCAATGTCATTCCTTCCTAACTTTCTCAATAAGGTGATATTAGAGAAACAAGAAAAAGAGTGGAATAAAGGTCTAATTGAAGAAGGAGTTAGAATGTGACTGGAAAAAGTCCCTAGACTCAAAGAGTCTTGAGCTCAAGCTATACCTCCCATGTTTTCTGCGTGAGGATGTGTGGTAGGTGGTAAAGTAATATTTCAAAAGTATATTAGCAAGGTTATTACCACTCAGCTGTTGTGGACTAAGCTAATCTGTCTTATTTGTTGTTTTGGTTTTATTTTATTTCCAGTGAGTGGATTCTGATAGACCTCTGTACCTCAGCTATATTTATAAAGATAAAGCTGCAGAAACAAGTTGTTGAAGAAAAGAAAGCATCATAAAATCAAGGCAACACAAAAGGTGACTCCAATTGCCTGCACTGATTGTGTTGAACAGAGACTCAGGTATGGCAGAGTGCTGTGGTACCAGGAGCTGAGAAAACAGAGAACAGAAGCCCATGCTGTCATTTAAACTGAAGTTCACAGAGGGATCAGGGCTCTTACTCAGACTATCAAGGTTTGTTTTCCTTTTAGTCTGCCATGCTCTTTTCACAAGAGACACCATGGCTGCTGCTTGAATGGTCAGGACGGATTCCCAACAGGTTCTGGCCTCATTCCAGTGCAGCTTTATTGTGCATTCCCATGTACAGGACGGTTCATTTGTCCCATGACCCAAGAATTCCTCTTTTACCAGATTTCCATATTGTTTTTCAATGGTGAGTAGATCAGGCATTTCCCATGGACCAGAGGAAGCCTTTCTTTCAATCTATCCAGCATGAGAGCAAAGTCAGGATGCTGGAACTGTGTGTCCCACAACTGATGCACTGACCCTAACTCTGCTGCCAGAGAAGAAAGTGCTTCAAATTTCATGTGCCACCTCAGCCAAGTCCAGAAGTGCTTATAAAAAACAGTGTTAGTGTATCATTCAGAACAATCAAATACTACGTGCACAAAAAAAGCAGTTTAGAGCAACATAAATTTAAAAAAAGTGACAATTTCATCACACAATTACTGTACACTGCTGTTCTTAGGGTTGAATACTTTCCTCTCTCACGCTCTCTCTTTCTCTCTGTTTTAATCTTTCTTTTTTATTTTCTTTTTATTTTCTTTTTTACTATTTTTTTCTTTTCCCCCCCCCCCTTTTTTTTTTCCTCTGGATTTGGTCCACTGGAGATAAATTGCCCTCAATGATATATATATTTAAAAAAAATATCAGCAGCAAGACTCTCTCGAAATAGATTCTGTTTGATGTAGCTAGTCTGTCTTTTCTGTTTTGCCCTCTTTCACAGCAGCCTCTGAAGTTTTCCGCAGGGGGGCTTTCTCCGAGTTGGCGTGTCCTTGGCCGGATTCCGCCGCTCCTCCGTTTTTGTGCGATGTGTGCTTTTCCAAGTAGTTCAGCATTTCACTGAGAACAGTTTGGAAAGTGCTTAGGGCAGCACATATTGCAGGAGTTCCAAAACCGTGAGTGATCAAACTACAAGTGGGAAGGAGACAGAAGAGGAAGAAAAAAAAAAAAAAGAAAAGAAAAAAAAGGGAAAGAAACACACACACACACATAAATATCAATGTGCCCACAAACACTG
>JAYDZK010000169.1:109012722-109035983 GCA_034509185.1 Euphonia xanthogaster | reverse complement strand
AGAAGAGGGGAAAAAAAAAAAAAAAAAAAAAAAAAGGAAAGAAATATACACACACATATAAATATCAATGCGCCCACAAACACTGAGGAGTTTACAGTACGCTCATTTTGTTATACTGAAATTCAAGATTTGCTCCCTAAACTATTTATTACCTGTGGGAGAAACAGAAAAGAAAGGAATAGAGCCAAAGAGCAGACTGCATGCAGCTTCAAAGGTTGTTTTTGGTGGAGCCTCAGTTCTGAAACACCACGGGACAGACTCTCAGCAAGTGCAGACTGACACAGGGCTGTTGACTTCAGAGAAGCCAAGACAGAATCCATGCCCTCAGCTCCACAGCATAGCTAATTTTCCAGTGTCATGAAGTCTGGCTCCCCCTTCTTGGGTAAATAAAAAGAATTCTGCATGGCTTATTCAAAATTCTGGATTATACTTGGTTGACTTGATGATCTTGGAAGTCTTTTCCACCCTTAATGATTCTGTGATTTTATAGCTATTAAACATGACCTGGTTATTCTCAATGAAGAAATTCAGCCAAGCCAAGGATACCATCTCCAACCCTCAGCACAATTGGCATGATTTGGTCATATCCCTGCTGCTACACTCATGGACCATCCAACAGGGTGAGATCTGAAGTTCCTGTTGGGAATAGATCCCGGCCAATACCCTTGGCCAATACTCATGCTCAAGCGATGAACAGAAAATGTTTCACATAAGGCTGGTTTAGCCAGGCTGAATTAATGAACAATACTAACCAATTATTGGCAAAAATAACACAGTTCTTATGATGCTCCCATGGTAGTGTTGAATTTACTGGTGTAGATTTGCCCTGTTCACCTTTCATCTAAACATCCAAATAAGGTGGTTTTTTAAACACTGAATTTTTATTGTCATTGTTCCTGGCTGCCACCTGTAGATCCAGAAGCGTGCAAGTTTTCCACAAGTCCTGTCTCTTGGATACCATATCAGTGAAGATCATAGAATCCCAGAATTTTCTGGGTTGAAAGGGACCTTAAAGATCATCTCATTCCATCCCCCTGCCATGGGCAGGGACAGCTTCCACTACCCCAGGTTGATCCCAGTCCAACCTGGCCTTGGACACTTCCA
Source organism: Euphonia xanthogaster (assembly GCA_034509185.1). NCBI lineage: Eukaryota > Metazoa > Chordata > Aves > Passeriformes > Fringillidae > Euphonia > Euphonia xanthogaster. Next base: position 109,034,879 of record JAYDZK010000169.1, on the reverse strand, counting down.
GAGATCCAGGGGCAGCCACAGCTTCTCTGGGTACCCTGTGCCAGGGCCTCTTCACCCTCAGTGTGAGGAATACATCCCAATGTCACATCAAACTCTGCCCTCTGTCAGTGGGAAGCCATTCCTCCTTTTCCTGCCACTCTATGCCCTTATCCAAAGTCTCTCTCCAGCCATCATGGAGCCCGTTAGGGTACTGGAAGGACTCTAAGGCCTCCTCAGAGTCTTTTCTTCTCCAGGCTGAAAAATCCCAATCCTCTCAGATTTTTCTAGTAGCAGAACTGCTCCAGCCCTCTAACCATCTTCATGGACTCCTGTGGACTTGCTCCAACAGCTGCACATCTTTCCTGTGCTGTGGACCCCAGAGCTGGATGCAAGACTGCAGGATGTACCTACTGCCATAGGACATGGGATGTGCCACTAGAAATCGGTTTTTAGGCAATTGACTTTGGTGCCATTTGCCTAAATATTATGTGTGCAGTATAAGATGATCATGAAAGGGCTAAAAAAATCTAAAATTATTATGAGGCAACCAAGTTGTTCTCCTTCTTATAATGATTCATTTTTGTAAGTGGTATGTGAAAACAAAACTCCCTGCCCTAATTTAGTTTATTTAGAAACATAAATAAAAAATTATTTCAAATATTAAAATGCCATCAAAATTTTCAGAAGTGATTTCAATTATTTTAATCCCTCTTCTTAGAGAACAAAGAAGATTAAAGGAACAGAAGCTAATTTTTGAGTTTGTGGGCATTTTTGAGAAATCAATACTTTATATTGGTTTGGGTGAAGGGAGAAGAAAACACACATCACAGTGATTTTGCCAAGGAAAAATAACTGTTTCCCATTCCCTGCTGGTTAAGATTTTGTCCCTACAGTGACTCTCTGGCTGTCATGGGCACCACATCAGTAAATCCTGATCTGATGTAGAGACCCATGTGAGGGTTACAAATATGAATATTTCACTTCAGTGACCTGTTTTCTCTGCACTTTGGCTTCTCAGTCTTTTCAGGCTTTTTAGAAAAAAAGTGAAATTGTAGGGACTAAGGGGAAAGAGGTTTTACAGGACATGGACAATTGGTAGGATGTTGTAAGTATCCAAAAAACCCACATGGAAAAGGCTTCAAGATATTTTTTTTTGGGTCACCTTTCTGTCTGCTAGACACAGGAAACCTATTTGATGGGAAAGCTGGTATCTTAGGGAAGACACAAAAAATATGTGAATTCTAACCAAAATGAGTTCTCAATATGGAAATATGTCTTCATTTCAGATTGGGAGTGGCATAGTCTTTTATAAAAGGTCTCCAAAAGGCTATTTCCAAATAACTAGCATTTAGAACATTTATCCATCAGTCTCCAGGCACTTTTCAAAGCAGGAATTTATATTTATTCCCAGTTAGTAATGTGAGGAAAATTGTAATTAAATATTTACAAGCAATATTTTGCAAACATCAATTAATAATGCCACATAAAGTTTGGATGCTTGAAGTTTGAACTTGTACCAATATCTGGATCTTTATAATTTAGCATTGCAAAGAGGTAAACATACTTCAGTTTAATTTTATTTTCTTTTTAGGTATGCCTGGCATACCAGAAATACAAAAATCATTATCATTGTAAGTCATGTTTTAAATAGCTGTAAAAACTAGATCAGCAGTAGCATATATGAACATTTTAAGCCCTTTCAAGTCACTTTAGGAGTCAGGTGATTTAATGATTTTGTGTGGCCTTTTATCATAATTTCTGGTCTTCAGAAGTCCAGAAAAATGAAAACGTGATGGTGTTTGCAGAAACAATAAGCAAGAAAAAGGAAATTAAAGGTATCATTACTAGTTATGTTATTGCACTATTTTTACACTTCTTGTGTGATCTTCTGAGTCCTGATTTGGGGAACTGACTATACTGAGATACGTAAAAATCTTTATGATCTTGCAAGTAAAAGAAACTAGTATATGTATTATAGAAGCTGGAAATATCTGCATTAATGAATTAATGAATTAATTAATTAATTAATTCGTTCATTCATTTCCAGTAGATGCAAATCATAAAATCATAAGTTAAGTCATTTAAGTTAGGAAAATACCACCAAGATCATTAGGTCTAGCCATTTTCCCGGCCCTGCCAAGACCATCACTAAAACATGTCCCCAAAAGCCACATCCACTTGGTTATTGAACACATTCAGGGATTATTGAACACTCACCATTTCCCTGGGCAACCTGTTCCAATACCTGACCACACTTTCAGCTAAGTTTTTCCTAATACCCAATCTAAACCTCTCCTGGCTCAACTCGAGGTTGTTTCCTCGTGTCCTATCTCTTGTTATCTGGGAAGAAAGACTGACTCCCACCTGCCTACAATCTGCTTTCAGGGCATTGTAGAGGCTGAGAAGGTCAAGTAAATAGTAAGTTTAATACAGGATTAAATGGAAAAGAAACTTTCTGGCCTACAATTTTTGAAACTTTCAATTAGGGAACAAAAGGAATGATATTGCCTTCGTTTGACAGCTCAATAGACCCTGAGAAGTAAAGTGGGAATACAACCTTCAAAACTTAGAGGGATTGTCTCAGAAATGATCTCTAGGGGTAGGAACAAATTTTAATGTTCTGAAATGATGAAAAAGTCTGTACAAAATCCCAGAATAGGACGAAATCTAATATTAAGATACATAAGTGTAGGTGCCAACTTGTAGGGGTAAACATCAACAATGCCAAACTCCCATTACCACCAAAGGGGACTTAATGCAGTTTCTTGTCTAGAAGAGTCTACAGTGATTTGATATGTCCTGTGACATTTGGAACATCTGCACAGATTTGATGGATATGATATAGGGCTGAAGTCCAGCCTGCTTCTAGATGTTTTAGTGCTGGGAAGGTTACCCCTGTGTATCTCAAATTGTTTACGCAAATGAATTGAGCCCTGGGGCTTTGCTCAATACAGTCACAGAAGTCTGGAGAATGAATTAGCACATTAAATGGATGTGTCTCCTTTATGGTTAGCTGCACCAGTCTCCTGGCTACACTGGGGCTTCCATCCTAAATAAAAATGTGATTTGGGTGCTATTTGAGATGTTCTGGGGTACCCAGACATCTATGTCATGTAAACAGGTAATAATACAGGGGGGTTAGAGGGGACCAGGACCCTTTTAAACCAGCAGTAGTGGATGGAATACATAATAGCACCTAAAAAGGCTCAGCTATATCTTGCCCTAGATCTTCATTGACTACATGAGAAGTTCAGACAACCAGCTTTAATAAAAGCACCAAGATATTGCTATTTTATCCAGAGCAGAATCTGAAACTTCTGGTTTAAAAAACTAATGCTCATATGAAAAGAATGTTTTGGAGTGAGTAAGGGGTCTATTTCCTTTACTGTTTAGCCTTTTAGTTACCAGTAATCATTAAATATGGCACCTCTCACCAACATAGCCTCGTGTTTCCTATTAAAAAGCCAATTTTTTAGTGAAATGGAGCTGCAGAGTCTTGTGGTAACTCTACTTTCAGTTCCTGATGAATAGATTCTTCCCCACAAATGGGGTTGTGCGGAGCCTTTTAATTTTCCCATGAAGCTTATTAAAAGAAATCATTTTATAGAAAATTTCTAACCAGCTCTTCTTGCCAAGCTCCTATGAGGGTGTATTTTATTAGGCTTACTTTAGGTAATGAGCATAAAAAGGCCGAGAGATATTATCTTCTACTTTATCTTGCATTTCTATCAGTAATTCCCCTTGCTCTAATTTTGGTGGTCCTTACTTCTCTGAAAGTTAAAGTCTTTGAAAAATTCAAGCAAGTTGGATAATTTCCCTTTGCTGATGAAAGTAAGTTTCAAGTTTGGAAGAAAATCTGATTTTACATTTAAATCAGACATAACACACAGAAGATTAATGGCAGAGCATTCAAATATGTTTCGTGAAAGTCAAATTTAGCTGCCTGATTTTCCAGGCTAATTGAGCTCACACTGAAATTAGTCCATTTTTGGTATGCTCCACACTTATGAAAGGAGTTACTTTCATTATCATACTTTCATTTGGGTTTATAAGCCTAAAATTAAACATGGTGGTTTCATAATGGAGTCTTCTGGTTATTCTCAGCTTTGTAGTGCATCCCACTACAGCTCCTATAAACCAACTTTATTATTCTGAGAGGCAAGGCTGAAATCTCTGATTCTGGTGTTGGAGAGGTGCAGAGAAAGGTAATGAATATCAGGCCAACACATTACAAAGCCTGATGCTTAAGGATATCCAGACCTGCCTGTAATTCTGCCCAATGCTATGATGCAATTATGTCTGCTCATGTTTTAATGATGGCCTTACTTAAAAGTGGAAAGATCCAAGCGTGCCTGAAGGCTTGGAGTCTTGTTTGGCAACCACCTCAAGGACTCCTCCCTACCCCAGGCTGGTGAAGCTCTGACATGAAGCAAAAGAAACAGCTTCCCTCTCAGTGGGGGGGAAGAGGCCATCTGCCCTGAATGTTTACATCCTCATTTAAAATAAATAAGCCCTTTAAAATAATAATAATGAAGACAAAGCAACCTTGAACTTGTTGGTCAGATTTTCTTAGAACTTTGTGAAAATTCCATGATTATCGAAATTCAACAGCACAGAGATGATGACAGATGGTAAGATATGATATGATGTTTAATGGCTGTAAAGGAAATGTTGAAATATTTGTTTCTCTTCACTGACACAAGTGACATCTGAATATAGAGGTGAGAATATTGACTTTGAGGTGCTTCTGTTGATTTCAAGGTCTCTCTTGTGAAGGTTGCCTAGAAAGTTAAATGGTGATAACTTTACTTCAGAAGCTCAGAAGGCCTAACCATGACAAAAGTTAGACTGATAGTCAAAAATCAGAACATGGGCAGTGTATATTACAGGGATAAGAAGTATCAGAGTAGCAAACAGCACAGAAGTTGCCTTCAAATTAGGCTCTCATGTTTTCCTTCTGTTCATAGTGTATTAAGGACACATCCTCCTAAGCAGATGGACCTCCTTCTACCATGAATAAAAGCCAAGGAGAAAATAGGAGGAGAGTATTACAGCTGATGCCCCAAATTTAAGGTAATCTATTTCGGATCTGTAAATTTCAGACTTTGGGGCTCATTTTCCACACTAAGAAGAATAGCCCAGGTAACTGACCTGAAATTTCCAAAAACTGTGGAGTGTTTCTGAACTGTAGACCAAAGTTTAAAACATTTAGTGGTTTGTCTTTACTTTATGGGAAGGCACAGAAACAGATGAGGTTCATTCAATTTACTACCATCCACAAGTTTTTTCAGCAAGGAAATGTAGTTGAGAAGCCCTCCTGTTGCGGTGTAATGACTGCCATCCTCAAATAAGAAAGACCAAGAATTAACATTTGTAAACATGCTAATGGGCAATCAATTTCATAGCCTTTTAATTTGGAAAGGAGAGGAGGGCATTCCTTTTTCTTTTGGGAAACACGAGAGTGCCTTAAAAGCTTTAAGAAATCTTAAGTGCTTTGTTGAAAATCTAAGCACTCCCAAGATGTTTTTGCTTCTTTAATGTATGTACGTATTTCTTTCCCCATGGTTATGGAACTTAGTTTTTAATGAATGAGAGAAAAAAAGAAAACGGATTTTTGTCTGTTGTCTTGACTCCATAAATTTTGACTTTAAGGGAATACAGTATCATAAAACCCATGACAAAAACCTTTAACAATATTAGAAATTAGAAAGGATTTCGTTCATCAAGAGAGCAGGACAAGATGATTGAGACCTTACTATGGAAAGATCAAAGAAGGAATCCCTTGGAAAGGAAGTGAGGGAATGATACCAGAAGAAGGCACTCTAATACTTATGGTAAGTAAAGAGACGAGGGAAAAAAGTAAAAGATAAATAATAATAAATAAAAAAAAAACAAAAACAAAACAAAAAAACCACTAAACAAATTTGTTGGTTTCTAGTGCCTCAGCACTAGGCACCAGTGTTGTTCCTCTTAGTTTAACAAAATCCAAAGACTGAGGGAGCTCCTGGAAATCAGGGAACTCTAGAGGGCACCAGAGGTGTTTCACCATGAACTTCATTGTGCACCAGGCTTCTTCCAGTCCCTCCATCTAAACAGGAGGCTGCTCCTGTGAACTGAGATCACTGGAATTACAACAGAAGCTGCTCTACTTCCTGATAAGCAAAGAATTGTAAAAGAAAAAAAAGAGAGAACAATGTACAAAAGTGGGTGAGCACATCTTTGAAGACAACCCACAAGTAAGTCTTTGGGCTTGGCTTCTTGTTACAGTTTAAAGAACACACTGAGCTTCAAAACCTGTTTCAGTGCTCCGTTTTCCCCTTTGGAAAGAAGGATGTTACTTTCTCACTGCTCCCAAAGTCTGAGATTCTGGTTTCTTGTCTGTCACTTTTCGTGTCACCTCGTCAGCATGATGCCAGGCACTGGCAGGAGGCTGACAGCTCCAGGCTCAGCGAGCAGCTGAGCGACAAAACTCTTGTCTCAAACGGTTTCACAGGAAGGGTGTTTCATATCAGCTGGATGGCTCGACAGAACACAGAATAATCCATGAGGATGCTGATTGCTTTCATTACCTAACTTTAGTATTCTGAACTTATTACTTTTTGTGTGTCTGTTTCTATAAGGTTTCTGCAGTGAAAGGAGTGTCACGTACAAGAAAGTAGTTTTCCCTTTGCTGTTTTGCCGTCTTTATATATAAAATAGAAGTTCTGGGTGTGATTTTTGCATCTTGATGAAATGTAGCCTTGAAGTTAAAGGATCAAATACAACTGCAGTAATCAGTGGATAATCTCCTTTCCCTATATGATGGATGGCATTAGTAGGATATTTGAAATTTCCAAACACCACAGATTCTTAGAAACAAGAGTGTCCCAAAAGTAAATGTAGAAGATATATCTATACCTGATTTTACAAGTGAAGAAAGTGAGGCTGGGAGGGTGTTTGATGAGGCCATGGAGTCTGCATGTATGAAACAAGACACAGACACAGATCTTGTGAGTATAATTTCAGAAAGTCTTCTGTTTGAAAGGTTTATGTGTTATGGCTTTGGTATTGCAGCACAGAATGTGGGGTTTTTTGATGGGTTTTCTGCTAACTCTAGTTTACACAAGATTCTGGGAAACCAAGAAAAGAATTATGTTAAAAATTAAAAAAAAACCAAACAAAAAAACAATCACCAAAAAACAAGGAACATGACTGTTCTGATGTAGGGGCAGGTTAAGAAGAAAAAGACATGAAGACATATCAGTTAAAATTTCAGGTTCCTGACTGAATCTCAGATATGACAGTGAAATGGAAGAGAGAAGAAGATATGTGCTCTCTCCACTCAACAGGAGAGAAATATTATCTAAAATATATGTGGTTTTTTTTAATTGCTGTCTTATTGATTTGCATATTTGATTCAATTAGAGAGATTCCCTAAATGCTGATCTGAGTGGCAGATGCATGTGAAACAGGATGTCCCTTCACACCTAAAATGACCCTAGACAGGTGAATCACTCTAAGGTTCTTAAACTGAAGCTGAGGAATGTTGTTGGTTCACCTTTAGCTGCATTAGCAAAGTGAGAAAAGTGAGAATACAGAGATTCCCTCTGGCCATGAGTGACCTGGCACAGCCTGGCTCCATCTCTATCAATCAAGCATTTTTACTTGAAAGTAGTGGCCATAACTAAGCTTCCAACTGAGGCAAGGCTGACCACTGCCTGGGAATTGTTTGGGACAGAAAGAGGTGGTCTTGGCCAAATTAATTCAAGATACCACAGAAGCATCCAAACATTACAGATATTTGTGATCCACTGTCCAGGTCTAAAAGCACACAGTACATTACATCAACTTTTATGTATCTTTTGAGGTGTCTTAATTTCTGCCGGTCTTCATTCCTTCTTTGAAATGTGACAGAAACACTTCATTCTTTGAAATGTGACAGAAACATTTCCCTTCTTCACAGCAGGAATCTCTACAATGGAGAATAATTCGTTCATCTTCTCTGGTTCTCTGCTCTGGAGAGGGCTGGATATTGTGTGGGTAATGCAAAAATACCACAGAGATGAGTGATATGGAATTATGGCTATTTCCCATACTGCCATGCCTCAGATCTACCAGTACAGCCCTAACAGGAAAAGGATGGGGTTTGATGGTTGTGTACTTCAGGTTGGACACATTTGCAGATCTTGATGAACTAAGACTCAGTGGATAAACTTCAGAGAGAAATGTGAACTTGAAGATTTAAAACAGAGGAAATGGGAAAAAAACCTGCTTCTATCTGACCTGTGCCAGGCTGTGAACCCTGGTCTTAATAATTAACATAGAACAGGTAACATTACCAGAAAGTGGAGTACACAACTCTACACTGAACAGCTGTAGGGCAATTTATTCCTAAAGAAAACTCCCTTTCAGCCCATTGTAGTAGAGGCTGGATCTAATTTCACTGTAGATATTTGATGCTATAGCTCTTCAGAAAGACTTTCAATATCCTAGAACTTACTTTAATAATAGACATCTGTGTGATTCCTCTGACTTTTTTTATGGTCGTAAAAAAGTATCTTCAGATTTCTGAAGACTTCATAATATCATAGAATCATGGAGTGGTTTGGGTTGGAAGGGACATTAAAGACTCTCTAGTTCCCCCATGGCAGAGGGTTGAAAAAAGATGAGATTTAAGGTCCCTGCCACCCAAACCATTCTATGATTCTGTGATATTTAACCTCAAGAAGACAAGTAGTGGTAGTAGGAGTTGAGGTGATCTCACTGTGAAGACTGATGGATTTAGGGGATGGAATAATGATTTTTTTTGCCTACATTAGGTTTAGCTGTCCACAGTGTAAGTGCCTAGTGCTTACTGATTGGCTAATCTCCCATTCTGGTGGAGATCTAGACCAGACTGTTCAACCAATGGAGTTTAGAGAGAAATTCTAGCTACACTGATGTAGACATCTATGCTAGACCTGTTTAACTCAGATTTCTCCAGCTACACAGGTAAGATTCCTGGACACCGTGGCAGAAGATGTACAGCTGGCTGCAATGGAGGCTCCTATAGGCATCTGAGCGGAGTCAGAAGTACAAGTCAGAAGCTGATCTGCCCCCAGCATCTCTACACTAGCTGGAAAAGAAATATGGTCTCAGCTCCACCTCTGGGTCTGGCAGCCCTCATCATTCCCTAAGCACAGTCAGAGAAGATTCTGACTTAAAGCCAGGGAAGACCCTGTGTAGGATCAAAGCCTGTGCTCCTCCAGGTGTCCATCGTCAGTCCAACACTTAAGCTCTGCAGCAGACATGAAAGAAAGTGCTGACTGATCCAGAGCTGCCTGCAGAAGCTTTGCCCTCCAACTACTGATGTGCATCAGAGAAGGAAGGATGGGAGCTGTACCAGTTGACAGTTTTGTAGCTGAAGCCTTCAGCATTTTATCCTGACTGCTACTTCTACTCTAAACACAGGAATCCTTGGGAATTAGCCACCTCATATCACATTTCCTCTGTGCGCATGCAAAAGGGAATTATCTCTTTTCCACAAGCTTAGGTAGCTGGTTAAAACCCCTATGAGTTTGTTAAAATCCCTATGAGCATTCTGCATAAGCAAGGATATTTCTCTTGATGTGTGCATGTAGTTGGGTGTTTTGGAGTGTGTATTATGGAAAATATACATACACCTGGGTGCTCTGTGTGTGCACATGCACAGTACTGCTTTAGAAGGAGTGAGGTGGTCCTGGTGTGTTCTTACACAGTGGGATGCACGCAGATGTGTGTGAGAATAAGCAGGAATGTCAGGAATGTGTACATTTGTGGATGAGGAATTAACCTTGCCTCTTCACATCTCAGCAGGTGTATGGAAGAAGTGGGATGGTGGGTATTTTTGGGATTCCACTCAAAGTCTGAGAGACTAAACATTAGTTATCACAACACATATCAGAATGTTAGTAACTAACAGATGTTGGGACATTGGGACATGGAAGTTGTCTGTCCAACCAGTGAAAGAAGAGTGGCTGAGCCGGTTTTGGTAAAGAATATACAGAACATTTCTAAGCCTTTATAGTGCTATGAAACTTGCTTAATATTATGGTTTGTAAATAACTCTCTGGGACAGTTCTTCACCTGTTTTTTTGGTATATTAGCTAGTGGATGGAAAAAATTAACAATCGGTAGCCTCAGCAAGTCATGTATTCCCCTCTGTGGCCTGAGCAAAGACAGGAGCACCTCCAGGATGTTTCATCCAACTTATCTTTGATAGATATCTTAGATGACCCCACTATTTCAAAGTGGCCCTCTGGAAGATCCCACATCACTCCTGACTGTATCTGACACATTGCCTAAAGCCAAAAGGTGAAATTTCACAACAACTCCTGAGCCAAAAAATCTTTGTGACCCCAAAACATCTATACACTTTTATACAAATTAGGATAAAATTCTAATGAAGTTTGGACTTGGTGTGCATGTACCATGAGTCTTTTTCTTCAAAACAGCTTCTAAGCCTGTTTAAACTAGTACATTAAATATTGCTCAAGAATGGAGTCTAAATACATAATCAGTCTGGCTTTTTAGTGTGAGTCAGCTTTCATTCTCCCAGATTTTTCCAGCATGTTGTTTGGAAATTAGTGCAGTAAAATTGTTTAAGAAGTTAATGTACTTTAAGGCCAGCCTGCTTTGGAAGCCAAAGAGTTAATAAAATGGTCCTGGTAAGACATAGTCAAATGATCTCAGTAGCTTACAGGAACTTCTGGAACTATTTATTTAATTGGAGAGGATGCAACCTCTTCTTCCTCTTATTTCTATTTTGATTAATTTAAATTGGGTCAGAATTTGTTTCTATGCTTCTGGACCATCTACTTGTAAGCTGTGATTTGGTTCAAGTTTAAAGCAAGAGAGCTTTCTGGCCAGATGGGGAGATTTGACCAGTAGATGCAGAAAATATCTTATTCAAACTCAGATTGTGGCCCTAGAAGCAGGTTGAGTGCAGCAAACTTGAACTACATTGCTGGGCAAACCTGCATTTTTAATAGGCACAGCTAGCAGTGGTTACGGATGTTAATTAATTATTTGCGTGTCTTTTCAGTAATGGAACAAATACCATTAAAACATCATATGCAGTCTAAATCAAAAGCATGGATTTTTAGTTTCTTCTTTCAAAATCATACCTGAAATGTGTTAAATGTCTCTGGATGTCGAGGTCTAATATTGGAGTCGGTCTGGAGGATCCAAGGGGTGATCTGTCTTGACTTAGAAGGTCTTGGAATTCTTTACATATTTGTCTAAAAGGAAAATGGAAATTCTTCAATTAAACAGGAAGCTGATTCTCATAAAGCTGATTCCCAAAGCACTCCCACCTTGTCCTGGGTGATGTCAATTGTAACAAAATTGCTTGGCAGAATTGTTGTTACAGAAATTAAAGACAAATCCATCTCTGGCTTACCTGCCCCTAATGCTGAGAACTAACAACATACAGAATCTCTTGAACAGAAATATTTTCCATGCGGAACCATATTAATGCTAACGCTTTAAAATGCGATTTTTCTCTGGAATAGGACCCAGTTTGACAGTGTTAAGTCTAGCTTAGCTCACCTACATTGGCAGCAAGGCTTATAGTTAAAGGAAATGGTGAATTAGCACTAGAATATGCCTGAAATGTGTAAATTACTCTATTATTTAGTTCATGTAAATACACCAATGCTTGTACATGGGCTTGTGTACATTGTGGGCACTGCTTTTTCTGCAGGTTGAAGTCATGGATATTTTGGACATGCCTTTTTGACTCCCAACCCTTAGGACAAAGGGGTTGTGAAGGAAGGATCCCTTGTAGTGAGAATTCAGGGTCTGTCTGCTCTGGTCTCCCGCTAACATAGCAGCCCATCTTCTATGTAAAGGATGGATGGTCTCACTGTTTTCCCTCTCCCATTCAGTCTTCCCGGAGGCTTCTCAGGATGCCTCAGCACCTGGGGGTTAAATTTATTCCCTGGAATTCCTCTATATAGGACCTAGCAATAGGAAACAACCAACAATAAGGCTTTTTTGTTCTTTTGTTGTTGCCTTGTTGTTTGTAAATTAGCCTGGGAATATTCTACTAACAATTTTTTTAAAAAAGAAACCAAATTGGTTCCATTTTGCTCATGTCCTCAGAAGATCATTATCTGGACCATGAATGAACAGACATCACTTACTTTCACTTGCTTTATGATTCAGTTAATTGAAAAAAAGGAAAGAGGACCTGTCCAAATCAGCATGGAGCTCTCCATTGCCTGTACTGGAAATAGAGGCACTAATGGGGGATCAGGAGGGCGTGATCACCTCCAGATGATCAGGACACCCACTTGGGGACCTGATCTTTGTTGGATTAACCTGGTACTGGTCACAGTGACTACACGTAGCCTGGAAACAGTGCCACCCAGTGAAGTGTAGAGTGACCCCCACACCTGCAGACCATTTGTCACCATCTGGTAACATCCATACAATTATGTTCCTCTGGTCTCCTAAATCCTAGGGCTTCCTGAGAATAGATCCTATTATGGGCTGTCTCCCAGGACTTGCTCAAAAGATATTTGAAAGAATTAAATGAGCCATTCTACCATTTTAGTAACTTGGACAAGTGCAATCTGATGACTCAGAGTGGGTGTGGTTTATTTTGGTAGCATATCACTGTGCCTAGGGGCAGTTTCTAATACTAAAGAGCATCTCTGTTGGTCCATGACCCCTTTTAGGGGACTCATTGCACACCTGGTCCTAGATAAAGTTTGGGTTCTTCACTATCACCTTGTAACTCCTGTCTTTTGAGACATGGGTATAATGGAAAAAGTGGGTAAACTCAGCTGGTTGGTCTTTACAAGGCCCTTCACTGCTGAGTTATAAGGAAGAAAACTGTGCTAGGCTGGTTTTACCCTTCACTTTATGACAGTGATACAAGCTGGGAACAGAGATCTTGGATAGCTCTCTCTTGACTAAGAGGAGATTCAGAAACCAATTTCCTGCTGTGCTTCTGGACCCCATCCAAGCCTGATTTCTCTAAATGCTTGTCATCTGCATGGACCTAGACACCGACTGCTTGAAAAGACAGCATCACCCCAGCCTTTCAGGCAAAGAGAGGTATTCAGCAGAAATGTATGTAAATGCAGCATACAGTTTTAATGAATCAGGTCCTTAGAGGAAAAACAGTTCCTTTCAACAACTGAAAACAGTCAGTCATTTTGGCTTCTAAACAATCCACTATCCCCAGTCGGCCCTGTCAGCACTGCTCTTCTCTCCTTCCTCCAACCTCGACTTTCTACCTGTTGAAAAAGTTCATCTTAAAAGTTCTTTTATTTTAACAAAGGAAAGTGTCAGAACCAAGTGTGCAATTAAGTTCCCTTCTATCTTCACGTGTCAAAAGTCTTTACTGAATGTTGGCAGATTGAAAGAAAAGAAAAAAACTTTTTTATTATACATGAAAACCTGCAAAAGGCAGTAACCTACTTTTTTTTTCAAGGGGATTTCTAGGCAAAGTGGTGTCTCAGAGCCTCCACTACCAGTAAAATATCACCTGGGGTAGTGACAGGGAGAGGGGTTGTCAGTTTTTTCCTGAGTTGGACTGTGATTTTGAAAAAGCAAAGGAAGATGGTTGTGCTGTCCTGGGGGGGGGGGCACAGATTAATAAAAATAGTCTCCCTGCATGGAAGACATCTAATGATTTGTGATACATGGTCAGATGACCCACTATATGACCAGAAAAAGAGAAAAAATTCTGTACTGGGTCAAAACAAGAGCCCATCATGCCTACCAGTGGCCCAAAGCAAATGCCTGGTGTTGAGTACAAGAGTGGGGCAAATGTGACCCCATTAATCTGATTTATTCTGAGTGTGGCAGAGTTTCCATGTATCCAAGGACCAGACATCAGAGAAGTGTCATGAGCCAGATGCTGAGTAGTCTGTGCTGGCTGTAATCAATTCCACAATAAAATTATTATCCACAGTATTCTGGTTTGGTCTGTGTAAATGTGGGTGTATCTGTCCCTCTGATCATATGGAAGACCTTATGCTGTGAAACACTAGGATGTTTCCTGTAGGATGCTGTGCCTCTTCAGCAACTGGAATAGTTCAGCACAGCTCTCAGCAGTGTTGCAACTGTCCAAGCTGCAAACTGGTCAGGTTCTGTGTCCTGCTGTAAAACCTTCCAGGCTCTCCCATGCCTCTGCAAGGCAAATTGACCCATGTTTAAAGACCCTATAAAACCAGGTCCCACTATTTTTTTCTATTTCTATGTGGATTGAATGCATATTCTGAGACCTTTTTTACATTTCTAGGGTTGAGAGGCCAATATAAAAACTCTTCGGCCAGAATTGTGACAATTCAGTCTTTATATTGGTTCATCCAGAAAACCATTCACTTGCTCAATCATCTGCTCAGTCAAAGGAGGTGAGTGGAAAGAAAGAGAATAGTAGAAGACTGGTTTGTCTCATTGCTTATGTTTTCTGACCCTTTCAGCTCTTTTCAGCCTGTTTCACTCCCATCTTGCCATTGCTGACGCTTGTGTTCAGCAGTGAACACTGCCTACACAGCCAAAACATCTCTTCTTCCCACGACAATTATTAAGTAGAGCTCTCATTCTTCATTGTCTAGTCCATAAAACTGTTAGAACAGACCATGGCACCATCCTGTTGCATCAATTTGTACTTTCCCAGGCAGGTCCTGAGTTTGAAATTGGGAGAGACCATTTTCATGAGGTAGCTTTGGAAGGTGAAGGAGTTTAACAAAATGAATGTGATTTGTTCCATGATGGAAAATGGTCCTGTTTTTGTTCTCTGTCTATCAGCATGGCCTCAGACCAGGTAGGGCTGAGCAGGGTAATGAAAAGAGTCACTTAAGCTCAGTGGCCTCCATGTGCTGGCTGTTGGCATCTAAAGCATCATTTTTTAGCTTTCACTGTCCTGTGGGCCACAGTTCTGTGCATGGCAGCTGAAATGCCTCCAGTCAGGGTGGGTGTATTGCTTGATTACAAGGTCTGGATGTCCTTGATGTCAAGGATGCCTGGGAGCTCCCACTGGACACTGGAGCCTTCATCATTGCAGGCATTTCGGGCTCTGTTTCATTACCCCCATGTAGATTTGTAATACACAAGACATCCATAGCCACTGGCAAATACAACACAGTAACAAAAAGAGATCTGTGTGCCCCTGGAGCAGCAGCTCATGGCCAAAATGGATAACTCAGTTCAACTCAAATGGCAGTGGGTGCCTGTGTTTGGGCAGCTGAACTGAGCCAATGAATGTGGATGTCTAAATCCATAATGGAAATACACCTAGATATGAAAAACCGTGGAAATCATTTTACCCTTTCCACTTGTTTTTCCTCATCACCAATATTCTGAGGATTGTGGAAATAACTTTGTTCTTTCCCCTTATTTTTCCTCAGGACCACACATGTGAGCACTTCTGTGGGCTTCTGGCTCTGTCCCACAGTGAGCAGCAGCAACACACACAGGCAGCAGCACTCCAGCTCTTTCCACAGACAAAGCTTGCCATGAGTGATCTTACCACCCTGGAATTTCTGTGTTGGTTTTGGTAGCAGCATAATAATGCCCTGCTTTTTTCTGGTGTCAGCACTCACAAGCCCATGAGTCAGGGAAGTTGTGGAATTGCTGAAATTGCCAACCTAGAGCTTCGGTATGGCTGGTGAGCAGTGGGAAGTCCTGGTGATTGTCTAGAGCTCTTTGCATCAGACACGTGGAAGCACGGCTGGGAAATGCCATGCTGATACTGTGATGTCATGGACCTGTGCCTCCTGAACACCTGGGCAGGACCGGGAATCCCTGTTCTCCTTGCAGGCAGGAGAGGGCAGTAGTAACACACACATTGACCCATCTGTCCCTGTTACCAGCCCTGACTGCAGGAGGATGTGGCCTTTCTATTATTGACAGACCTCTCAGAGCAATTTCCTGGTGCTTTTAACTAATAGGATGGGGGGGAAGGAATTTTGTTCCTAACAAGTGCTGGATAACAGCCTGAAGTTCATGGGGCTTAGAGGAGGTACATGCCCATGGTACCTCATCTCAGTAGTGAAGGAGGCTGAGAAAGTGGATATGGGGTGGTGAGAAAGGGCAGTGAGGTTCTTATGTGCCCCTGAGTGGCACAGCCTTTGGGGACAGGACACAAAAGTGACCCACCAATTATTACAACCCATGGCTTTGTGATTTCTCATCAGAGCCAGGGAAAAATGAGGAAGATTTGCATAATTTTGGTTGAATTGTGTTCAGTAGATGGGATGAATCCTCAGCTGGGAGACAGGATGTTAATGGGCTACACAGCAAAGGAGAGGCACAACTTGCAAAGAGGAATTTCGTCTGGCCAGCTGGTTTATTCTCATGCCTCTGAAACCCCTGGAGCCCTTAAATGTGGATAGAGGTAAGAATTAGATAATATCCACTTTTATTATTCCTTTTAATGTACAGGGGAATTAGGAACATGGTATATGAGGTCTCTCATCACCTTCACAACCAGGAAATTCCTGCTGATCCACATGGTGATGCTTTTATCACTCCAGGGAAGGACCACAGACTATATTAATGGGATTCACAAGAATGAGATGATTGAGTGCATCTCATCTCTGGGTCTCTGTCAGGGCAAAGTGCTCTGGATATGAGAGGGACACCAAGGCCAGGAATCTTGCCAAAGCAGAAGGACATTGGGATACATAGAACAATCCTGTTGCTACTCTGCCCTTTCCCCCAGTACAGGGAAATTCCTCCCTGTTGGATGTATCACAGCCTGGAAGGGTTTTCAAACACTTCCAGCATGGAGGGGATGATTTGAGAGCTCGGATTTGTGGTCTCAGCTCCACTTCAGCCACAAAAGTGACACTGCAGTGAGCACAGCAAGACTGTGAACGTGTTCAAGGTTACCCCACACAGTCAGACCACACACCTAGGGCAGGTCTGCCCTACTCCACACAGCCTATTTATTCCTGTTTCCCATGGCTCATGAAGGCTAATTCTTCCCTCATCAAGGCTAATTAACCTAGAAGAAATGTTATCCTAACATGATGTTACTGCTCCAGGGAGACAAGTGGCTTGTTTAGAATGAAGTCTGATGCCTCTTTGTGTCTTTAATGTCTTTAGCAAAGCTCCCCTGCTGTTGTACATTGTTCCAGTGCCTTTGACTTCAGGGGAGCTCTTGCAGTTTGCATCCAGAGAGGATCTGTCCTTCTGCAAACCAGCTCTCCCTTGGCAGACTAATGATGATTATCCAACAGTAACCAGTACTACAGCAAAGGCTCAGATCTCCTGCTCACACACAAACAGGAGACAAAGCCAGTTTCCATCCCATAGATCTCACCATGTAATAATATCCTCTGTTCTCATTCAAACCAAAGCATCTGGGAAGATGTACGTGCCCCCTTAACCACAGGCAATGAGAGCACAGCCACTAAAACCCCACTGCAGTAAATCAGGTCCCTCTTTCAGCATCTCCGAGGAGGATCTCACTCACCCGCAGCCAGTGAGCACTGTTGTGATAGCAGCCACCACAATCCCAGCTCCATACTCCCACTCCTCCCTCCCCCAGCCCACAGATCCAACATGGAGAAGTGACAGACCGATTTCTTTTTTCGCTTCCCCTCCCTCCTTACTTGGTCGCTAGGATCATCTTTTTCCTCGCTGTCTGCTCTTTCTGTTCCATGTGCTGTCTGGCAATGTGCTCTCCTACTGCCTTGGCAGGGAACTCTGTTTCACAGGTGTAGCCGAAATCTCTGGCCAAATGTAGTGCTTCCCCTGCGGTCAAACAAAATGGGTCAGTCATTTCTTAAGGTTATTATTACCATCATCATCATTATTGTATTGTTGTTATTATTGTTGCAGAATAATTACACAATTACACTCTTAAAAAAAACCCCCAAACATTAGCAAGTCACTTCTGTAGACAGTCATTCTCAAGTCAGTTACACGTTTCAGCCCAATTGGCCTGTTGATGTTTAATCATCAGTTGGTGCCAGACAGAAGATAGGAAGGATATTCCTCTCATCAGATGGAAGGATGTCCCTCTCAGGAGAAAATTCCGGCCAAGACACTTGGGCCTGTCTTGCCACCAGTGAGTATTGGGCAGCTGCCCAATTTTGCAATCATCAATTTTGTTCATCATCGATATTCAAGGTATGGAAAAGAGCAGAAAGTAGGAATAAAAAACTTTGAACAACTGAGTCAGCCTTTGGTGCTTCACTGCCTGCGTCTAATGGAAGAAGAGCCCTCTACCCCAGGAAAGACCCATGTGGATAACAGTCTTCCCAGTACACTTGCTTAGAGGTTAAGCCAACAGCACAAGTGCCCCACACCAGAGATGAGCAGCTCCCAGGGGAGACCTCAATAAATAATCTTGTTTCCAGAAGGATTGCAGACAAAACTGACCAGCCAAAACAATAAGGGAAGATGATGATGTGCAGTTGCACTGAGCACCTCTCTACCTCACAGCAAAGACTGAACACAAGAACCCAACTCTGGGCTGACAGCCAAATGCCTTTGGAAGGAAAGGACCTTCTTCACTAGCTTAGAGAATCCAGAATTTAATTTTAGGGTTTACTGAACACTCTGACCTGCACGCTGTGACTCTGACAACCTCAGTGTGGGATTTATCTGATCAAAAGCAGCTGCCTGGATTGTGAACAGCTGTGCCTAAGTTCGTCTTTGCCTGGTGGGAAATAGGCATTTCCAGATGACACTTGCTCTCATCTCATTGCAGAAAGAAGAAATAGGTCAGCTACCAGAAGCGTATGTTGAAGCACATCTGCATGAGTGACTAACAGAGATGCACTCCAGAATAGTTTTGGAGTTCAGGGGTTGTGGGTTTTTCACTTTCCTTTTTTTTTTCAGAGTTGTGTGTTTGATTGCCATCAGGAGAAGTGGCATTGGACTCTGGCCCTTTGAAGTTCAAAAGGCTGAAGCTGTCAAGAGCAATACAGGACATGCAACTCCTTGCTTTGAGAACATCTGCAGTGGAATTCATCAGATTAAATGTAAATATTGATGTCTGACTTAATACTTTCAAGTCAATGGAAACAAAGTAGCACTTGAAGCATGTATCTTCCTATACTAGAGTAGAAGGCAAAAGGGAATCAGAGGAATTATAGAAAGTCTAGATTAGAACTCAGGAAATCACCTGCTGCTGAGAGCATCGCCTTATATGAGGTTATTCAAGGCTTTTCCAAGCCTAGTCTTGAATGTTTCCAGCTATGGAAATCCCACATATGTTCTGAGCAACATAATAAAATGTTTAATTATTAATTTAACTTCATTTAATTATGAAATTAAATCATTAAACCCAGAAGTGCTGATTTCTCCCTATTTACTGTGATCTGACATGAGAAGGTGCAACTGCAATGAAGATGGGGAGATTAATCCCATCCTCAGCAAGGCTTAGTTAAGCCAAAGAAGAGGAGAAATTCCATGGAAACAGTGGTCCTGTGCCAGGGACAGTATGAGGAATAAGAAACTGCATGCACTGACCTCTACTTGAACTCCATTCTCCCTCTTTTGAGACATTATTGTCTCTCCTTCTACCACTGGAGTTTTCATGGAAAAACACCATTTGATTCCACAAGAAAACGCTTTACTGTGTGTTTATCTGCCCCAGTTTATTCAGGTACTGACAAAATCCATGCACCACTCCCAGGAAATCTGTTTGGTGACACCAGCCAGCTACAGCCTTTGCAGCTGTAACCAACTTTACAGCAAAAATTGAAGATTATAGTCAAAATCATCTTTCTTTGGGTTTTTTTTTTTAAACATGATTTTTCAGTATCCCTAAAAAGAATGAAGAAATTAACAAGCAATCAGTATCTCTGAGCTGAAAGGAGAAACAGTTTCCACTTAATTTGCAGCTTCTAGAAAAGTAAAATAATTTTCAGTGAAAGCAAAATGTATTTCAGTGGTAAGCTAAGAGACAATCAGAATGAACAGGCATAGAGCTGACTGATTGCTTTGTATTTCAAACATCTATCCCAGGCTTCTTCATGGGTGAGAAAGGGTACAAATTTAAGCCATAGAGTAATTTCAAAATGTCTATTTCAGATATGCTTTTCTTCTTCCTTAAATGAAGACTTATAGAGCAAATCTATCTCAGAAAAGCACCAGGTTTTTCTTTTCAACTAAATTCTGTTAAAATACTTTAAAGGTTTATCTTCATTCCAGCATGGAAAGAAAATAAAAGTCAAACCCTTTGAAGCTGTTATCAGGTGGAATTGCAATTCTCCAGACAGCTTCATCATGGTCCCAGTTAGTCCCAGTAACAGTACAAGGAATGTAGACAGCAAAGACTTTAAACATTTAGCCATTGGAAAAGTCTTGGTTTCTTCAAGAGAGCAGAGCTTTTGTGTTGAAATGTTGGCATTCATTTAACATGATCAACAACTAAGTGACTGAAATGTGAATGTTTTCACTTACTGTTAGAAAAAAAGGGAATGAAAATGTTAATTCGCATTCAAATTTATATATACAAAGATGGTTTATATTATTTGCTAGAGCTGAGAAAATGATTCTAAACCATTCTGATAATCTGAGAAAATTATTCAAAGTATAAACCTGGAGCTGGGATTGTGGCTGTGATATAAAACAATCTGAGCAAAAAGAAACAAAATTACTTATCTCTTCATGGATATAGATTAGTAAAAATGTAGATACAAATGTAATTAGTGTTTTTAATGAAGTAATAATTAAAATAATTTTAATTACAATTTAAAATATTTTTTGCTGGAAACGGAAAGCTCACATATACTAAAAATGCATGTTAGAGCTATGCATATTTATTTATATAAGCATGCATATGCTATAAGGAGCAGGCATCCTGAATTCTAACTACAAATTCTAAATTAAAAAAAAAAAAAATTTGGACTTGAGAACACTCTGCAGAGCATAATTTCTCCTATCTCATTGTTAAGAAAAGATGTAATTTTAAACCAGGACCAAATAATGGTTTGATATTTAGAAGTGTACTGTGATATACTTTTTTTCTTGTGAATAGATATCCCTTTGGTTACTGTACAGTAGGATTAAGTCTGCTTGGTGGGGAAAAGTAGTTTATACAAAATGTCATAGAATATTTTCTTTCTTTTTCTACAGCATAATTCAGATAAACATTTACTTTGGGAGAAAATGTGTAAATGCTGGAAATGTGGATGAATTGACCTTTTTTCTTTTACCTTAGATTTCCCATCTTCTGCCTAGTTGTTTTTTTACCTCACAGTAGGAATCACAATAAAGGTAGAAACCACTAAAACCCCTTACTATTATAGTTACTTGCATTGTTTCAATCTAAATTCAACCTAAAATCCTAATCTTAAAAACCTAAAATCCAATTTCCCCGTGTGGAAATGTGGATGAATTGACCTTTTTTCTTTTACCTTAGATTTCCCATCTTCTGCCTATTGTTATTTACCTCACGGTAGGAATCTCAATAAAGGTAGAAACCACTAAATCCCCTGACTTTCCTAGTTACTTGCCTTGTTTCAATCTAAATTCAACCTAAAACCCAATTTCCCCGTGTGTGACACCCCCAGCTCTTTCCTCCTGCCGAGATAAAGAGCAGATGTTGAGAATCGTGGACTCTCCTTAAACCCAGCTCTGCAGCTCCTGCCTCTCCTCTGCAGTTTGACGATTGACCAGAGAGCCTTGCACGATGGAAAGGGACAGGTGCTGGAGCAGAATCGGCAGGGACAGGTCTGGAAAGCCTCGGTGGGGAGAGCAGCACCTCGGGAGGTTTCAGTGGGCAGGTGCAAGGAGCAGAGTGAGGGTCCCCCGGGGCCAGCAAGAGTGCGAGCTGCTCCGATGAGGAATGAAGGCAGGAGCTGTGTCCCCAGGAGAGGGACACTCGGCATCTGAACCTCCCACTCTCCTCGGCTGAGCCTCCTCCAGATGCTCTACCCGGTCAGAAATGTTACTCAGGGGGAGGAGGGACAGGCGGGAGGTGGAAGGAAAGTTTATTCTATTTGTAGGGTGAGAAGGGAGGAGGAACAAGTGGAAGGATATTTAAACAAAGGCTGGTGGGGGAGAAGTGTGATAGTTGAGAGCACGATGAAAAAAGAAACCAGTGACCTATTTTTCTCAAGAGTTTTGGTCCCCAAATGATGAATGTCATTAATTCTCTGTCTAGGAAATTTAATGTCGTAATCAGGTATGACAGAAAAACAAACTCTAGAATTTTTTATTAGTTTTTCTTTCTTTTTTTTTTTTTTTTTTTTTTTTTTTTT
>JAYDZK010000169.1:108998592-109012622 GCA_034509185.1 Euphonia xanthogaster | reverse complement strand
AGAAAAAAAAACTTTAGGAGTTTTTGTTGGGTTTTCTTTCTTTTTTTTTTTTTTTTTTTTTTTTTTTTTAATCTGATGGTTTAAAAATCATTCATGCACTGCTTTAACCTGCATCTGCAATCACATTTGTGCTTTAAGTGACCCATTCAGACAGAAGGGGACACATCCCCACTTTTCACATCCTTCCTTGCTCCCACTGGAGAAGCTTTTGACTCTTACGAGCCCGCAGTAAAGCTTAGCCTTGGAAATACTAGGATTTATCTGAGGAGCCTTTATTTTACAACTAATATGTAGGAATTTTCCTTTTGGAGCGCGTAAGAAAGATGACCTTTCCCTCCATCTAGTCCAGGCACTAGAGGGCATCCCTCGCCTGCAGGTTACACAAAGATGTGTCTCCAAACTGCTCAGGAGAGCCCTGCAACACTGATTTCACCCTCCCTGTCTGCCTTTCCACTCGTTGTGCTGATTTATGTGCATGACAAAGAGAACAGAACTGTTCTGTCAAATAATTCTTATTTTGGTCCCTACCAAAGACTCTAAAGATGTGACCTGATCGAACCAGCAGGAAGCATCCTGCAGCAAAGTAGAACTCCAAAGAGAAAAACTTTGCAGAAAACAGGAGGCCACAGAATAGTTTTCATAAAATCTGGACCTTCATGTGACAGCCAAAGTCAAGAAATAAATTTTAGTTCCTCCTTGAGCTTAACAGATTCCCCAAAACTCAATGATTTCAGTATGTTTTAGAGGAAGAGAAGTATGAGCCATGACAGAGATTTTTTGCTTGGTTTTGGTCAATAAACACAATAATGCAACTAATTTTGCCTTATCTTGTATCACATGAATATTCAAGAGGTTGGGCATACTTTTACCTTAAAGAAATATTAAAACCACAATACATTGAAGACTGTGAGGGCTTTTAGTAGTAATAAATTTAGAACCATCTAAAGAAGTCAAGAGTGACAATCCTGGGTTGTTATGAGAGGTACACAATGTGTACCTGATATTTTAGAGATTTAATAAAACTAACAAATTATTATTATTATTATTTCAATTTCTGTATTGTTATCACAAAGAAAAAGCTCATGATGCTTTCTCTCTGCATTCTCTAAACCACAGAATAAACCTATGTCCTTCCATTTCTGCCTCCTCCTTCTTCAGCAGCAGGAACCATTGAAGGATGGTTTTCCTTGAAGAAATTGTGCTGTAAGTTAATTACACCTGGAAGGAATATCTGCATGTCTAAAGTGAGAACAGCTTATACCATCAGGAATTCAATGGGCACCTCCAAGTTTGACTCAGAATTGGGGACAGGGAATGAGCTTCACTTAGTTTTCTGTGGGAATGTTAACACGGTGGTGCCATTCCCAAAAATTCCATAGGATAGAATTCACTAGTAGCATATCCAGGCAAAGAGATCTCTGCCAAAGTGAGCTCAGGCACATCAGTATTTGTCTTTAGGACTCACAGCAAGGCAGTCCAAGAACAGAAGCAACACCACAGGCTTGATATCAGGTTTGCTACTGGCTTTGAATAAAGGGAAGGGAGGTGGGCACAGCTCCATTTCTGGGGAGCAGGAGTCTAACCCTGACTTACAGGAAAGGTTCTCAGCCATCAGCCCCAGGCCAGCAGCTGTCAGGTACCTCCCTCTCAGTCTCTTCTGATGAACAAATAGCTGGTCACATAGAATCCCAGAACCGTGGAATGGTCTGGGAAGAAACATTAAAGATAACCCAGCTCCACACCCTGCCATGGGCAGGGACAGCTTCCACCATCCCAGGTTGCTCCAAGCCCTGTTCAGCCTGGCCTTGGACACTTTCAGGGATCCAGGGGCAGACACAGCTTCTCTGGGCAACCTGTGCCAGGCTTCACCACTCTCACAGGCAAGAATTTCTTCCTAATTTCAGATTTCAGCTTAAAGCCATTGCTCTGTTTGCTAATAAAACCCAGCTGTGTTTATTCTTCCCTGACCTGGGATGCCTGAAGGTGGGAACAGCCCTTGCTCCTCTAACTGGGTACCTTTTCTAAGACTGTAACTCCATGAGAGCTTTGTCTTGCAAGCAGATGTGATATGGACAAACCTGTATTTCAGAGCAGCCCCACTGAACTTCCCTGTGCTCAGTCACCCCTGAAAATCTCAGTCCCTTGTCACAGATGCTGAAAACCTCCAGTGCTGAGGATTCAATGCTATTTCTGCCTTGAAGAGTCTCCATCCTTTGGGATAAGAAAAAACCCACAAAGTCCTGAGCAAGTTCTTCTGGCTAACCCTGCTTTGAGCAGGAGGATTGGCCTGGGAGATCACCAGAGGAGTCTTCCAGCCTCAATCCTTCTGTAATTCTGTAATTCTGTGGTAATATGTGCTGAGACCTCAGCCTACTTGCCTAGATCTGTATGGCCCTTTCAGGCTGTGATTGTAGAAGGTATTGACCTTTAGGATGAGCTGAGTTCTCTCAGCATCAAGGAGGAGGGATCTGAAATTCCCAGAGCTGCAACTCACAGCCAAACAACAAACTGGGTACTTAGTGGATTCACCCAGAACAGAAGAGATGCGGGTAGAGTTTCTTCCCTTTGCCTGAGGGGTTTGAACCTGCATCTCCCAGCTGAAGGTTTGAAGAACCTGGCAGTATTTGGTGAATGATATTTAAACAACATATAAAGGCCAAGAAAGTATCTCCTGAGCCTGTCTAGATATTATCTGAAAACAGATTTCATTCATTTATGTGTGTGGGGAAAAAGCTTGTCTAAATATTATGCTTTCTTATGGGAGACAAAAAAAAATCATCACATTTTTGGACCAGCTCCAGGAAATTCATAAGTTAAAAAAAAAAAAAGGAGGATAAACAAACCTACTTACAGAGTTAGTATAAGACATTCATCTCTCTCACAAGAACACTCTGAACATCGATTTGTAAGCGCAAATCAATGCTGAGGAAACTGCAGAACCAAGACACTTGCTGGGAGCCAAGATATCTCAGAGTAAACTTCCATTCTGCCACTCACTCTTTCTGTGGCTTTAGGCAAGTCAGGTCTCTTTATACAAAATACAGATTATGGAATTTAACCCTATGGCTGAAAAGGGTTGCATGCCATGAAGCATTTTAATTATGGTTATATTATATTGCAATATTAGAGACCCTACCTTCTACCAGGGAAGTCAGGAGTGTGACATTTGCTGCTTTTCTTCTTCCTGCAGGCAAATTTAGTCCAAGTCTGTCTAATTTTTCTCTCAAGCAGCGTCCTCCATTCTTGGATTTTGCTCTGTCATGAGAGAACAGCAGGAAAGAGAGATATTTGTCATTATTCTGCACCTTTCCTCCATGTTAATATAAGCCTAGAAACTATGCACACTTCATTGACAAATGTGTGGGTGTGGGGTAATGCCTGCAGTAGTGACATCCATGGGAAATATTTCAGAGCTGTATTCCTAATTTCCTGCTTGCCCTAGGTGATTCTTTAGCATCATCTCTTTGTTAGAGTTAGAGGTTTTAATGCCTGCCATGGGGGCATCAGATCTTCAGGCAGTTTCCACCTAGTGGAGCCCAGTGTCCTGGTTTGAGCATGGCACCTGGGGTTACAGTGACTAAATGTAAATATTGACAGTGCAAGCATTTATACCTGATTTAGCCAAGCCAGTCTCCAAAGACAAATTAGACAGAAACATGACCTTAGAATTAGATTAAACAGATATCCACAATGAGTGAACTTTACATAAATTATAGAAGGATAGTTAGAGCTGGTTTCCACATAGACATCTGCATTTAAGTAGCTATCTGGCTTCCCTGAATAGCCAGACAAGCCAGATTAGTAGAGACCTGGGTATTTAGAAATGTTGTCTGCAAAGCACAAAACTCACAAGTAAGAAGGCTAAGGCAATAGGAAATGCTGAAGCTAAAATCCCAGAAATCATTGGCTATCTGTGCCCTGATGCCAAACACCTACATCCCATTGTCCTCACAAAATGGGTCCTGGTTTGTCCCAGATGCTTCTCTGTAGCACCTCAGTGTTTGAGGCATTTCAGACAAACCCACTTATGCAGCAGATGTAGGTTCAAATTCTTCCTCAGCCTGAGGGAATTTTATCCTGTATCTTTCAAACAGATGCAGCAGTCAGCTGACAGCAAATAACTAATGTTAAAATGCTTCAACAATGAATAAAACAGTGACTGAAACCCTGATATCTCCCATCCCAAATTAATGACCTGTCCTTTAATTAGCTAAGAGTCTTCACCTTTGCTTTTTGTACAAGAAATACATAATTAAACCCAAATAAGACTGAGGGGCCCACAGCTTAGAAAAAGTAATCACTGAGTAGCAAAAATAATTAACTAAATATTTTGAGGTTCAAGTTCCTTCAGGCAGAGGAAGAAACCAAACACAGAATATCACTGTTTGGATGTTTGTTTTTATGTATTAAAAAATACCACAACTTTAGCCACATTGTTTGTCAGGAAATATCTTCTAAAAAGATTTTTTTCTTTATTCAGAAGAACACTTTATTCCCAAAGCAAGCTATTTGGGATGATAGGTAACCAGTGACTGCTGACAGGATGCAGAAACAAACCTTCAAGGTCTCAGGCAAACAATGAATGAGATTTTGTTTTCCTACCTCTTTCCTGGTCAAATACAGAGTGCTTGAGCCTGTTCCCTAGCTGTGAAACCCTCAGTTACAAACTGACCAAATCTCTTCCATTGCTCTCTCTCATTCATAAAACAGAATTAGCACATCCAAACTGCAGACAGGGAGTCCCTGGCTTTTGCAAACTTCTGAACCATGCCCAGGGTTAATTTGGGAGAGGAGATATTTAGTCTGGGTCAAAAACCTGTGGGGATCATTCAAGCATTTTAACAGAGGAGAGAAGTGAGCCCCCACATTCAAGTCAATGCCCTTGAATCCATAATAGCTTGCACTGTATCGATGAAATCTGCAGCACGAGTATTTAAATGAAAATGAGCTGAAGGTTTCTCCAGGATGAAACAAACAGAGGGGGAAATTTTGGTGAATGCAGATTTTGGATTCCAATGCCCATAGAGGCAGTTGAATGGGACTTATGCCTTGAAAAAAATTTATGGTCTACAGTCATTATTCTCCAAGATGTGCCAAGACAGCTCTGGAATGCCTGCATGTCTCAGGCTGGTTAAAATGACTTTCAGTACAAGCATGAGGATCAGTGTGGCCCTCAGTGCCAGCAGTGAAATAGCCCATGACTTTCCAACTAGTTTTGATCAAAGGGTGTTCAAGCAGCTGATGCCATCTGAGCTGATGCCTCAGGGACACTGTGACTTAGATATGCCTGGCTGAATTACAGTTGCCTCCTGGTTTTCTTCTTGCAATGTGAGGCACAGTCTGCCCCTTTCCTTCTTTCTGCTCCTGTTCTCTGCAGGTGTCTGCTCTGGTCAGTGAAGGGTCAGAGGCAAAACTTTACCTAAGTATTCACTTCTCCCCTAATATCTCACAACGAGAAAAGTAAAACCAGCTTATTCTGTCTTTTTTGTGCTCAAAAAAAACATGCAGAGAAAGGAAGAAAAAGGCATCCCTACATCTCAGTGTTTTATTTTTTTGGTGAGGGAGGGCTGTAACTATTGTAAAACGATTTGCTTTGAGATTGTTTCTCAGCAAGAATTTAGATTTGTAGGTCTGGTGAAATTTTTCACATATTGAATTTCCTTTTTTTTTTTTCTCAAATCAAATCAAAGCAATATCTATCCACATCTGATGAGTAACTGAACAGAGGAGGTAAAAAAAAAATCAGTTTGATGAAAAATGTAAGCTTGCTAATTTACTGAAAATTCCCCAGTGTTCCCTCCTGATCCATCCCCTTCTGTTCACCTCAAGTGCGACCACTTCCCAAGTAGGGGAAAAGAATAAAGCCTATCTGTTGAAAATAAAAAAGAGTTACAGCAATTACAGCATTGTCTAGGAGTTGTTATCCTCACCTTCAACTTACCTTCTCAAAATACCTCCAAGGAGGGAGGCGTTGAGGCATTCTGGTGGTGAAAGGCGCCTCTTCACCTCTGCAATGGTCACTTTGTACTTGGAAGTGGAGCTGAGCAGAGACAAGCGACCAGGAACGGAGCAGAACAGGTCAGTGGGGTTGACAACACAGGTGCCACCTTCAAAAAAAGGAAATATTAAAGTGAGGGAAACCTCCCCTTCTGTGTTTTGGCAAACTCAACCATGAAGAGCAATTCTGTGGTTCTCTTGTGGTTGGTTTTGTTTGGGTTTGGTTTTTCTTAGGGTGTGTATGGTTTGGCTTTCTGTAATATTATTGTTTTGAGAAAAATGAATGGGTTGGAATTTCACTGTGGGAACAGTGAATTATTAGATCTCATAAGATTTACAGTCAAAACACCTTGTTATGGTTATTTGATATCATTTGATTTCATGCTCTGAAAAAATTACTGATTATCACTAAGGTCCCTCCAATCTAGTATGATTAAAAAAATAAGATTGAACCCTCACTCACAATTTTAAAAAACCACAGTTTGTGAAAATATTGGAATGTTGTTTCTAATGAGAAATGTTAAATTTAACTCTCGTAGCAGTATCTAGGATTACAAAGATGCAAGAACACCATGGATGCGCAGTGATTTGCAGCAGTAGCTTTCCACACCTTTGAACTCATAAATTCCTTCCAAAGTTAGGTCAAATCCTCAGCTGATATTAACGATTGAAATCTATTGAGCTACATCAGTTTATCTCAGGTTAGCTCTGCAATTGTTTATTTCTTGAGAGTGGCAATTACTTGGCCTGGGTCTAAAACTGCTGAATGATCACCAAATCTTTCAGTCAAGACTGTGATCAATAACTCCTCAGGCAAAACTGAGCTTTTAACTGAAAGTTAGTAAAGAGAGAAAACTTTCTCTTCAACCGATCCAAGAGAGTAGAAAAAACTCCCAGGGGAAAAAAAAAGAAATAATCTTAAGGACTAACACATATTTTAGGACCAAGCACAAAACACTTTTCTTTGACCTGCCTTCTCCAACCTGATTACAACAAAAAAATTCTGTGAGAGAAAGAAACCTTACCACTGCATGCACTATTATTCCCTGGGGGAAAAATAAGAAAAAGAAGAATGAGTTGCATATGACAGTGATACAAAATAGAAGGAGTTCAGATAGTTTATGTGAGGATGGTGATGTGAAGACCTTCTTAGAGCAGAATTAATCTGTGCTCATCACTCAGGCTTAATGGAAGCATACTGTATCTTTTAAAATACCCTGATAGTGTCTTTTTACCTGGGAACACCTGAATCTTTTTTAACTACAAAAGCACACTTTGTTGCACTTAAAAATTTTAGCTTCTAACCTAAATTCAATAATGAGAATAGAATAGAATAGAATAGAATAGAATAGAATAGAATAGAATAGAATAGAATAGAATAGAATAGAATAGAATAGAATGACAATTAAAAGGTCCCTTTAGGTAAGATCCCACACCTTTTTCTTTATCAACTTACACATGCAGCCCTCTTAAAATTAAGGTGACTCTGTTCCACTTCCCACAGAGACAGACTGAAGGATGAACCTTCATTAAATGCAGACTATTGCTTGCTTACATAAGGCAAACAGAATTTCTTTCCAAATATTTCAGCTCTTGAAGGTATATTTAAACATTTGTGCTGACAGCAACACCAGAAAAGAACATCTCTTGGTATCAGTCCCAGATGGGTGAGATCCTGACTCAGTACAGCAGAGTATTTTATGACTTCTAATTATGTTCCGGGGCAGATATTAGTGTCCACTTCTTAGACAGGCTATAGAGACAATTCATGCATCACCAAAATATAGGCACATCAAGGGCACTGATGCACATTTTTACACAGCTCAAAGCTACAATTAATGAGCTCATGCGCTCAAACACAAAAATCTGGCGCCACATGCCTGAAATAATTTTGGGTCTTTGTTGTTTTGGTGTGTTTGGGTTTTCTTTGGTAGATTTTCTTTTCTTTTTTTTTTTTCTAGAAACCTGTAAATATTTTCAAGCAACGTTTTCCAACTTCTGGTATGTCAGGTACATTTGTGAAGAGCGTTAACACTGAGTAGATCTGTTTGTTTGGCATCTGCCACACAATGCACATACACACGTGTATATATATATACGTGTCAAGAAAACAGTAGCACTGTCTACATATTTATTTACTTCAATGAGTCTCTAGATTTTATAACGAGTGAGACTGTACTGAAATCAGTGTCATATTAAAGTTCATCTCCTTGCCAGGTTAAGCCAGTATGTGCACCCTTTATGCCAGATAAATAATTGTTCCTTTAATCCAAAAACCTGTTACCCTGCAGCTGCTCCTACCCTAACCAGAATTTACTGGAACACTTCTTATTACTATTTAGTAGAAAGTTGCTTACAGTCTGAAATATTTTAAAATATCATGCCCAAGCAACGTGATCTAAACCAAGGCAATTCCAGGTGAGCCAGGTATGGGTTAAAAGTAAAAGAACTCAGCAAGTCTAAGTCATTTGCTTTCCAGAAACATAGGGAACAAGTAGCAAATTACAAGAAGGTAAAATCTATTGCATTTAATTATTTCACTCTATTAATTATTCATTGGCGCAGCAACAGAGAGCGTTATGGTGCTTCCTAAATGAAGATATGTCTTTGTCGTAAGCTGTGTGCATTTTTGAAGGCATGAATGTCCTACCACAAACACCACCTTGGAGAGGAGATGGATGAAGACCTGGCCTTTGCACCACTGGTAAACAGAAAAAGGCATAGAGGGCTGCTGGAAAGAGAGGGGAAAGGAGAAGGGCAGCCACACAGGAAGATGAAGGATTAGGTTTCTTGTCAAAGACAAGTTTCAGAGTATTCCTTCCTTCCTTCTGATCATGTGTTAAAATGATTTTGCAAAGCAGCTTAACATGAAGACCACAAGATATGTTTTAAGGTGAACTAAACAGCAGTGGCAACAATCAGCTTTTTTTCCTGTCAACACAATGCCACTGTAGGTGCTGCTGGAAAAGCCAATCCTCGCTTAATTGTTGAGCCAATCTTGTCATAACAGAGTACTTGAGAGGTGGGAAGCTAAGATACCAGCAGAAGAAGCAGAAATAATGCCTCAAAAACAGAGTGGAAATAATGAATTTTGTGAGTTTAGTGATTCAGCCTGGAGATCCCTATTACTCTCAGCAGTTTTTGCTGGTTTTGGAAATCTTTACAGACTGGCTTCTGGTGCCAGGACACATAAGACCCCCTCAGATCATCAAATTAAGAGCCCCACATGCAGGAACAACAAAGAAATTTGCCCACAAATTTCTTTTTGCCACACAAAAGTGTGCCTGAAGAAGGGAAAGCTGTGGCCCTCACATCCTGGCTTGTTATCCATGGCATCCATCCTAGGCCAAAGCCAGAAAATGGAAAAGGAGAGCAGGCAGACAGTGAGATAACGGTTGGGATCATCCAGCTGATTGCCTCAGCAATTTTGTGCTCTGAGTACCAAATGAAACGGGCCTGTGAGTGTTAAGACTCTTTTTAGGACAACTATTTATTCCCACAGGGAAGTGAGTACATGGTCTGATCTGATCTTCATCTGTTGCCATAAGATACTACTTTGGAGATGATTGTAAATGGTGATGGTTGTGCTCTTACAAACAGAGGTCTGGAAACAGAGGCAGGACAAGATTTAGGCAAAGAGAGAATTATAATTTATATTGCAACTGATAGATTAGAGGGAAAAAGAAAGGAGGAAATATTTCAGGCACTCAATCCCTTCTTTAAGGCTTCTCTCTCATCCAACTCTATTCCATTACTTTTTTATTCATGACAGAGTTTTAGTCTCTGATCTGTCATCTTCATGTTGATTTCAATAAAAACAATTTGTTTTTGCAATAAACACAAGATAATAATGGGTGGGAAAGAGAGATGCTTTGTGCATCTGACCTCATCTAAGTGACAGACCAAGGGAACAAAACCGCTGTGTACTGAACCCCCAAATCACCTCAAGAGACTATACATAACCTGATGCAGTTGAAGATGTTCCTGCTCATTGCAAAGGGTTGGACTAGATGACCTTTAAAAGTCTCTTCCAACACAAAATACTCTATTATTATAATCTATTATTATTTTCAAGTGTCCTGGGAGAGGGCAATGACAAAAGACTAAGTTTGTTTTTATTAGTTTACTTTGGGGGCCCATTCTTTTCCTTCTGGCTGACTGGTTCATGCTCCACACAGGGTCCTCCTTCATGAGAACTGTGCTTTTGCTTTGTTTCCCAAGCCTAGAACAAACAAAGTTAGGCTGTGTGGTACTGGAAAAGGTAGTCAGAGCAAACATGGGGAATGCATTTTCCCTCTCTTATTCCTGTCTCCACATCAAATAGCACACGTGGGTACAAAATGCCAGCACAAGTGATGATGGGTTGTGCAGATGACAGCAGGGAGAACAGAGCCATGCTCTAACCCACCCATCTTGTCAGCACAATGAAAATCCCAATAACACACGTGGCAAGGGAGCTGGCTCTGTTTTGGTTGCAGGTTCCCTTTGTACAGATGAAGAGAACAATAGGGTGGCTGGAGTGTGGTGGTTTATTCTGATTTAGGTACTCAGGCACCTGCTGAAATGTGAGGCTCCCTAACACCATCAGAGTAAAATATTTGTGCATCCTTTCATAAATGAAACCAACATTCTGGAATATTTTTTATACTTTTCATAAGCAATATTTTTGTTTTTTCAGGAATGACAGAGACAAATGTCCATCAATGTCACTAGATGGTTTTTACACTTTAAATACAATTTTAAAAAAATATTTGTCTATAATCTTGTGCATCCTTACACTATACAAGGGCATCTTTTATTTGTTAATTGTAACAGCCACAATATGATGAGTGTTTTATATTCATTCAATGCAACATAGTCCCTTTCTCCAAGACATTCACCTGTAAATGTCATGCATCTATGTAAGGAAACATCATAATAGACTGGTGACAACACTGCAGAAGTGCTGTTTATTTTGTTTTTCAGGATATAGACATTTGTGTACTTGTGTACATTATTAAGTATAAGCACACCTGAATGTCAACAGATTGATCTTATATAAAATATTAATAACATGCTATGTTTTTTATTAGTCTATTATTTATATCTACAGGTGCTGTTTGTGGGATCCTCCAGCTTATAGTTCATTTTCTGCCCTGTGCTGAAATTCTGGCAAGTTTACACTACGTTACAAAATAAAGACTTTAGAATCTGCCTCTCCTTAGCTTTTTTCCCTTATCATGTAGCAAATGAAAGCAAGCAGTTATCAGTACAGATTTTGTCAGTACTGTTTAATCCCATTTTCAGTTCCAAAAGGTCTATAAGCAATTTAAAATGTTCTCCAAATTATCCTCACATGACCCAGTCATTAACATCAGCAGCTAAATATTCAAAACTCAAAAACTAATCTACATTTGTCAGAAAAAATATAAATGACTGCAATATTTTGGTTTTTTGGGTTTCTTTCACCAGTTATTCTTTTAGTTTCATTTAAGTGAACAAACTTTGCATCATGTTGGTAGCCACACAAAGCCAGCTCACGCCACGAACACAAACAAGCCCGAGATGTCCCTCACTACAACATTCATGCCAAGAAAACAAAGACATGCCTGCATGAACAGAACATGAGGAATTTTTAAATATAAACCAAAAGATTCTGTAAGATTGAGGGTATCACCAGCAGTTTATAAGACCAGCCTCTTACCTACACCACGTTTTGAAGGATATTAAGAGCCGTAAGAGTTTTAAGTTTAAGCAAGGTTTAAAAAATAGCTTGGGAGAAGCAAAGTGGAAAACAGAATAATATGAATAAGTGGGTTTGTTACAGGAAACCAGCTTTAAAGTTTGTATGAACATGTAAAAATATGTCCTGCCCCCAGGACCCTTCATTATCGAGGTGTATCAGCACTGACACAGAACTTCTGCAACTCCTGGGCTGAAGGGCAAGATCCAAACCATACCCAAAATAAAAGATATTTGCTTGATTCCTCTTTCCCATACACAAGGGGAATGTATCTCCCCAATGCCTCTCCAGGTCTTCTCTGTGCCACTGGCTTGGGAAAACTGCTGAGTGCTTCTGGAGAGTGCCCGTGCCCCTGCGCTGGTTCCTGCAGGACAAGGGCTTGGGCAGGCTGTGTGTGGTGTGGGTTGTGAAGGTGTGGTAAAGGTTTGGGGATCTGCCCAAGGTGTCCCATGAGTGGGGCAAAGCCACTTGAAAAGTGAATCTGTTCCAGGAGCCGCTGGCTGGCTCTGTGTGTCCTGTACGCGTTGTGTGTTTGTTGTGCGCCCGCTTGTCGTGTGCTCTTGCACACTTCACTCCCAGTGTGTGTGCCTGAGCTCGTGGGACTCCAGGGGCAGCTCAGCGAGGTGCACACCCCGGGTCTGCCTGGCTCCAAAATCTCCGCTGAGGCAGGCAAAGCTGGGACTGTGCAGATCGTGACACCCCGCAGCTCGAAATGAGATAGAACTGAGATAGAAAAGACAGAATACACAACTGAGCGAACTGAGATAGAAAAGACAGAATACACAACTTCTACCGCAGCAGGAATGGGGAGCAGCACAGAGTCCCAAAGCCAAGGAGAACGCAGCCCAGGGACTTTCCATGACCCTGCTGTCCACAGCCAGAAAATACACTTTTTGTAGATCAGCAGGGAAAACAAACAAACGACCAAAAAAAAAAAAAAATCCCAAAAAACCAACCAAACTTCAAACAGACAAACAAAACCTCGCCTAAAGATCAAACCAAAATAAAACAAACCGTCAAGCAAACAAACAAACAAAAAAAGCTCTCGAAGCCCAGCCTGATCTCCCCGCCAAACTTCTGCCCAAGGTCTGGCCGCGGCCAGGAGCGGAGGGTGCTGCCGGCTCCGCTCCCTCCCGGCCCGGCCGAGTGCTCGGAGTCCGGGCAGAGCCCGACAAACCCCCTCCATCCCCTTCCCCAGCCCCAAACTCCTGGCGAGCTGGAAGCCGCCGAATGATTTGGCTTTAGTCGGCTGGAGATTATCTCAGCTGGAGCCGCGAAAGCTATTAATTAAGCCAGCTATTTAGGATTTTTAATGCGATTTAAATTGGCCCTTAGAACAGAAAAGAAAAGAAGAGAAAAGAAGAAGACAAGTGCGCTAATGACAGCGCGTTAAGATCTGAACACAATGATGGGCTATTACGGGAGTCCCGAGGCTCTTGTAAGGTTCAGAAGAGCCGGGAAAAGGGAAGGAAGGGCCCAACAAAGGGAAGACAAGGAGGTGATCTGCCCTTCCCTCGGTGGGCTCAAAGCTGGGCGCGGGGACAGGGTCCAGCCGCCGGGATGGATCCTAATCCGCCCCGAGCCCCGCTCCAGCTCCCGGGAGGGCTGGGAGACCTGCAGGGGACACGAGAGGGCTGGGAGACCTGCAGGGGACACGGCCGGGCTCTGGGGCGATGTGCTGGGAGCGGGAGAGGGTTCCTAGGCAATATCCGGGGAATAGAGGAGGGCGAGAGCGGCCAGGGAACTCCGGGAGGTTTGCCAGAACAAGGTGAAAGAAGATGTCTTGAAGGTCCTTTCAACCTAAATTATTCTTTGGTTCTATGGCCGTGTGTCCCTGGTACCCATTCCTACACCCCGGGATGCATGGGGAGGTGGTAACACGCCAGAACCCTATTTTCCCCCCTTGGTTTCCACATAGAACAACACGGGAGAAGATCTTCATGGGGCGAGGTGCAAAGCCCTCAGCCCCTGCCTTCACCCGCCCCCTCTAACCTCCTGCCCAAAACATCATCCCTAATGACTGAGTAGTTAGGCGGTAGTTTGGAGTGTCAAAAATTAAAATTAGAATGGGGGAGAGGATCAAGACTCAGCGAGTGCCTTTCAAATGAGAGGTGATACCACGACTAAGTACATAAAAGGCAGAGGCGAGAAAGGGGAGCGTCCTTCTTCAGATTTTATTGGTAGACTTTATGGTGACTGATGCTTGAGCTTTTAAGAAGAGGATGGTTATTTTCTCTTTCTTTCTTTCTTTCTTTCTTTCTTTCTTTCTTTCTTTCTTTCTTTCTTTTTCTTTCTTTCTTTCTTTCTTTCT